>CAWUFW010004504.1:1200000-1527704 GCA_963921515.1 Calotriton arnoldi | reverse complement strand
TCCAACAAAGTGTTGTCCCCAGAAAAAGAAGCCTCACAACAGGGAGGTAAGTACTTCTCGTTTATTGGCGTGAGCTGCAGCCTCCAAGTTGATCAATGCACCAAATAAAAGTCAAAACTGCTGACGCGTTTCGTGCGTATCACGCACTTCTTCATGGGCTGACTTTTGCACCAACGCCAAGCAATCCACAGCACTTAAATACCTCGTAATGCTGGCCTCAGTGCGCGGAGACAGTCGAGCTGCCTTGTGGTCTTGGTAGTGCCGGGCTGTGTGAGTACAGTGACTAAGCCTGCGTGCTGCAACATGATGAAAGTAAAACCCAAGTGGGGTGGTGAAAATGTTCAAAATTTGGGGGATGCACCATACAACTCTCACCACGCTCCGTCCTGCTCATAGATGCTGACGTCGGTTGGCGCCAGCAATGATCCGTGGTTGCACCACGGCGGGGCTGCTTTCGCGGCAGGACTGGCCGCATGTAAATCCAACAAAGTGTTGTCCCCAGAAAAAGAAGCCTCACAACAGGAAGGTAAGTACTTGTCGTTTATTGGCGTGAGCTGCAGCCTCCAAGTTGATCAATGCACCAAATAAAAGTCAAAACTGCCGACGCGTTTCGTGCGTATCATGCACTTCTTCATGGGCTGACTTTTGCACCAACGCCAAGCAATCCACAGCACTTAAATACCTCGTAATGCTGGCCTCAGTGGGCAGAGACAGTCGAGCTGCCTTGTGGTCTTGGTAGTGCCAGGCTGTGTGAGTACAGTGACTAAGCCTGCGTGCTGCAACATGATGAAAGTAAAACCCAAGTAGGGTGGTGAAAATGTTCAAAATTTGGAGGATGCACCATACGACTCTCACCATGCTCCGTCCTGCTCATAGATGCTGGCGTCGGTTGGCGCCAGCAATGATCCGTGGTTGCACCACGGCGGGGCTTCTTTCGCGGCAGGACTGGCCGCATGTAAATCCAACAAAGTGTTGTCCCCAGAAAAAGAAGCCTCACAACAGGAAGGTAAGTACTTGTCGTTTATTGGCGTGAGCTGCAGCCTCCAAGTTGATCAATGCACCAAATAAAAGTCAAAACTGCTGACGCGTTTCGTGCGTATCACGCACTTCTTCATGGGCTGACTTTTGCACCAACGCCAAGCAATCCACAGCACTTAAATACCTCGTAATGCTGGCCTCAGTGGGCGGAGACAGTCGAGCTGCCTTGTGGTCTTGGTAGTGTCGGGCTGTGTGAGTACAGTGACTAAGCCTGCGTGCTGCAACATGATGAAAGCAAAAACCATGTGGGGTGGTGAAAATGTTCAAAATTTGGGGGATGCACCATACGACTCTCACCACGCTCCGTCCTGCTCATAGATGCTGACGTCGGTTGGCGCTAGCAATGATCCGTGGTTGCACCACGGCGGGGCTTCTTCGCGGCAGGACTGGCCGCATGTAAATCCAACAAAGTGTTGTCCCCAGAAAAAGAAGCCTCACAACAGGAAGGTAAGTACTTGTCGTTTATTGGCGTGAGCTGCAGCCTCCAAGTTGATCAATGCACCAAATAAAAGTCAAAACTGCTGACGTGTTTCGTGCGTATCACGCACTTCTTCATGGGCTGACTTTTGCACCAACGCCAAGCAATCCACAGCACTTTAATACCTCGTAATGCTGGCCTCAGTGGGCGGAGACAGTCGAGCTGCCTTGTGGTCTTGGTAGTGCTGGGCTGTGTGAGTACAGTGACTAAGCCTGCGTGCTGCAACATGATGAAAGTAAAACCCAAGTGGGGTGGTAAAAATGTTCAAAATTTGGGGGATGCACCATACGACTCTCACCATGCTCCGTCCTGCTCATAGATGCTGACGTCGGTTGGCGCCAGCAATGATCCGTGGTTTCACCACGGCGGGGCTTCTTTTGCGGCAGGACTGGCCGTATGTAAATCCAACAAAGTGTTGTCCCCAGAAAAAGAAGCCTCACAACAGAAAGGTAAGTACTTGTCGTTTATTGGCGTGAGCGGCAGCCTCGAAGTTGATCAATGCACCAAATAAAAGTCAAAACTGCCGACGCGTTTCGTGCGTATCACGCACTTCTTCATGGGCTGACTTTTGCACCAACGCCAAGCAATCCACAGCACTTAAATACCTCGTAATGCTGGCCTCAGTGGGCGGAGACAGTCGAGCTGCCTTGTGGTCTTGGTAGTGTCGGGCTGTGTGAGTACAGTGACTAAGCCTGCGTGCTGCAACATGATGAAAGCAAAACCCAAGTGGGGTGGGTGAAAATGTTCAAAATTTGGGGGATGCACCATACGACTCTCACCACGCTCCATCCTGCTCATAGATGCTGATGTTGGTTGGCGCTAGCAATGATCCGTGGTTGCACCACGGCGGGCTTCTTTCGCGGCAGGACTGGCCGCATGTAAATCCAACAAAGTGTTGTCCCCAGAAAAAGAAGCCTCACAACAGGAAGGTAAGTACTTGTCGTTTATTGGCGTGAGCTGCAGCCTCCAAGTTGATCAATGCACCAAATAAAAGTCAAAACTGCCGACGCGTTGCCATGCGTATCACGCACTTCTTCATGGGCTGACTTTTGCACCAACGCCAAGCAATCCACAGCACTTTAATACCTCGTAATGCTGGCCTCAGTGGGAGGAGACAGTCGAGCTGCCTTGTGGTCTTGGTAGTGCCAGGCTGTGTGAGTACAGTGACTAAGCCTGCGTGCTGCAACATGATGAAAGTAAAACCCAAGTGGGGTGGTAAAAATGTTCAAAATTTGGGGGATGCACCATACGACTCTCACCACGCTCCGTCCTGCTCATAGATGCTGACGTCGGTTGGCGCCAGCAATGATCCGTGGTTGCACCACGGCGGGGCTTCTTTCGCGGCAGGACTGGCCGCATGTAAATCCAATAAAGTGTTGTCCCCAGAAAAAGAAGCCTCACAACAGGAAGGTAAGTACTTGTCATTTATTGGCGTGAGCTGCAGCCTCCAAGTTGATCAATGCACCAAATAAAAGTCAAAACTGCCAACTCGTTTCGTGCGTATCACGCACTTCTTCATGGGCTGACTTTTGCACCAACGCCAAGCAATCCACAGCACTTAAATACCTCGTAATGCTGGCCTCAGTGGGCGGAGACAGTCGAGCTGCCTTGTGGGCTTGCTAGTGCCGGGCTGTGTGAGTACAGTGACTAAGCCTGAGTGCTGCAACATGATGAAAGTAAAACCCAAGTGGGGTGGGGAAAATGTTCAAAATTTGGGGGATGCACCATACGACTCTCACCACGCTCCGTCCTGCTCATAGATGCTGACGTCGGTTGGCGCTAGCAATGATCCGTGGTTGCACCACGGCGGGCTTCTTCGCGGCAGGACTGGCCGCATGTAAATCCAACAAAGTGTTGTCCCCAGAAAAAGAAGCCTCACAACAGGAAGGTAAGTACTTGTCGTTTATTGGCGTGAGCTACAGCCTCCAAGTTGATCAATGCACCAAATAAAAGTCAAAACTGCCGACGCGTTTCATGCGTATCACGCACTTCTTCATGGGCTGACTTTTGCACCAACGCCAGGCAATCCACAGCACTTAAATACCTCGTAATGCTGGCCTCAGTGGGCAGAGACAGTCGAGCTGCCTTGTGGTCTTGGTAGTGCCAGGCTGTGTGAGTACAGTGACTAAGCCTGCGTGCTGCAACATGATGAAAGTAAAACCCAAGTAGGGTGGTGAAAATGTTCAAAATTTGGAGGATGCACCATACGACTCTCACCACGCTCCGTCCTGCTCATAGATGCTGACGTCGGTTGGCGCCAGCAATGATCCGTGGTTGCACCACGGCGGGGCTTCTTTCGCGGCAGGACTGGCCGCATGTAAATCCAACAAAGTGTTGTCCCCAGAAAAAGAGGCCTCACAACAGGAAGGTAAGTACTTGTTGTTTATTGGCGTGAGCTGCAGCCTCCAAGTTGATCAATGCACCAAATAAAAGTCAAAACTGCTGACGTGTTTTGTGCGTATCACGCACTTCTTCATGGGCTGACTTTTGCACCAACGCCAAGCAATCCACAGCACTTTAATACCTCGTAATGCTGGCCTCAGTGGGCGGAGACAGTCGAGCTGCCTTGTGGTCTTGGTAGTGCCGGGCTGTGTGAGTACAGTGACTAAGCCTGCGTGCTGCAACATGATGAAAGTAAAACCCAAGTGGGGTGGTGAAAATGTTCAAAATTTGGGGGATGCACCATACGACTCTCACCACGCTCTGTCCTGCTCATAGATGCTGACGTCGGTTGGCGCCAGCAATGATCCGTGGTTGCACCACGGCGGGGCTTCTTTCGCGGCAGGACTGGCCGCATGTAAATCCAACAAAGTGTTATCCCCAGAAAAAGAAGCCTCACAACAGGAAGGTAAGTACTTGTCTTTTATTGGCGTGAGCTGCAGCCTCCAAGTTGATCAATGCACCAAATAAAAGTCAAAACTGCCGACGCGTTTCGTGCGTATCACGCACTTCTTCATGGGCTGACTTTTGCACCAACGCCAAGCAATCCACAGCAGTTAAATACCTCGTAATGCTGGCCTCAGTGGGCGGAGACAGTTGAGCTGCCTTGTGGTCCTGGTAGTGTCGGGCTGTGTGAGTACAGTGACTAAGCCTGCGTGCTGCAACATGATGAAAGCAAAACCCAAGTGGGGTGGTGAAAATGTTCAAAATTTGGGGGATGCACCATACGACTCTCACCACGCTCTGTCCTGCTCATAGATGCTGACGTCGGTTGGCGCCAGCAATGATCCGTGGTTGCACCACGGCGGGCTTCTTCGCGGCAGGACTGGCCGCATGTAAATCCAACAAAGTGTTGTCCCCAGAAAAAGAAGCCTCACAACAGGAAGGTAAGTACTTGTCGTTTATTGGCGTGAGCTGCAGCCTCCAAGTTGATCAATGCACCAAATAAAAGTCAAAACTGCTGACGCGTTTCGTGTGTATCACGCACTTCTTCATGGGCTGCCTTTTGCACCAACGCCAAGCAATCCACAGCACTTAAATACCTCGTAATGCTGGCCTCAGTGGGCGGAGACAGTCGAGCTGCCTTGTGGTCTTGGTAGTGTCGGGCTGTGTGAGTACAGTGACTAAGCCTGCGTGCTGCAACATGATGAAAGCAAAACCCAAGTGGGGTGGTGAAAATGTTCAAAATTTGGGGGATGCACCATACGACTCTCACCACGCTCCGTCCTCAGCTCATAGATGCTGACGTCGGTTGGCGCTAGCAATGATCCGTGGTTGCACCACGGCGGGGCTTCTTTCGCGGCAGGACTGGCCGCATGTAAATCCAACAAAGTGTTGTCCCCAGAAAAAGAAGCCTCACAACAGGAAGGTAAGTACTTGTCGTTTATTGGCGTGAGCTGCAGCCTCCAAGTTGATCAATGCACCAAATAAAAGTCAAAACTGCTGACGTGTTTCGTGCGTATCACGCACTTCTTCATGGGCTGACTTTTGCACCAACGCCAAGCAATCCACAGCACTTTAATACCTCGTAATGCTGGCCTCAGTGGGCGGAGACAGTCGAGCTGCCTTGTGGTCTTGGTAGTGCCGGGCTGTGTGAGTACAGTGACTAAGCCTGCGTGCTGCAACATGATGAAAGTAAAACCCAAGTGGGGTGGTAAAAATGTTCAAAATTTGGGGGATGCACCATACGACTCTCACCACGCTCCGTCCTGCTCATAGATGCTGACGTCGGTTGGCGCCAGCAATGATCCGTGGTTGCACCACGGCGGGGCTTCTTTCGCGGCAGGACTGGCCGCATGTAAATCCAACAAAGTGTTGTCCCCAGAAAAAGAAGCCTCACAACAGAAAGGTAAGTACTTGTCGTTTATTGGCGTGAGCAGCAGCCTCGAAGTTGATCAATGCACCAAACAAAAGTCAAAACTGCCGACGCGTTTCGTGTGTATCACGCACTTCCTCATGGGCTGACTTTTGCACCAACGCCAAGCAATCCACAGCACTTAAATACCTCGTAATGCTGGCCTCAGTGGGCGGAGACAGTCGAGCTGCCTTGTGGTCTTGGTAGTGTCGGGCTGTGTGAGTACAGTGACTAAGCCTGCGTGCTGCAACATGATGAAAGTAAAACCCAAGTAGGGTGGTGAAAATGTTCAAAATTTGGAGGATGCACCATACGACTCTCACCATGCTCCGTCCTGCTCATAGATGCTGACGTCGGTTGGCGCCAGCAATGATCCGTGGTTGCACCACGGCGGGGCTTCTTTCGCGGCAGGACTGGCCGCATGTAAATCCAACAAAGTGTTGTCCCCAGAAAAAGAAGCCTCACAACAGGAAGGTAAGTACTTGTCGTTTATTGGCGTGAGCTGCAGCCTCCAAGTTGATCAATGCACCAAATAAAAGTCAAAACTGCTGACACGTTTCATGCGTATCACGCACTTCTTCATGGGCTGACTTTTGCACCAACGCCAAGCAATCCACAGCACTTAAATACCTCGTAATGCTGGCCTCAGTGGGCGGAGACAGTCGAGCTGCCTTGTGGTCTTGGTAGTGTCGGGCTGTGTGAGTACAGTGACTAAGCCTGCATGCTGCAACATGATGAAAGCAAAAACCATGTGGGGTGGTGAAAATGTTCAAAATTTGGGGGATGCACCATACGACTCTCACCACGCTCCGTCCTGCTCATAGATGCTGACGTCGGTTGGCGCCAGCAATGATCCGTGGTTGCACCACGGCGGGGCTTCTTTCGCGGCAGGACTGGCCGCATGTAAATCCAACAAAGTGTTGTCCCCAGAAAAAGAAGCCTCACAACAGGAAGGTAAGTACTTGTCGTTTATTGGTGTGAGCTGCAGCCTCTAAGTTGATCAATGCACCAAATAAAAGTCAAAACTGCTGACGTGTTTCGTGCGTATCACGCACTTCTTCATGGGCTGACTTTTGCACCAACGCCAAGCAATCCACAGCACTTTAATACCTCGTAATGCTGACCTCAGTGGGCGGAGACAGTCGAGCTGCCTTGTGGTCTTGGTAGTGCTGGGCTGTGTGAGTACAGTGACTAAGCCTGCGTGCTGCAACATGATGAAAGTAAAACCCAAGTGGGGTGGTAAAAATGTTCAAAATTTGGGGGATGCACCATACGACTCTCACCATGCTCCGTCCTGCTCATAGATGCTGACGTCGGTTGGCGCCAGCAATGATCCGTGGTTTCACCACGGCGGGGCTTCTTTCGCGGCAGGACTGGCCGCATGTAAATCCAACAAAGTGTTGTCCCCAGAAAAAGAAGCCTCACAACAGAAAGGTAAGTACTTGTCGTTTATTGGCGTGAGCGGCAGCCTCGAAGTTGATCAATGCACCAAATAAAAGTCAAAACTGCCGACGCGTTTCGTGCGTATCACGCACTTCTTCATGGGCTGACTTTTGCACCAACGCCAAGCAATCCACAGCACTTAAATACCTCGTAATGCTGGCCTCAGTGGGCGGAGACAGTCGAGCTGCCTTGTGGTCTTGGTAGTGTCGGGCTGTGTGAGTACAGTGACTAAGCCTGCGTGCTGCAACATGATGAAAGCAAAACCCAAGTGGGGTGGTGAAAATGTTCAAAATTTGGGGGATGCACCATACGACTCTCACCACGCTCCGTCCTGCTCATAGATGCTGACGTCGGTTGGCGCTAGCAATGATCCGTGGTTGCACCACGGCGGGCTTCTTTCGCGGCAGGACTGGCCGCATGTAAATCCAACAAAGTGTTGTCCCCAGAAAAAGAAGCCTCACAACAGGAAGGTAAGTACTTGTCGTTTATTGGCGTGAGCTGCAGCCTCCAAGTTGATCAATTCACCAAATAAAAGTGAAAACTGCTGACGCTGCTTCGTGCGTATCACGCACTTCTTCATGGGCTGACTTTTGCACCAACGCCAAGCAATCCACAGCACTTAAATACCTCGTAATGCTGGCCTCAGTAGGCGGAGACAGTCGAGCTGCCTTGTGGTCTTGGTAGTGCCGGGCTGTGTGAGTACAGTGACTAAGCCTGCGTGCTGCAACATGATGAAAGTAAAACCCAAGTGGGGTGGTGAAAATGTTCAAAATTTGGGGGATGCACCATACGACTCTCACCACGCTCCATCCTGCTCATAGATGCTGATGTTGGTTGGCGCCAGCAATGATCCGTGGTTGCACCACGGCGGGGCTTCTTTCGCGGCAGGACTGGCCGCATGTAAATCCAACAAAGTGTTGTCCCCAGAAAAAGAAGCCTCACAACAGGAAGGTAAGTACTTGTCATTTATTGGCGTGAGCTGCAGCCTCCAAGTTGATCAATGCACCAAATAAAGTCAAAACTGCTGACGCGGTTCGTGCGTATCACGCACTTCTTCATGGGCTGACTTTTGCACCAACGCCAAGCAATCCACAGCACTTTAATACCTCGTAATGCTGGCCTCAGTGGGCGGAGACAGTCGAGCTGCCTTGTGGTCTTGGTAGTGCCGGGCTGTGTGAGTACAGTGACTAAGCCTGCGTGCTGCAACATGATGAAAGTAAAACCCAAGTGGGGTGGTAAAAATGTTCAAAATTTGGGGATGCACCATACGACTCTCAACACGCTCCGTCCTGCTCATAGATGCTGACGCCGGTTGGCGCCTAGTAATGATCCGTGGTTGCACCACGGCGGGGCTTCTTGCGGCAGGACTGGCCGCATGTAAATCCAATAAAGTGTTGTCCCCAGAAAAAGAAGCCTCACAACAGGAAGGTAAGTACTTGTCATTTATTGGCGTGAGCTGCAGCCTCCAAGTTGATCAATGCACCAAATAAAAGTCAAAACTGCCAACTCGTTTCGTGCGTATCACGCACTTCTTCATGGGCTGACTTTTGCACCAACGCCAAGCAATCCACAGCACTTAAATACCTCGTAATGCTGGCCTCAGTGGGCGGAGACAGTCGAGCTGCCTTGTGGTCTTGGTAGTGCCAGGCTGTGTGAGTACAGTGACTAAGCCTGCGTGCTGCAACATGATGAAAGTAAAACCCAAGTAGGGTGGTGAAAATGTTCAAAATTTGGAGGATGCACCATACGACTCTCTCCACGCTCCGTCCTGCCTCATAGATGCTGACGTCGGTTGGCGCCAGTAATGATACGTGGTTGCACCACGGCGGGCTTCTTTCGCGGCAGGACTGGCCGCATGTAAATCCAACAAAGTGTTGTCCCCAGAAAAAGAGGCCTCACAACAGGAAGGTAAGTACTTGTCGTTTATTGGCGTGAGCTGCAGCCTCCAAGTTGATCAATGCACCAAATAAAAGTCAAAACTGCTGACGTGTTTCGTGCGTATCACGCACTTCTTCATGGGCTGACTTTTGCACCAACGCCAAGCAATCCACAGCACTTTAATACCTCGTAATGCTGGCCTCAGTGGGCGGAGACAGTCGAGCTGCCTTGTGGTCTTGGTAGTGCCGGGCTGTGTGAGTACAGTGACTAAGCCTGCGTGCTGCAACATGATGAACGTAAACCCAAGTGGGTTGGTAAAAATGTTCAAAATTTGGGGGATGCACCATACGACTCTCACCACGCTCCGTCCTAGCTCATAGATGCTGACGTCGGTTGGCGCTAGCAATGATCCGTGGTTGCACCACGGCGGGCTTCTTTCGCGGCAGGACTGGCCGCATGTAAATCCAACAAAGTGTTGTCCCCAGAAAAGAAGCCTCACAACAGAAAGGTAAGTACTTGTCGCTTATTGGCGTGAGCGGCAGCCTCGAAGTTGATCAATGCACCAAATAAAAGTCAAAACTGTCGACGCGTTTCGTGCGTATCACGCACTTCTTCATGGGCTGACTTTTGCACCAACGCCAAGCAATCCACAGCACTTAAATACCTCGTAATGCTGGCCTCAGTGGGCGGAGACAGTCGAGCTGCCTTGTGGTCTTGGTAGTGTCGGGCTGTGTGAGTACAGTGACTAAGCCTGCGTGCTGCAACATGATGAAAGCAAAACCCAAGTGTGGTGGTGAAAATGTTCAAAATTTGGGGGATGCACCATACGACTCTCACCACGCTCTGTCCTGCTCATAGATGCTGACGTCGGTTGGCACCAGCAATGATCCGTGGTTGCACCACGGCGGGGCTTCTTCGCGGCAGGACTGGCCGCATGTAAATCCAACAAAGTGTTGTCCCCAGAAAAAGAAGCCTCACAACAGGAAGGTAAGTACTTGTCGTTTATTGGCGTGAGCTGCAGCCTCCAAGTTGATCAATGCACCAAATAAAAGTCAAAACTGCTGACGCGTTTCAGTGCGTATCACGCACTTCTTCATGGGCTGACTTTTGCACCAACGCCAAGCAATCCACAGCACTTAAATACCTCGTAATGCTGGCCTCAGTGGGTGGAGACAGTCGAGCTGCCTTGTGGTCTTGGTAGTGCCGGGCTGTGTTAGTACAGTGACTAAGCCTGCGTGCTGCAACATGATGAAAGTAAAATCCAAGTGGGGTGGTGAAAATGTTCAAAATTTGGGGGATGCACCATACGACTCTCACCACGCTCCGTCCTGCTCATAGATGCTGATGTTGGTTGGCGCCAGCAATGATCCGTGGTTGCACCACGGCGGGGCTTCTTTCGCGGCAGGACTGGCCGCATGTAAATCCAACAAAGTGTTGTCCCCAGAAAAAGAAGCCTCACAACAGGAAGGTAAGTACTTGTCGTTTATTGGTGTGAGCTGCAGCCTCCAAGTTGATCAATGCACCAAATAAAAGTCAAAACTGCCGACGCGTTTCATGCGTATCACGCACTTCTTCATGGGCTGACTTTTGCACCAACGCCAAGCAATCCACAGCACTTTAATACCTCGTAATGCTGGCCTCAGTGGGCGGAGACAGTCGAGCTGCCTTGTGGTCTTGGTAGTGCCGGGCTGTGTGAGTACAGTGACTAAGCCCGCGTGCTGCAACATGATGAAAGTAAAACCCAAGTGGGGTGGTAAAAATGTTCAAAATTTGGGGGATGCACCATACGACTCTCACCACGCTCCGTCCTGCTCATAGATGCTGACGTCGGTTGGCGCCAGCAATGATCCGTGGTTGCACCACAGCGGGGCTTCTTTCGCGGCAGGACTGGCCGCATGTAAATCCAATAAAGTGTTGTCCCCAGAAAAAGAAGCCTCACAACAGGAAGGTAAGTACTTGTCATTTATTGGCGTGAGCTGCAGCCTCCAAGTTGATCAATGCACCAAATAAAAGTCAAAACTGCCGACGTGTTTCGTGCGTATCACGCACTTCTTCATGGGCTGACTTTTGCACCAATGCCAAGCAATCCACAGCACTTAAATACCTCGTTAAAAGACGGAAACATAGCCACTAAATTATTCCGCAAACCCACTGCTGGCAATACTTTGCTGCATGCCTCGAGTCAACACCCACGACATTTAATTGAAAGTATCCCCTATGGGGAGATGCTTCGGTAAAACGCATCTGTAGCAGCGAGGAGGAGTGTCATGCAGCACAATTGGCAAGCAAGGTACGTTTCTTGGAAAGGGGCTATTCAACAGCGACTGTAGACAGGGCTATCAACAAAACCAAGCCAATTACCAGAACAGAGGCCCTTAAAATCAATACTGAGCAACAAGTTCCAATCACAAACCAAATGTATCAATCCTGTAGAATTATTCTAACCTATAGTAGACAACATCAATCTCTTAGGAGGATATTTAATAAAAATTGGAACTTGATTAGAAGTGACCCCATAGTGGGTGCACACCAACCGAAGAAACCACAGGTCACATTTAGAAGGGCCAGATCTATAGGCCAAAGCCTTGTGAGGAACAATTTGGTAACTAGACCTCCTACCAATTGGCTAACTGCTCACAAGGGCTTCACTAAATGTACTAGTTGTAAAGCCTGCAAATTTGCACAGAATATGACGAGTTTTCCTAGCTCTTTCAAAACAGAACCAATTGTAATTGACAAAAGATTAACCTGCAAAACCGAGTATGCGGTCTATGTGTTGGAGTGTCCTTGCAATTTAAGATACATAGGCAGTACTAAATTGCCAGTTCATAAAAGGATACTCCAGCACATTAGAGCAATTACCAACAAGGATCAAGCTTACCCGGTGGCCAGACATTTTGAGGAAAGCCATCACAGCAAACTGGCAGATCTGCGTATTATGTCATTGACTCTATTCCCCCGTTAAGAAGGGGAGGCAATCGTGAAGCCCAGTTGCGACTCCTAGAAACAAGATACATATTAGAATTAGATACCAAGATACCAACTGGGCTGAACGCTAGTGAAGATCTATTTACCTGCTTGTAGGATTTTTATTTAGATCTCTGTCTCATGTCTTTCATCCTGTTGCCTGTTTAACATCAGCTTTAGTGTTTGTCGTTATCTTGATGCAACAGCACAGATGGCAACAGTGTTTCTTGTAATTTTCCTTCATCATTGAATCATAATGTATTTTCCTGTTTTTATCCTAAAAGAATTATTTAAAAATAATTGTACATTTTTAAGGCACACAGCACTTTATCGGAACCTTTGGGTTCAAGTGGTGGCACTTTACATATCACTCATAGCACTTTTTTCAACTTGACTAGCTTTACATGCAATATGTATTCTGCCCACTTGGGCTTTAGTGTTTGCACATTGCGTTCTTTGCACAAAGAGGATGTCTAGAATCAGTATTTTAAGAATGATTTCAGTTTAATTCCTTGGTTTCATGTGCTTGAATTTTAACATCAAAGGCTCATTATTTTTCTATTTTCTATTTTTAGAATATATGAGTAGGTTTTTCATATGTATGTGTAGAGGTATAGGCCTCACACAGAACAATATTACTATGTTAAACCTAATACGGATTTGCTAGAAAACAACATGGTACATGTCTTTTTATGAGTTTATTTGAATAGAAGTCACACTAATTGTGAGTTTTTTTATATGTGTATATATATATATTTTATGTATATATTTATTCAAAGCCATATTTTAAAATTCATGTATTTATGTAAATCAAATTATGCCTTTTTGCACATTTAATATGTTAGGTCTGACGCTGTGCATTGGTATACATACCTTTTTGAATACCTCTTCCATGTCTATAGAGTGGTCATATGGTTTATACGTCACTAATGCACTGGCACTTTAAATAGGAGTGGTAACAATCGCAACGCATCATGTGATCAAGGCCCAGGTGGGGCTGGAAACGCGTCATGGTGGTGGAGATGCAGGGCAAATAAAACTTTATGCACAAGGAACTTTGGGTCCGTGTTCGTCTGTCCTAGGAATGGGAAGTTAAAGACGAAGTCAGCGATATATATATATATATACATACTATATATATATATATATATATATATATATATATATATATATATATATATATATATATGTGCAAGCAATAACAACACACCTACAAGTAACCAAATGCATGCAACTTTTAAATGCATGGGATAAAATACAAGCAGATAATAATGATAATAATACTGGACGTCCACTTACAAGAAATAGGCACTGTTAAATGCAGATAATTAGACACATGGAATCAAAGGAAAGCATGAAAAGATATAAAGATATATACACAGAATACATCAGATGATTATGACCACTGGAGACTTGAATGTGCACACAGACACACTCACACATCACAATGCTAATAATCAGAGAAAATACATCACCGGCTGCAATAACTTCGTCTTAGCCCACACCAGACTCGGGGATTCACAGCCGGGGTCAAGAGACTGCCACACTGCATAATACATGTCCGCACCTTCAGGTCAAAACAAAATCCCGCTCTCCAAGTCAACAGACCCCAGTTTTATAATCTCAATGCAATAGAAGTTTCCGAGAAGACCTCCTCTGTGCCAAGGAAACTTACTGGAGTTGGCCAATCTCCCAAAAGCACTCCAAAAGCAAAGGAGTTCTCACGTATTCTTCTGCACCCCCACATGTTCCAACCCCTTATCTTAGTGAAGCTTGAGAAAGTAGAAAACATCTCCAAAAGTACAGAAAACAATCTGGAATGTAAATAACCTAAACAACGTGAGTGACCTGGGGGCCTGCTTGTGTGTGCAAAGCTCAAGCTAGACAGAGTCAGACTTCAAGATGGCATGAGGGCATGTCCAAGACAATAGTAAAATCTTCATAAAACTTCCCAATGTACAACACAATGCACATTTGTGCACCACTGCCTACAGCACCACACACTTAATTTCCGAATGTACAACATAATGCATATTTGTGCACTACTGCCTATAGCATCACACACTTCATTTCCCAATGTACAACATAATGCACATTTGGGCACCACTGCCTATAACACTGCACTCCGAGACAGAGAAGTACATTCCACACCTTTCTCTCTCTCATGCTTTCAAACGCACATCCCACACATTCTGTTCCTGGCAAGGCTGCAAAAAGCAAACACTCCCATTCTGAAGCTACAAAGAGACACGAAAGGGAATCTCAAGGCAAAGTGAATTAAAACACATAAATTCAATTAAAACAATGGTAGTCAAAGATCATCATGTGGTCCCAACACAATGCAGTGCCTCAGGCACTACAGTGTGCAGAATCCACTACGGCAGAAAATGAAGGAATCATGTGTACTACCTTGGAATGTGGCCACTATATCTGTGATGATATGTGTGGCATTGCATATTACTTGTATGTTAAGTGAATGGTAGCATTTCCTATTCCTGAAGATGTACTCATTGACAGAGGGGGGACATATATGCTACATGTGTCCTATCAATGCAGCCAATGATGTGCAGAAATTATGCTATCTGGTAGAATTGCAATTTAATTAGCTGCAAGTCCTGTGGCGTTTTGGGGCATCTGATGTATGGATGGATTTTCTGCAACATTACATCCAGGAATGAATTGAAATAGTGCGACAGCACACTTTGGGAGACCTCTCCTGCAATTATCCCCCTGGTAGCTCCCTGAGTCTAGGAGGTGCAGGGAACATAGGACCTGCACATGGGTGGGATTTGTATTGGTCCTACGAGTGTGATGCTGCAGTTGTGGTTGCAGGTCGTCTATTAGGTCTAATATAATGGCAGAATTTAACCTATACTTGTTATAGATTTCCTCCTCTGTCTGGCCAAACAATTAAATGCACGTTCTGAAAATGCGCTCTCGTCTCCTCTTCATTCTCTGCACACCAGCCCAGACTGTCATCCTCCTCGCAATGACATAGAGCGCAGCCATTCTGGGAAATGCTGGGGTACTCTGGCCCTCTTTAAATAGATTGCCCCTGGTTACTACCTGATTTGAGTTGGTGGTATTTTGCTCGTGTAAATTGCATTTTCGCAACCATTTGTAAATTGCGAATGGTTCCTACATGTCATTTGCGTTTAACTAATTGTGAATCACATTTTGCGATTCGCAATTTGATGTCCCAATTTTTAGGAATCACTATTTTTGCTATTACCTGAAAGTGGCCTGCCAATGCATTTGATGAATTCGGTGAGGCAATTTTGCATTTGCAAATGGCTAAATGTTAGCAATTCACACTGTTTCAAATGCAAAATTGGTTGATACATTGTGGCCCTTAATGCTCTTTAATTATTCCTCAAAAACTGAGATAGAGTCTTTTGGCAATTTAGACTGAAACTGAGAGTTTCTCCCCTTAAACCTGCCTTCAATGTATTCCAGACTATACCAGCTGAGGCACTACCTTTATTACTATCCAAGAATTCAGGGATCCATTTGTTCATATGAGTGATATATTCTTCATTAGTTAAAAGACCCCTTTCAAATGACCAAGCCTGCACCATTCTAGCTTTACCCACAAACGGAATTTCAATGACTAGAGGATTATGATCTGACATCACTCGTGGAAACTTTTCAGTTTGTACACTATTAGCCAGAATACGTGAAGTGAAAAAATAATCCAATCGAGCATGCATCTTATGGGAGGCAGAGAAGAAAGTATATCCAGGATCTGGTGCCATAAATTACTGTCATATGTCTATCAGCTCATAATTACTCTTGAGGTGTTGCAGTGCGTGGAAAACCCTGGGCTTCATGACTAAATAGTGCTTTTCTATTGAATCAGCAGACCACATACTAGACTTATATTTAAATCCTCACAGAATATAAATGGTGTTGGCCATAAGGCCAATTCAATGTTCAAGAAATCAGGCAGGGTAGGATCATCTAAATTAGGTCCATACACAGAACCAAGTGTGAAATTTGCACTGGCAAACTGACATTCTGCAATCACATATTTCCCATACTTGTCAAAGATACTGCGTTTGAAGCTACATATATTCCTGAGGGCTAAAATTGCCACCCCCGCGTATTTGTTCCTCATGTAGTACATGCCTCTAGTAGAAAACCCAAAGACTCCAACAATTTTTTCTTTAGTCAGCTATGTGAGTTTATTGCATACAAAGGATATCCGCTTGTAATATTTTCAACCCTTCAGCAACCGTCCTTCATTTTGCTTTATCATTCAGACCACAAATATTAATAGTGGCAACTTGTAATTTGGTTCTGTGTGCCATTTACAAAACCCATGCTCCTGTCCGACCGTGCACAATATCCCATCTCCCTTCATCCTGAGAGTATTGTTAATAATGGAAAATACGATATCAATGCATGTCACAATATATGTATTTTTTTTGTACGGACTTTTATATAGCGCGAACTTGACCCGAAGGTATTGGATTATCAGAGCGCTTTACACGAGCACCAGTTGCTTTACATGAGGACACATTCATTTTTTGTAAGGCACGGGGAGATTAAGTGATTTGCCCAGAATCACAGGATGTTGCGCGTCGTTGCCGAGACTCGAACCTGGTTCCCCAGATTTGAGGTCAACAGCTCTAGCCGTTAGGCCAACTCCTCTCCCCGTATGTGTACGTATAATAATGAACTCGCATCACTGTTGTTGAAATCACCCGATATGACCTCTCCCTCAACCCCGAGTCAGAAGTCCATTATCAGACAGACCCTGTGACCAAGGCCTGAAGCAACTGATTGACAGATCACAGGTGGGGAGACACGTAACACTTAGACAAATGTGCGAACAGGAAAACCAAGGATTGACCCCACAGATAGGCAGCGACACCACAATGGTCGTAGAAAATTGGCCCCAATAAAATACTTTTGGCTGGAGAGGCGCTCGTTCCCAAAACATCATAAAGTCAGATGCCACACTAAGGCTGTCATTACGCCCGCCATCGCAACGGAAAAAGGCAGGCGCAAGAAATGCGCATGCGTGGGTGTGCGCGCATGCGCAGTTTTCTCAAGGATTACCCAGAACGCGAGGAAGAGGAGGAGGGCAGCCGGGGACGCAGCAGTACAGGTAAGTCGTTTTAATTTACTTTTAAGTAATCAAATTACTTATTAATATAGGGGGGGTGGAGGCGGGTGGCGTAGCGGAGTGGAGTTCCACGTAGTTTGTTAGCAACTCTGTGGACCTCCGCGTAGCCCCGCCATGCCCACTACGCCCAGGGTTAATCTGGACACGTATCCACTGGCCCCACTTTGTGTCTACGCAAGGTTGAGACCCACCTGCACTTCTTATCAAAAGACCAGATTTATGGCCTGTGACTAGGCCCAGATTTCTGTCTCCAAAGCAATGTTCAAATTACTTTATGATGCTTCATGTAATGTATAAAATGAAGGCCAAAACTAATGTGCTTTGGGACAGTCTTCAGACCCTGACTCTCTTGCCTGTTCTCCCAGCCGCTGCGTTTAATTAAACCAACTGTTCCTGTTTTGTCAAATGCCTCATGTCTTTTATTTTATCAAGGTAAAATCACATTCTAATAAACATCAAGCAAAAATCCTGCTAAAGCCATTTGTGCTTCTCTTCTTATCTTGTGTTATGTGCCCACCAACGCCCACCCTGTGACTCCCCCTAAACACTGCTCCCCTCATTGACCACCCCCTCCCCCACCCCCACCCCCTCCCATCCCTTCCTGCACCTTGAGGCAATCAGACCAGACCTGGTCTGAATGATGGCTCCTGTGCTTGCCCTCCTCCCCAGCTTATATGCTCCCAATCTGTTCTCCTCGATCAGGAGTGAGATAATTAAACTTTGCTAAATACACAGTTAATCAACAGCAGCGACCCAAAAAAAAGGTACTCTTCAGACATCTAAACATATATCTCTATACTAATTTAAATTGGCTCAGAAAAAGACAAAAAGCAGAGATAGAAGATGACATAACAACTTACCGAGATCAAAGAAAGCGAGAAATGTCAACCCTTGTGCAGGAAAAAGTTAGCAATCATTATCCAACGGTACAAGTTGTGTCTCAATCTTTCCAGTTGATCCTGCTAATTCATCTACGTACTCTTTAGTTTTAATCTCTGATGTGAAGACACATATCTTATTTTTAAAGATAATTTGAAGGTGGGCAGGATTCGTCAGCTATGCTTCAGCGCCCTTTTACTGGCAAGGCTTAATAAGTTGTTTCAGTCTCCATCCTCTTTCAACAGAAACATGACAATAATCTGGCCTTGTAAAGAAGGAATATCCCTCAAAACTTTGCCTAGCATCAGGGCATGCTTTTTCAAAGACAGCTTGCCTGAGTAAGAAGTTATCAGAACAAAACAATAATGTCCCTGGGCCTGGCGGATCCAGCTCCCCATGGCTGTCTTTGACTTTTTAGCATGAGAGTTGAAACTATGTGCTCTTTCAACCTCTTGATCCCAATTCCAGGATGTTAGATGAGGAAAAGACCCTTTGAGCAGATTTACAACAAACGCCCTGATATTGTTGTCTCAACTCTCTCTCTAATGCCCAAGATCCACAAATGATTCCGTCTTTGCCTGGTCTCAAAGTACTCGAGTTTCCATTGTATATCTGAGATTTGAGACACTTGGGCTTCTCACTCGTTTTTTTAAGCTCCACTAGGTCTGTCTCCATGACTAAAGTGAGGTTTTCAACCAGAGTGAACCTATATCCAATCTCAACACATGCTTTAGAGATCTCTCTTATAGCCCTCTGTAGTTTCTTTGTGGCCAACCTTACCTGGCAGCTCTCAGTAAAAGTTTCTTCTTGATGTTGCTTAATGGAGCTATATATTAGCCTCAGTGTTGACTCCTCTGCGTCTGACAGAGGAACCAGCAGATTTGTATCTGATGGGGACAACTGTTGCTGATTGTATGGCTCCACATAGACCTGTTGTGTTGCAGAATAGTTCAATTTTTGTGCAGGGCCACCGAATTCTCGCTAATTTTTCCAGTTACCTTTGTATTTTTAGCTCTCCTATAGCCTTTAGCTCATTTTACCATAGAGCTAAGTTCATCTAAAACGTTGCTCTAGCTTCTGTCTAGAGCAGATGAACAAATTACCCCTTCCGATCCTCTGAGCTAGACACGTCTGAACCATCGGTCAGCGGAAAAAATCTATTCTCTGGATCTAGGGATTCATCAGGCACCTTACATACTCCAGTGCAATCTACTAGTGTCCTTAAATCCTTGCTGCTAAGTTTAATCAATAAAGAAGCGTCTCTTCCCTCTCTGAGTTCTGTTGCTTCAGGGAGATTCACCGTAAGGCCTCCTCTTGAGCCAAATGATTTTTCACTAGCTTTTTCTAGTATCTCAATTGGATTTATAAAGCTCTGATTATTATAAACCACGTAACCTTCAGCTTCAAGATCTTTTGCATTTGTGTCATGGGGTGGCGTGGGGGGGCCAGTATCAATGGGTTGCCAGAAGCCATATCCATCCCCAGAGCTGCCTCCTCAGGTTGAGAAGAGAAAGGTGCAGCAGACAGATCATCAATTGCACCTTCGTCCCTGACTCTTTCAGCCGCCATGTTCCTCCCTTCCATAACATGGCCAAAAAGTTGACTGACCTGGGGGCTGATTTCTGCCGCCGAGCTGCCGTTTTGCTGGTTCAGACCGCCCTTTTGAATATCTCCCATGCCAGCATCCGAGGCGTGGTTAACAGACAAAGCCCGGTTAGGGGGTCCGGCCTTGCTTCCACCATATCGTTGGCCCTGATTCTGAAGACTATGTCTGCACTGTCTATCACCCTGATGCGAATATCCTTTGAAATCTGCTCCTCTGGGGTCTGCTTTGCACCTCCCGCCGAAGCAAAGAACACTACTATGGAGGGCTGGGGTCCAGATCCACTGGCCTAACCTGCAGCATCTGTTCTCTATTTCTCTGCTTCCTTTGCCAGTTGCTGGGACTCATCACCTTTTTGACCTATTTTCCTTATACCCCCTGCGCCACCACTCCAATCCACTTTTCAGCGGGGTGGACCAGAAGTGCACAAGTCTGCCTTGAGGCTGTCCCCCTCCTGGTCTTGGGTCGACTGTAGACCCTTAGGTGGCATTCTTTTCCCCAGGGATGCTCGCTTCTCGCGCTGCCCGAGAAATCAAAATATATAGCACCTGCCTTGCTTGAATTTTCTTGTGGCACACCAGACACATGGGTAACAGCTGCTACAATGGCTGCTTGCACTCCTAAGTTGGCGGGGGTATGCCCAGACGTGGGTCCCTTGCTCACTTTGCCACTGGATTCAAGCAAGCCTGGCTGATGACGGCTGGAATGCTAGAAACCGGTCCTAGGATGCTTGTTTCCGGTCCAGGGAAGACATGGCTTGGCAGTTCGGGCTGGACTGTTCCCATGAGGCACAGGGTCAGACTGATTTGCATATGGCCATGTCTGAACTGGGGTGGTGGAGTGAGCTAAAGAATGATGATGGATTAAACCCAGATCAGTTGACTGGGGGTGAGTGTTTGATTGGCTCAAACGTTCCGTCCATCATCCCCTTTTGTATCGCTTTGTTCGCCCTAAGTTGGCGGGGGAATGCCCAGACGTGGGTCCCTTGCTCACTTTGCCACTGGATTCAAGCAAGCCTGGCTGATGACGGCTGGAATGCCAGAAACCGGTCCTAGGATGCTTGTTTCCGGTCCAGGGAAGACATGGCTTGGCAGTTCGGGCTGGACTGTTCCCATGAGGCACAGGGTCAGACTGATTTGCATATGGCCATGTCTGAACTGGGGTGGTGGAGTGAGCTAAAGAATGATGATGGATTAAACCCAGATCAGTTGACTGGGGGTGAGTGTTTGATTGGCTCAAACGTTCCGTCCATCATCCCCTTTTGTATCGCTTTGTTCGCCCTAAGTTGGCGGGGGTATGCCCAGACGTGGGTCCCTTGCTCACTTTGCCACTGGATTCAAGCAAGCCTGGCTGATGACGGCTGGAATGCCAGAAACCGGTCCTAGGATGCTTGTTTCCGGTCCAGGGAAGACATGGCTTGGCAGTTCGGGCTGGACTGTTCCCATGAGGCACAGGGTCAGACTGATTTGCATATGGCCATGTCTGAACTGGGGTGGTGGAGTGAGCTAAAGAATGATGATGGATTAAACCCAGATCAGTTGACTGGGGGTGAGTGTTTGATTGGCTCAAACGCTCCGTCCATCATCCCCTTTTGTATCGCTTTGTTCGCCCTAAGTTGGCGGGGGTATGCCCAGACGTGGGTCCCTTGCTCACTTTGCCACTGGATTCAAGCAAGCCTGGCTGATGACGGCTGGAATGCCAGAAACCGGTCCTAGGATGCTTGTTTCCGGTCCAGGGAAGACATGGCTTGGCAGTTCGGGCTGGACTGTTCCCATGAGGCACAGGGTCAGACTGATTTGCATATGGCCATGTCTGAACTGGGGTGGTGGAGTGAGCTAAAGAATGATGATGGATTAAACCCAGATCAGTTGACTGGGGGTGAGTGTTTGATTGGCTCAAACGTTCCGTCCATCATCCCCTTTTGTATCGCTTTGCACTCCTAGTAGACAGCATGACCGGAGCCTCATCTCCATATACCCGTTGCAGCACTTGATCATCCAGCAGGAGCCCCTCCACTCTCTATCTCACGGAGTTCCAGTGAAACTGGAGAGGAGCCAAGCTGAACGCAGCTGCTCACACTTCCACCATCATGTTCTCGTAGCTGTGGTTTCTCATCAGCCTCTGGTGAGGGGTTTGAGAAGCTCACATCTGTTGCTGGTAATGTCAGTTCTTCAGCTAACCTCCATTCTCATTGTGAGGGGTAGAGTGAGATTCAAGGCATTGGGTAGGTTCTGTGGTCACCTTGAGTCATATCCTATCTAGGTTAAACTGAGAAAATTGCAGTTTCACACAATGGGTACTTTGGCAGCCCACGGTCTCGCACTCGAGAACACGGCGCTGATGTGGGGACCTACACGTCCTTCTTAGGTGCTCTAGGTTTGGCTCATGACGAAGATCCACGGTTAAATGCGACGTGGACATCGGAACATAGATTTTAATTTTCCAGTGGGATGGAATTATCACCACTGATAAAGGAACATTTTGGACTCTTGTAAGCCTTGAGAAAGTCGCGGGACAAAATTCCTTTGTGCGATGAAACACGTGTTGGCTGATGCAAGAACAAAGAGAATAAAGAAAAGAAACCAAGCTCGAAAATTTCTCTGTATCATTTATGCTTGACTAAAACAAATTGGATAATTGCATATTACTTAAAAGACATGTGCTGAGGATTGTGTTTATGTTTATGTTGGTTTCGACCACGTGTTTGGGGAGACTGGTGGTTCTTCTCACCTTTCAGCATCGTCCATATAAATTTCTCAGAAATCTAAATAGAGTGTAAGTGCTACTCATTCTTGGAGCGCCATTTTACCTATAACCATACCACTGCACCGTCGTGAATTCACATCTGTTGCTGGTAATGTCAGTTCTTCAGCTAACCTCCATTCTCATTGTGAGGGGTAGAGTGAGATTCAAGGCATTGGGTAGGTTCTGTGGTCACCTTGAGTCATATCCTATCTAGGTTAAACTGAGAAAATTGCAGTTTCACACAATGGGTACTTTGGCAGCCCACGGTCTACAAAAGCCCAGATCCAGAAAATGTTTAGTGAGTTGCATGACAGCTTCTGCTTAGATTTTGAAAGCTGGTGAGTTGGGCAGATGGCCACTACTAATACATTTCCTTTGAATCTTTTGTGTTCAAATGGCTTGGCAATCCAGCTGGGTCAGTCTATCCCTCCTCAAAAAGGAGTCTTGGAAGGTCCACCTTCTTGAAAGCTACTCTGCCAGGAAACTATTTATGTTTCTTCCAGATAGGTCCTAAACAAAGAAATAGCAAGAATGAAGTGTGGGATGTGTTTGTCCACTGTGGGCAATGCTCATATTCCATCTTGCAAATGTCATTATTAACCAAAGGTAAATGTTAATATCCAGTTAAGGGGAACCCTAACATTAGGTGAACTGGTAATGATCGAGAAGCCTTTGCCGTAACCCACTCGTTCTAATGTTCACAAAGGGTTTCAACAATGACTATGAATAACGTCTTCAAACGTTACATTTACAAAAAATAAACACAAAGAAGCCCCATATATTCCAAGCATGCACACTCCAATGTACACGGAGACATGAGTGAGTACTCCCTTGTGTATTTGTTGTCAACCCAATAATCAGCTGCACCATCCAAGATCTGTGAAGACATAGGATATAACCTCTTGAGACCAATGAAGGTTCTCCCCATTCCCAGGTAACAGTAGGGTGTGCCCCTGAGAAGCACCAAATCTGTAGTATGAGCAGTTTGTAGGGATATGGGGACCCACAAACTCTGTCAAAAGGAAAAATCTTGGGGAACAGTTCTGGATACAGGACAAAGGGAAGGGGATTTACACTGCCACCACTATTCTAGCTCTGGACTTTCATCCCTGTAATAGGCTTTCATTTTTTCTCACGAACCACCTGCATATCATCTTGACTCTAGCTTAATCCTCATAATCTTGTCTCTCAGCACCACAAGGTCCCATTATCATTCCAAACCTGTTCATTCTCTACCTTAGATTACAGTCATATGTGATTGAATAATTTTCTATAATATTCAACCATTATCTTGGCATCAGCTAGATACTATTGAAACTGTCTCTGTAATTAGACCTTAACTGCACAGTGGTTTAAACCTATCTTGTCACCGTCAGTGAGTGGATGCCTAGAAATCATTCTAAACTAAACATCAATAAAAAAGAAAACATGACCTATCACTCTTAGTCACATGGTATGGCCTCATCTTTATGGTCAATAGAAGGTAGTAGCCTACCCATCCCGTGACTCTGGTGAAAAATCCAGTTAGCACTATGAAATGGGACTCTGCCTTTTGCCCCTAGAGTTTGATGGTTGTAAGAACCTCCTTGAAACCCCTGGACGGCTCAAGACAACATTCCTTTATTATGGCTTTCCTTCTCGAGTTCAAGTGATTATTTCTCTGATAATTCCTCATCTGTGTTATGCCAATGCACACTACCTCGAGTAGCTTACAGGAATCACCAACTGGACCAGAACGTTGCAACCCAACTCATTTTTCATCTTGAGTCACATGGCTCTTATCAGCCAAGCACTCTGCTCAATGCATTGGCTTGCTGCAGCCAGGAGGTTCTCCTTCAAAGCCCTTTTCATCGCCCATATTGTACTTCATGAATTGACCCTTCCTTCTTCTATGTTTAACCACAGACCCTTTGTCCCAGAAACAACATCTGAGCAAAGGCACATTTATGACCAGATGTCCTATAGTCTAAAAACACTGAGACCGACTTTCTTCTGAAGCACAGTAGAAAGCTGCATTTCATTATTGTAAGGAATTCAATAATCAATAACAATTACAAGAATTGACTTGACATTCAAATAATAAAATAAACCAAACTTTTCAGTCCCTCAAAATTTTGACTCAAAGCATGATTTGTGTTGAGGTTCACGGCTGGTTCATGAAGCTCGAGTAAGTATTTGGTGCCTGTTTCAATTACATATGATAAACTCTATTATGTTCCACCCATTTATATGTAAGCTAAAAAGCACTCTGCCTCTATGTACAAATAATATGGGGTTTATTAACTCCTGTCGGATATGTGTATCAGCCGTAGCTTATTTCTGTTTGGGAAGATGTTTATTACCTCAGCACTTAGGGCCTGATTACGATGGCGGTGGGACCGCGACTGTCAGGTCGTCGGTGGCTGTCCAACCACCATCAGACCCTGCAGGACCGCTCGCTGCATTACGATGGCGGGCGGATGTAGGGATGGCGGAGAGACCAACCGCCACGCATCCGACGGGCTCCTTGAGCCTGTCGGACCATTGGAGGGACTGCAATCCCTACAACAGTGGCGGTGCCTGATCAGGCACCGCCGTAGGAATTACAATGTCCCTTTCTGCCGGCCGTTTCATTGCGGTTAACCCACCATGAAAAGGCAGGCAGAAAGGGACTTTGGGGGCCCCTAGTGGGCCTCCGTTCCCCCATGGACCTCTGGTATGGGGTCTGGGGGGCACCCCCCTAAACATCCCTGCACGGTGTGGCAGGCACCGCATGGTGCCTGCCACACGGTGCAGGGATGTTCACAAACATGCCTCTTACCATTGAGGCTTGTGCTGCAGCCCTTTTTTGGACCGCAGCACAAGCCTCAATGCTGAGAGGCATGTTTGCGACCGCCTCCACGGCGGTCGGATCGTAATTCCCCTGGAGGGACCACCCACTCCCTGTCGCCCGGTCATGCTCCTGACAGGATGGCAGTCGGACGCTCATCCGACCACCATCATATTCGGGCCCTTAGTGTCGGTGTTTAATTTGTAAAAGAATAAATGCTAAGGCCCAAGGTTTTGTTCTGAGGTCTGCACCAGCGCTACTAAAGGTCAGGGTGAGATATACAAAAGGCTTCCTGGTTTTTGATTCCACCACATACATCTTTAATCCACCAGCAGACACTCCCTGCCTCTTCTTTATTCCACTCTTGAAGTTTATTTTTCATCCCGGCTTTCTCATTTTGTCACTGTTTTCCATCTTTTTCTTTCGTCTTCTTTTCCTTCTTTTGTGTTTTTATCTCTCTTGCTCAAAGTCTGTTAAGGACGAATAAGTGCTGGTCAACAATAATCACTGCGGCTGGGACCCACCTGTAACCACCGACTCAAATAAGTACTGCTTGGTGTTACTGAGGAAACTATGTGCTCTTTGGCCTGGGATGCAGCAGTGTTTTTGCTAGGTCACTGCATTCATCAGCGAGAGTTGCTTTACTTAAAGGATGAGAGTGAAACCACACTTCTTTCTGTGTCTGGTAGGCAGGGCGGAGGCCTGATGTGGGCAAGTGAAGTGTGTACCAGGTCTCATTGGAATATCACATATTTTGTGATTGGGTTCGTGCCCCTTTTTATTAGGCCTGGCTTGAGAGTGCAGCTATCTGCTCGACCTATTGTAGCCAATTTTTTAATTATACATAAAGTAGGCTTTGGAGGAGTATGGCTCTTTCACATCATTCTGTTGGATGTTGGCGGTATCATTCTTACTTCTAGGAAGTTCTTTCATTGGAAAGTCTGAGGGACTATTTTAGATCTAAAAAGTATTCTCATTCATCACACTGTCTTATTCATCTTTTTATCACCTGTATGTAGTTAGTTCAGAAAGCAATTAATTTGCTACTCCTTCCAAGCACTGACAAAGTTTAGAGGTCTGGCTTTAACATGCTAAACCACATTTGTGCATGCCTGTGTTTGGATCCATTAGAACATTAAAGCAATACCTAGCAAGACCTATTGGGTTTGCCATTGCTATTTATTGCAGCTCACGTTGTGCTCACCGCAATTACGAAGCACTCTCGATTTAACACCTTGACTGCGGCGCGAATTCCGCCGCTGTGCTGGACATTCCATTCTTGAGCGTGGTTCGGACAGCCCCCGGCCGTCATGCGCACACGCCCACCGTGACTCATGACGGCCGGGGGCCGTCATGAGCATCGAAGGGGTTAAGCATTAGGGGGCTCATATACAAGCCCCGTGTGCTGCCAGAATGTCACTTTTAATGACGCTCCGGCGACACACATTGCAGAGCCATATCTACGAGGCCACGTAAAGCTACCCTGCGTGGCTTTTCATGGCCTTGTAGATATGGTATGAGGCAGCACAGCACATGTCACCGTGTTGCCACACACTGCAATAGGAAGGCATGCCATGGGTGTTACGCTGGGTGTTCCCACGTAACACCCATAGCATTTGACACATTCCCAGATTTACAACATGCTGTAAACCTGGGAATGCGTCAAAAGCCTACGCCTCTCCAGGGGTGGCGTAAAGGTTGCTTTTGTGAAGGAAGGTATCCCTTTCTGCACAAAAACACCCTGATTTCAATGTAGGCACCCTTGTACCATGGTGCAAGGGTGCCTGCGTTGATGCTAGGCAGCCATTTGTGCACCAGCGTAGTGTAAGAAGACAGGAATGTGCTGTATCTCATAGATATGGTGCATTCCTGCCCTGTTCTTTTGACGCAAGGCAGCGCAGCAAATTGACGTGCAGCACTGCCCTGTGTCAAATTGTTGTAAATAAGCCCCTAGGTTTTGTGGAATGGAAGGTCCCTTCACGGTGTAGAAAATATCTGATCATAGAGAATTTTGCAAAAGATAGAAATGTGCTTTTACTCTTAGTAACTTCTGTTTATATTTATCTTTATGTTTATCAAAACTGAAAGTTAAATTCACCCAAGTAATATTAATTTAATATTCGTAGAATTTTTTGTGTATTCCTCTGATTTTTACTTACTTCAGAGTTTTTGTGATAAAAGCAGTTAATGGGTAGCTGGGTACTGTTGATATTCTTGTTACCATGGAAGGTTCCTGGCTTAAAGACTCCACTGGTATGCATGTGATACCATCATTACATCCAGATTATGAATTTCACATCGGTTTTCCTGTACTCTAAATTAGCTTGGGCATTACTAATTCTGGGATTTAGGGATACCTTAGTGGGACCCTGAACGGCCCCAGAGAAATGCAAAATTACGCAGGAATAGGGGTACCCCTCCGAAGTCCCATGAAAATTCTTGCTTTTCGGCCAGATTTCAACCCATAAATGTCAACATGTTTCGGCTGGTGAAATGTCCTGGTGGGGAGCATTGCAAGAGCTGTGTTTGTACATCTTTCCAATTTGTTCAGCAACTCCTGTACCCAGCCGAATGAGGAATTATGACACACGGATAATGAGGGCCTAAAAAACAATGAGGGTGGACCAGCCTTTCAAGATGCAGTGTCTCCTATGTTATTCAGCCTCAACTATCACTTATCAGCCAGGTAAAATGATTGTCTTTTACCGCCAAGGTTCTGGGACCCATTTGTTTCTCTTGCACCTGCAAGACTTCATTTATTTTTCAATTTTAATCCTACTCGTGCTACTCAGCAACTCTTAATGGCACTGGTGTCTCTTGCCTCAAACAACAAATCATGTTACACTGATAGCCACCAAGTGATCCATTTTCAGCATTACATCTTCAACCAGCAGCACTTTGCATGCTGACATTTTTAAACCCCAACTTCCAGTTTAAAATGTCAAAATCCTAAAATGAAACGTCTTGCAGGATAAAATTCAGCACAGGCTGAAGGTCTCACAAGGAGCCACTTTGGTGTCAATAGCAATCTCTTCAAGGCATGGATTCTTCTTTCAGTTCGGTTCAGTTCAAGGCCTGCCTGTTCCATTGCCATCTTGGAATTCCTTTTCCTGCCACCAGAGTTCTTTTTGGCCTATTTAGTTCTCCTTTCCCTTTTACCTGACCTCCTACTGCCAGGTCTTTTCCCACAGCTTTTCAAATGAGAGGATGCTCTCATAAATCAAAGTGCTTCAAAAAGAGTGGTAAAGAAGACCAAAAAGCAGATCTAATTAATGGCATTTAAAATATACATACAATTTTCATTTTAAAAACAACACACATAAAATCATTTACTCAACTAAACAAGAGAAAAAGTACAACCATTTTTCAGACACCTTTTGTGGGGGGCATGGAGCGAACAGGTGTGACTAGCCTCAGCTATCGGGGCTGGGGTTGTTTGCCTCTGAGGTCCCTCAGTCTCTCCTATATTGGCTCTGCAAAATGGGCCAAGCACAACGTCTTCAGCATTCGACTCTCATTGGCAGTGATGGCAAGCAGTCACAGGTTGTCAAGGAGATAGTAGGAGGGTGCATCAAGCTCAGAACTCAATAATCACCCAGCAGGATAATACGTGATTGTCCAACTGAGTGCTTGTCTTTATAAAAAGAAAGTACTTTAATATAAGCCAAAATAAAATCCTGCACACTACAATATGGAGGTACAAATGTTCACTGGTGCGGGGTCCAAGGTCTTCCACCCACCACCTTACCCTAACTAGATTTAGGATATTGTATGCAGATTTCAGGCACAGGTGCAGTGGTACCCCTCTCATTCAGAATTTGTGCACTCAGCTTTAAAGTCTTCGACTTGACCAAAAACATCAACTTCCCGTACAAAATATAGCGGATGATGCAAATGCTTTAGCCTTGTGTTATACAGATCAGCCTGAATTTTACCAGGCAGTCTCTACTTATATCTGGACTGCTTGGAGTGTGACTGATACATTTAAGAAAAAGTGAAAATTAGGATGATTTTAGTTTACTTACCATCTTCTAGAGCTTTTCTGCACTTTATTATGTAAGATATTATGCTAAATACATAGGATTTGTACGAATGGTTTGGTAGAGCTGCAGAAGTTATTATTCAAACTATTTTTATATGTTTCTGTTGCTTGGTGAAACAGACTGAATGTATTGATTTTATTGATTTATAGGTATGCTTCGACATTGCAGTTAGTCTCAGGCCCCTCCTGGTCCTCTTCAGGGCTCAGGGTGAGTAGGATAAGGTCAGTGGTTATGGGGTTACTGAAGGCACTTCTCAGGGAGGTGGTGCAGCTCCAACACTCTGGGCAATGGGACAGCGGCTTGGTCAGCAAAGATCCAGCCAGTCATGACGGTGGTGCAGTCCACTTCAGTACACCTCCAGTGTTGCAATGGCATGGTCCACTCTGAGCACAAATGTTCAGGGTCACAGTGGCGCAGTCCCCTCTGGTACACTTCAGGGCACTGGCACTATACAAGCCACTTGCAGGGTCACAGAAGTGCAGTCCACTAGACTTAACTTCTGCCACATTTTGGGTCTTTTTAATTGTATTTTTATGAAAATTAATTATGTTTGGAAAAATATGGTTTTTTATGTCATTAAATTTGTATTTTAATAGAATGAATGTGTTAACATGAACTCAAATAATTGAAGATTAAATGATTTCATTTAAATATACTGTGAAATTTGATCTTTTACACTGAGTCCATTAATATTGGTTTATATATTAAACTGTTTGGTTGCCTAGGAATTTATTTTCTACTGTACACTATATAAGCCACTTGCAGGGTCACAGAAGTGCAGTCCACTAGGTCACACCTTGGTAGTGCCATGGTACAGTCACTTCAGAGTAAAAGAAACACTGTCCTCTTTGGGCCCCCTTTACGACAGTGCCACGGTGCAAGCCACTTTCAGGGTCATGGTGATGCAGTCCACTTGGGCACACTTCTGCAGTGCCATGGTGCAGCCGCACAAGGCAAGAGAGTTGGCGCTCCGATGATGGAGCATGCAGGTCACTCTCGCTTGAGTCTTTCTGGGTGGACTGATCCTCTGCTCACGGGTCGCCTGCTTCTGCTCTCCCTGGTAGTCACCATTTCCTGCAGGGTTGGCACCCTCAATCCCTCTTCTTCTCAGGCAGGTCTGCCTCTGGGTGCCTCAGGACAGGGAAACAGCTGTTTCTTTCAGGCCAGGCTCCAGGTGCTTTTCCCTTCACCTCTGAGAAGCTGGCTGTCAGGAAGACACCAGGGTGTGTATTATGGATAGGTCACACTTTCCCTGTTTGAGTCACTGTGCACCTTACAAAAGGTGTGCCGGGTGCAAACAGGGAAAGTGTGCCCTATTACATAGAATACGTTGCCCCCAGGGCAGTTGTGAACTCGTGCTGTCCTGGGGCAGCGCATTCAATTGAAAAGCGGAGCAGCTTTGAAGCAGCCGCTCCATGTTTCACTGTGCAGGTGCCTGCACTTTTAAGCGCGAGAGAGATCTCCTTGCAGGCTGGTGCACTGAGTGACTGCACCTGCCTGCAAGAGGATGTCTGGGGGTCCAGAGGACCCCCTTTCCCCCTCCAGGGGCCTGCCATTAGGGGGCACAATGACAGTGCACCACCTTTTAGGTGGTCCACTGTCAGTGTGCCTCCTGACAGCTTCTTTGCCACACCACCATGCAAATGAGGAAACACCCTCTGGTATTAGCACTGGCCCTATATGTGCACTAGCGCTATCTGTATTACAGAACGGTCCGCAAAAGCCTCTGCGGCCCTGTCTGTAATACCACAGTGCCTCTGGGGCACTTCCGCAATGTGGCCCCTGCTATGGTTGCACAGCTGTCTATATGAAGAACCTCCTTCCTTGGACAAAGGGAGCTCAGAATTAGAACAAGTGGGCCAGCAGTTCCCACATTTATCCAGCTAAAACATACATGGATTACAGTGGATTTGTTTCTGCTCTTTCAGAACTGGTTTTGATCAGTGGTTCTTTCATGTGTCCTTTCCAGGTTGTCTTCGAATCACAGCCTTTGATGCTCCTAACAGCAGGGTCACTTCCAGTGTGGAGCCCCCACAAATGAGGCACAAAAAATGACAGTGGTTTCAAACCTAGGGCCTGATTTGGATGTTGGCGGATGGGATACTCCGTCACAAACGTGACGGATATCCCGTCCAGTGTATTACAAGTGCATTATATCCGATGGCCGACGGGATATCCATCACATTTGTGATGGAGTATCCCATCCGCCAAGATCTAAATCAGGCCCCTAGTCTCAATCTACAATATTTTGTGCATGAAAATTCATCAGGGTATCCCAAAACATTTCTAGTAAGCGCGCCAGAGTGTTTTATCCTCTTTAAACGTACCATCTTTCCGATTTAAAATTACTTCTTAGTGCTTGGATCATGGTATTTGATGGAAAATTCAAAGTACATTTCGTGAGCCAGCTTTCAATGTGGTCCAAGGAGACTGGTCTCATGACACAACTTCAGAGCAATGCAAAACTATTGGGCCGGCTTTACATTTAAAATCTGTATTAAGAGGTAAAATTCGATTCCTTTCCTTTTTAGAAACAATAGATTCACTTTGTCCCTAAGCCATTAATTTTAGCCATGAAACAATTTGCCTTTTTGCTTTGCAGGCAAATATTTATGGAAGACAAAAGTGATTTTGATTTCAAGGCTAAATGGGAAATAAAACCAACATATGCCACTTTCCCTAATGGGTGATTAAAGTTTACTCATCCTTGGTCCCTAACCTCCAGTTTTCTCTCGTCGTAATATGCTAAAATGTCACATAATAGTGCACACCAATTTAATTGTATATCCAGCATATCATCCTTGTGTCCTTATACTCTCTTGTAATACACACTATGATCTGGATTTTAGTTTTGCATAAAATAATCACTAATAGATAAAGACTATACCTTGACAATAAACTGAAATATAAAATAAGAATTGGTTTACATTCAGGTAAACTGCATGTAAAGGCAGAAATTAAAATTGAGCGCTCTGAAGCAGCTGCAAGGTGGAGTGTGCAATATGTAAGACTTTGAACTTGTGGAAGAAATGAAACACATTGACATAGCCTATGCTATAGAAAATGTTATTTGTGCAGTGAAAAAACATTTTATAAATAGCTTTTGTGTTGTTTGCAGTTCAAGAGCTTGCTCGATGAAATAACCTTATTATTGCTATATTGGACTAGGGGTGCGGAACGTTTGTTATTATGCCTGCATAATATCAAGTAGTCCCTGATTATTGACCAATGTGTCGTGACTAACATGTCGTTTACAGATTTTCCCACTTTTCCTACATCTTAGCACTTTAGTCGTTTTTCCTTGGAAATTGGCAATATTTCCATATGAGTGAATGTTGAAGCTGAAAATGCATGTGTCTTTTCTTTCGAGTTTCACTTGACTTTGAGACTCCATGGATATTGGTGATCTTTTTTCTTATAACAACTTAAAATGGGCACAAAAGTCCAGATTGTAAGCATGAACATCAATTCACCAAAGTGCCAGCGGTAGCGGAAGTGACATCACACACCACCTGACCTTTACTTTCACTCACGCAAACATGCTTACACATACACATACATTCACACTTACACACACACTCACATAGACTCACCCTCAGGCACACACACAACATACACTTTAAAGTATTTTTTTACTTACATCTGCTGCCAGAGAGGGTCACATTACAGTGAATTGTACGACATTCTTTATTACACTAACAGTGAATAATATTTTTATTCACTATGAATATAATAAGATACTGACAGAAAACAAAGAAAGCGTAGCCCCAACCGACGTCCATGAAAAGGAGCTGCCCCTGTGTTCCTGCTACTGATTTTGCAACCTCTGAGGCCAGGGGTCGCAACGGCAATGCCACTGGTCTAAAGGGGCAAGCCAGGCCTCGCAGCTGCGATCGCTGGCGACCCCTACCTGACATCCATGAATGCAAGGTGAAAAGGCACCAGTGTAACACTTTGGCCCACATGATGTTGGCTAAATTTCTTTCTTTGTGCAAAGCACTTTTCCTTGTGCAAACACGTGTTTGCTCAAGGATCTGAATGACAAGTTATGGTGTTTAACACATGTGGTAATTACCGCACCCTATCACAAAAATCATGCAATGAAGGCTTATGTGTACTCTGGCTAGTGAATTTGATCGATTTAGAGCTCTGCAACTTCACAGACCTCCACTTAGAGCCATAAAATCACAAAATAATATATACATCGCATTAGTCTATATATGCCAACACACGTGCCGACGTTGAAACATTGGTCAAAGTCTACAGATGCAGGTTTGCATATATGCAAATAAAGAGATGAGTCCATGTTGCTTTGAAACCGAAGAGAGTACACGAATTAACAAAAAACGAACCAGGACAGTAAATAATCTACAAAAGAAGGACATGGTTAACATTGTTTGTTTTAAATCTGCATTTTGAGGTTTGAGGAGACAACATTTTGACCGTGCGCTAACGTTAAAAACATGGGGGCAAATTCACGAGGAAGTGGCGGTGAGAGGCGTTAGCCTCCTTGGCTTAACGCCTCTCACCGCCACTTCGGAAATGCCAGGCTGCACCCTATTCTCAAGAATGTGGTGCAGCCTGCCGTTTCCCCCTGCGACGGCGCTAAGTCTCACGACTTAACGCCAACTCTGGCACACTTGCACCAGAGTGCAAGGGTGTCTGCAAGCAGGGAGGTTTGTTTATGTACAGGATGGTGTCCCTTCCTGCACATAAACAAACCTAAAATGCCATTTAGTAACTTACATGTGTGCTGCTTCATGCAGCACACATGTAAGTTCCAAAACTGCATTTTTTTTAAAGGTTTGTTTATGTACAGGAAGGGACACCTTCCCGCCATGAACAAACCATGGCATTTTGCTATTTCCATGTGTGCTGCACAAGGCAGCACACATGGAAATAGCAAAACGAGGAGAAATTAAGCATTTCTCCTCGTTTCGCCTACCTTAAGACCAGGATTTATCTGGTCTTAAGTTCGGCGCTGCCACCTATTATCGCCGCCCTTGATAATAGGTGGCAGCGTCGAATTCAATGGGTGTTGCAGTGGTACGCCCACGGCAACACCAACTGCACGCCCCCTTTCATGCTAAGTTTAGCGTGAAAGGGGCCCTATTCTCAAGGCAGCGTTAAGCCACTTAACGTGGCTTTGAGCCACGTTAAGTGGGTTAACGCTGCCTTGAGAGGAGGTCGCTGGCCCTATCGCCACGGGAACGTCAAAAAAAGTGACGTTCCCGTGGCGATAGGGGCTTGAGAATATGCCCCACGGCTTCCTCTTTTTAAACTCAATTATGTAAAAAAAATTGTATGCACCCCAAGCAGAGTCCATTGGTCCTTCACAAGCAGCATCCCCCGATGACTGGAAATAAAATGCACCGGCATCGAACAGCCTCTTGAGAAGAGGCAGTGCACCAAGAGAAAGCAGAAACAGTTTCTTGGTACAAGGCTTCTTGTTAGCACACTGTGCCAGCCACAAGGCTGCCCCTTAGCTCCTAAGCAGAACACAATAGGATATTTCTAAAGTTTTTACTCAAATTTAAAGCCCTTACACTCAGTATTACAGAAAGACAGAGCACTGCCGCACCAGTGGGTCATACCCAATCTGGTAGCTCCTTGTGGGCACCAGTGTAAGGCATGTCAACGTATTGTCAAAACACCTTTAATTGCTTTTCTGTACGGGGTGCATTAATCGAATAGTTTACTCTTAAGGAGGGGAAGCAATAAGAGAAGACTAGCTATGCAAGCTAAGGCTCTGGTGGCCCCCATACACCTGGAGCCAGGAAAGCATCAGACTAGAGACTGAGAAGTTTCAAAAAGAAGAAACAATGAAGCAGACCTTTTACTCCTAAGCACCCAGGATTTGGCACACCGTCCCTGCATCCATCAGGATTGCCACAACGCCGTTCCAATTTAGGAAAGAGACATATTCGCACCTCTTTGAAGAACATTTTATCAAAATGCACTAACATTTCACAAAACAGCTGCCTCATATATTACGTGTCCTTATGCTTGTCTTTGACCCTGTACAACACTCCACTGCCTTTTGGCAAGGCAAGCACTACAGAATACCACATACATACAAAGGCGCAGCTTTGAATGGTTGCAGCGCAATACCTCATTTTTCACATCACACTCCAGCATGGCGCTTCTTTGCAGCCCTACAGATGGCAAGGTGTTTGTAAAACTCGGAAGGAAAGCGGGAACGGGTCAGAGCCAGGGCAGTAATAACCCTTTTTCATAACCCGGCTGCACCCTTCCATGTTAACATACTGTGAACCGTGCACAAGTGACAAAATCAATCCATCACCGCCCTTCCAACACAGAGAGGAATAGAGAGGTTAACAGAAATTGATGACATCCCGGCTCAAATTTTACACTGATTCGGCCGACTCCGCGATTGAAACCGACAAAGATTTATAGTCCGAGCAAGGACGCCGGATCCCCTTGATTGCCTTGATATTTTTTTTTTTTAGCACTTCTACATATTTATTTCCAGGCTCATCACCAGGGCTTGTAGCATTAGAATGCTGATTCGATTTTACATTCCAAGAGTCGGCATTATGCAGCCATTTGCATGATGTGAGAGAAATCACCATAACGGCTTGTGATGTCGGCGACCAAAATGATCACTAATGTTCACCTACAGAAGCAGAATCTTTTGATATATTTTTTTAATTCGGATTTTCTTTGGCTCCACTAGGAAGGAAAAAAGTGGGAATTATAGATATATAGACATAGTTAGGTATATATTGATATGGTGGATGAAAAATTAGGTTTTGTCATGCCTCGAAGGGGTACAGTGGTATTGAGTTTTTATGAATTCTGTTTGATATAAGGGCTGCACACTAAGAGGCCCTACACAATTTTTCCATTGCAAATTATTACTGAAAGCTTTTGCAGTTCATTGTGACAGAAAATTGATTATTATCCTTGACATTTGACGGATAGCTTTCATAAATGTATTTTTTCTACTTTTCGTTGGTCTATGAAGTTTTTATAAGAATACCTCATTCTTCTTAAGGAAAAAACTGCATTTAGCATGAAGGGTATTCATCAAACCTTTTTCATCTTAAGTGCTCTGTGTGCCGATTTCACTATATGGTCCAGACAACAGAAACTATGCATGAAGCAAAATTCCATATGAGTAATATTTTTGTCTTGCGTTTTTTGGGCACAGTTCTACCTATAAGCAGGCAGCATAGAGACTGTTGCAAAAACAGTCCAATGCTTGGAGAGATGTGCTCTCAGAACACTGGTCAAGGGTTTTCCCCTGAACATGTCACTCATGCCAAAGCCACATGTTGGGGTGAGAGCAGTCGCGGCTGCTGCCTAGAAGCAGCAGCGGGAGGGTGGGGGTGAAGGGGCGGGGGAACGGGTAAACAAAACAAAAAAAATCACTTACCTCCCGGCCGGCCGGCTGGCCAGCCGCACCGCCTCTCCTGTGTCCCGTCCCGTTCTCTTTCTGGCTTCTTGTAAGAAACAGGAAGCACCAAGGCTCCCATGCTCCCCGCAGCCAATCACAACACTGCAATGCAGCATTGTGATTGGTCTGAGCCCTGTGACATGGCGCTCAGCCTGGGGCTGGAGGGGTGGGCATGTTCTCCATGCAGGCTGTAATGCAGTCTGCATGGAGAACAGGGAAGTGGCCATGTCTGTTTTGTGCGGCCCGAAAGGGCCGACCAAACAGTCATTGCGCACAGGAGTGTTCTACCACTCACCCCCTGTTATGAAGCCCCGCCCCCTCACGCACGCTGCCCCAGCAGGAGGACAAAATAAAATAATAATAACATAACATTATTATAATTTTATTTTTTCCTTTCTTTTGCTGCTTCCTGGCAGTCTGGCGACGCTCCTCTGCCTTAGCGGAGGAGCCGCCACTGGGTGAGAGTCAAAAGGAAGCAGCAAATCATGTGAGTAATGAGTATATCCTGCCAGGGTAGGTTTTAACATTGGCCTCAAGCAGCTGGTCACTGACCCCACCCACATCGCAGGACACATGCTCAACTCCATCTCCACCTCCAGCAACAGAGTCAAGTACATCCACTCTACACAACTTGCCTGGTCCAACCACTACAGCGTCCACTTCGCCACCTCAGGACCCACCAACCCTGGCTCCCTGCACCCCCAGATCCACGCACGGATACAGGAAAAAGATATCAGAAGACAAGTGGAACAACACTCTCTGCTGACACCTCCCAGACTTTACACCCGACCAAGAACAAGCAGCAAAGAACTTCTCCCAGGGGATCATAGAATGCGCCGACACTATTGCTCCCGCCAAGACAGCCAAGACCAAAAGACATACCAAAAGAGCCAACTGGTTCACCAAGGAATGGCAATGTACCAAGTGCAACTGCCGGCAAATAGAAAGGAAGTTGCACATCAGCAAAAAGAGGGAGGCCCACCGCCTTCAGAACATCACTGAACTAGTACCACCGCCTCCTGAAAGAAACCAAGAAGACCACCCTATTAGACCTCAATGAAGCCAGCACAAACCACAGCAAGGAACTCTTCGCCATCCTGAAGGAGTTCTTTAATTCGACCACCACCGAGAATGACATTATGCCCTCCCAGGAACTGTGAGACAACCTTGCTGACTTCTTCCACAACAAGATCTCAGCCATCTATGAAAACAAAAAACTTTGAATGCCAACCCTCAGCCGCCGACAGTATCAAGCAGCTCATTCCCATGAACACTAACCCGAACACCAGCTCACCCAATGGGACCTCCTCACTACTCAAGACACCATCTCCATCATGAACTCCATGCACTCTGGAGCACCCACGGACCAGCCACGGCCCGTGCAGGTAAGAGCGGTGGGGCCGGGTTGGGGGGGATTCGACAGACGGCCACGAAGGAAAATTAAATAGATAATACATTTTTCCTCGTCATGGTCTGTCGAAATCCACCCCCATCCGGCCCCACCGCCCCTCCACTCTTACCTGCACGAGCCGCGGCTGCCTCGGACCCCTGCCCCCACCACATCTTCAACCTCAGAAGCAAGACAATTGGCAATGAGCTCAGGAAAGTCCTGAGCGCCTCCATCAACTCGGCCTCCTTCCCAAAATGCTGGAAACATACCGAAGTGAAACCCCCCTGAAAAAACCAACCATCAACCCAGCCGAACTGAAGAACTACCTCTCTTCTCCCATATCCAGTAAAAGTCCTAGAGAAAGCGATCAACCAGCAACTCACCCAACACCTGGAATGCCACAACCTCCTGGACCCCTCCCAATCTGGATGTTGAACTAACCACAGCACTGAGACAGCCCTGCTCGCAGCCACTGATGACATCAGGACATTCCTAGACTGCAGAGAATCAGCAGCTCTCTTTTTCCTGGACCTGTCACCTGTGTTTGACAATGTCTCCCATCACATCCTGATCAACAGACTCCACCACATAGGCATCCAGGGAGACGCCCTCAAATGGATCACATCATACCTCACTGGTAGAACCCAGTGGATAAGTCTCCCACCATTCACCTTGGAACCCACGAATATCATCTGTGGCATCCCCCAAGGATTGTCCCTCAGCCCTACCCTCTTCAACACCTACATGACCCCCTGGCTGACACCGTCAGATCACACAGACTCAACATCATCTCATACGCCGATGACACCCAGCTCATCCTCTCACTGTCCCATCCACCACCAGGGCCAACTTCCACAGATGCATGATAAACATCACTGACTGGATGAAGGATAACTGCCTCAAGCTCAACAGGAACAAGATGGAAGTCCTCATCTTCTGGAACAACACCACGCCATGGAACGACACCTAGTGGCCCACGGAACTCAGCCCGCCCCCTACTCCAACAGACCAAGCCTGCAACCTCGGCATCATCCTGGACAGCAAACTATCTATGAAGAAACAAGTCAACCCAGTCTCAGCCACCTGCTTCCACACCCATTGCATGCTCCACAAGATCTTCCGGTGCCTCCCAGTCAACACTAGAAAGACCGCCACTCAGACCCGCATCACCAGCAGACTGAATTAAAGAAACACACTCTACGTAGGAATCACTGCACGCTTCCTGAAGAGACTCCACATGATACAAAACTCAGCAGCAAGACTCATCCTCGACCTCCCCAGAAGGACCCACATCACACCCCACCTCAAATAACTACACTGGCTCCCGATCCAGAAGAGATGCCTGTTCAAGATGCTGATCCACACCTACAAGGCCCTGCACAATGAGGGGCCAGCATACAACAACAAACACCACACCTTCTACCAACCGACCAGACATCTTCGATCTGCTTCTCTCTCCCTGCAGACACCCTACGGATCCTCCGAACCAACAGTGGAGGACACCGTTCTCACACCTGCAGCCAAGGCATGGAACAAACTTCCCCTACACCTCAGGACAGCACCTTCACTCCAACAGTTCAGGAGAGAAAACAAAACCCGGATGTTCGAATGAACAACCCAACTCGCAGAAGCTAACATCTCCAGCACCTAGAGACCCTCACAGGTGTTCTATAAATGCTGATTGATTGACTGATAATATAAGACAATACTAAGTAGTCTACAAGGGTGTCACAGAGTGGGTGGGCACATTTGATCTACAGGGAGGGCACATTAAACCTACAGGCAGCAAACGTGACCTAAATACAATGGATGAAATGGGTAAACAAGAGAAAATTCACCCTGGATTGCAAAAGCCTTTCAGCGCATATTTGTTTCCCGCACAAGAGTATGTATCGCCAAGCACTGAAGAAAATATTTATGAGACTATTGAATTTTAAGGACTCCTTTTATGATAAAGAAAGATGAGCTGTCTTTAATGTCTGGTGCATGCAGCTGCCAGACATCACAATATCAAACTGCATGTTTGATCAAGTGTGCTATTGGTTGACTCCTTTCAACTCATCAGTAGAGCAAACAGCCTGCAAATTCTTCTCTCTGTACCTTAAGGATGCTTTGACCGAATACCAAGTTACAGTTTACTTGAATGTAACTTTGTTCATACTCCAAAACTTGTAAACTTGGGGGCCAAAATAAATAAGCTAGGTCACTCTCCAGGGTTCATGAATCACACTTCACGACATCTACACTTGCATGACCAGAATCATGTAAGTCAATTTCCTAACCAGTTTCATCACATTGCACGCCTTGTAAAATGTAATGGCCAGAATCCCCTTGGGCATTTTCACAAGCACTCACATCAACCTTAGGAAATTGTATAATTGCATGACCAAATTAATCTAAGTCAGAGTAACAAGCAGATAGATCACACACCACAACCTGAAAACTCTCATAGCCAAGATCATATAGGCCAGATTCCCAAGGACTCAGATCCCACTTCGCAATTTTTAGGCTTATAAGCCAAAATTGTGTAGGTGACTTTCCCAAGCACCTGTATCATAGTTCCCAACCTGTAAATTTGTATGAACAAAAGCATCCAGGTCTCAATCATTAGCATCACATATGCACAGTTCAAAGGTGAATTAAACCTTCTCTTGGCCCATATCACTTTTATTGTCACTGCAAAGGGTGTGCATCCGGTCTAGTTGAACCTTCATGAATTACTTTTCAAATTACATTTGAACTTCCTCTTTTATATAATAGATTCTCAGTAATACTGTGTGCCTACCTCTGTATTGTTTTTTAAGCATGTAGAAGACTATCCAAACAGTAATAAATCTTAATGCTATGATTAATATCACTTGTTTATCACCTTTCCCTGATTATATGCCTGAGACTCGCTGCAGAGAGTGGGCATGTCTTGAGTTGAGTTGTCAACAGATAGAGGCGGTGATGCTATATTATTATATGCAGATTTCAAATTCCACAATAATTCATGGATTGGCACAATGTAGGTGCTGATGGTAGTTTTTTCCCATTTAAAAATCTGTTCATACTGACTCACTGAATTCCAGAATGCTGGTGGTTACAGCACAATACGTTGTCAAGCATGGTCAGTTTGTGCCTATGAATGTGACTTGGATATATTTTTTAATTCTGGGCTATGTTCAGAAACACCTGATGTTTTGTTTTTTCCATGATAGCTAATGTACGGGAGATAAAGTGAATAAAGAAACAATGCATACACAGATAACTACTATGATATATTTGTAAGCTCCCACATTTGGGTCCACCCTGTGTCAGGTTTATGACAGTCTAATGTGGAAGTGGTGTCATTTCCTATTATTGCTTTAGGGCATTTGATTTGTTCAAAAATGCAGATTAAGCCTCCATGAGTAACTTACTATAAATGGATATAATTAACTAATCTGAACAACATACAGGAGACAGGCAGGATATTCCATGAGAAGTTCCCCAATCTCTCTCTCTCTCTATTAAGCTCACTGAAAAGTGATTTTCTGTTGATCACACAAAGGGGCCAATTCCGATCTCGGCCGGTAGCGCACCGAATCGGATTCGGCTTAACCGGATCCGATTCGGAGCCCTCTTTCCTGACCGATTCGGACGCGCGTCCGGCCGAGCGAGTACGATGCGAGCGCACGCGAAATCGCCGACCGACTCGTTCACGGGTCGGGACCGCACCGACCGACTCGCACGGACTCGACTCGCACCGCGCGATGGAGACGTTCCCCGGCCGGGCAAGTACGATGCGCGCCTTGAGCAGTCCGACCGACCCGCACCATCCGGCTCGAAACAGCTGTCGGAGCCGTACTTTGGGGGTCCGTGTCGGACCCCCTGTACGCGTAGCCGCGCGAGTCGCACACTGTGCATGTGTGGCGCAAACCGCATCGACGCGAACCCGCTGTAGGGGGCGCCCTCGTTCGCCTCGCACCCATTGAGTCAATGGGAGCCCGCGTACGCGTTGTACGACCGGCTCCCATTGACTTCAATGGGAGTCCGACCGAATCGAGTCCGATAGCATGCGTGCGCTTCGTACTCGTTCGGTCGGACTGCTAGAGTCCGATTTGGTCGGAAATCTCTCCGGGTCCGGCTCGGTCGGGGAGATTTCCGGCCTGAATCGGAATCGGCCCCAAAGTCTAGCGACAGCTGTACTGTCAGGCCAGACCATATGACTATTTTGCCCAACTTTAATTATTTTTTTAGGAACAATGAAAATTTTGACAGAATAGACTCATTGTTGAATACATTCTTGTGGGGAGCTACTAGAAAGCTGACAATACCCCTTGCCAAGACCTCAAACATCTGGAGAAGTGGAGCAATTGACTTCCTTAGACTTACTTAAACAATATCATGAAGCATGCATATTAGAACAAGTCAGTGAACTATTATCTCAAGACACAGAGGACCCCTTAGTGGAAAGGATGTGGATCATGTCCATTTTACATGAAACAAATGTAATTGTTTCTCAGGGAAATGTCAACGATCTTTAGAAAACACAGTCATTTCAAAAAGGGTGCAGAGAGATGTATCTGCAGATAAGGGGCACAAGTCACAAAAAGTGTAGAAGTAAGGTGGGAGATGTAATCTCCTGCTTGGACATTCAATTCCACTTTTTTAGGATTCACAAAAGAGTCCCAGACTGCCTATTGAAAGATGTGCCGGTTGTAGGCGTCCGGATGCACTCCTGGGAAAGTCGTGACTAATTTCCATTGCAGCATTTCCTGTTTACAAAATCGTATACACCGTAGATTTCTACATTGTGAAAAGGCAGCGCTGCAATCAAACATTTATTCTTTTTTTCGAATGTGGAAAGCATTCTCCCTTTGATGAAATCCATTCCCTTGCACCACCACGAAGGTTGTATTTCCTTCACCAACCTGGCAAGGAGTGTATGCTAGTCTTTAACTGGTGAACATCTTCAGGGTGGGAAAGGTTCAGAGGGTAGTTTTTGAAAACCGACAACAGACGTGTTCAAGGGAAACCCCACTTTGAATCACCCACTCTGCACCACTTGCATGTAATTTACTCTTGCATAATATCGCAAAAACATAGGGTAAAACTACACAGATGTAGATAGGGGAGTAAATTGATATATGCCTTCACGTTCGTTCACCTTCAAACGTGTAGATCCAGCCACTTGTGCACGTAACACAATTCTACATGAGCAAATGTGTTTGTGAATTGGGCCCAGGTTGCTTAGTTTGGGTTTAGTTCCAATGCCTCCCTTGTGGGGCAACTTAACTTGAAATTGGAAAACATATAATGAAATGGGGGAATGTGGTGTAGGGACGGTATTCTTAAGATTGTGTTAGTGCATAATTCGAGAAAAATGTATTCCTTAGGTAAGAATAAAGTTGCTGCTGTGACAAATAAAGAAATGAGGAAGTATTTGGAACATTAAAATTCTAGATTCCAAAATGGAAGAATTGCCACAGATATAAAGCAGGACTTTTTGTAAGAAATTGGCAGATGAGACTATTATATAAAGAAGATGTATTCTTTATATATTAAGTGCTTTCTTTCAGGCGCAGTTCATCTAACAATGTTTGAGAATAAAAGACACTGAGATAACATTGAGTGGTTACATGTATTGAAAGATTGACCAATTAGGTCTCGATTTACAATTACATCGAACACAGTAGAAAATAAACTTATAAGGCTACATTGCTCACGTCGAAAAATGCCTAAAATGCACTTGAGTGAAAGAGATCATTTTGGAGATGCATAACAGCAGAGCAGGGCTACATCATATTTTATTTGGATGTCGCACAGTGATTGTGTTTTGGGAAGAGGTTTTTCAAAAAGTTACCACAATAGGAGGGAAAAATTTGGTGCTGGACAAAAATATTGTTCTTGTTAACCAAAATCTATAAATGCTAATTGCCTCTCACAGGGAGTCCCAAATGGATTCAAAACATTTTTTATCACGACTTAATATTCTGTTGTTAACGTTGGTCAAGATACACTGTCTAGATGCTTTAATGAGCTGACCACCTATATAATTGGGCAGTTCAGAGAATTGTGTTATATACTTTTTGCTAACTATCCCTATTAGCAACTGTTGGGATAATACAGTCCTCTACTTATTTGGGTAAGTATTAGTGCCCAATTCTTTTGTCCATTTAAGACTCCTTCAGTTACTGGAGATGAATAAACTAGTGGATGGTGCACTACTAATGAACCACAGGGCCCAATACAGTAGTTGGAAAGGATTTGTACCAAGTTGGCTATTACAGGATCATGATGATTATTGATCCTTGCTGCCACACAGATTTTACCCTTATTCTACAGTTTGTGAGGGTCTAATAAAATATAGTCAATGTTAGAGGCCATGTATTAATTCTGATGTGTTACTGACAACACTTCAGAATTATTATCATGGAATTCATTTAATCAGATAGCAGAAATATTTCTTCGCCTGGTGTTTTAAAATCATGTGGCACCAAGAGCATGCCCTTGCTTCTGCTTAAATTAAGAGGAACATTAGGAGAAAATGAGTTAATTTGGATAATGTTGATGAAAAATGTCTGAATAGCTGAATTGCTGCTACATAGAACAATATAGGGCCCAAAGGTTGTAATGTGATCCAAATTGGTAGTCTGTTAATGTCAGACCCCTTACCGGGGTGGGTGGTGGGGGGGTCACAGGGTAGGCACTAGCTATTGGGCCCAAACTGGGGTAGCTGAGGTTGTTTGCCACTGGTGACACAGTGGTATGTCTTTGTATAGTACTGTAAACTGGGTCAAGAACATCCCTTTCTGTAATTTATTCACACAGCATTACTAAATACTACACATTCCAAATGTGGTTCAATGTTATGGTTGTATACCCCTTATGGGATAATGAAATGCAGATAAACTTATCTGCACCTATATTTCTTACTGCATTTTCTTTCTCTTAGGGCAGTTCAATTGTCTTTTGGTCCAATAAGTCCATGTCAGAAAAGGGTAGCATTAGCAGCATCAGTTTCCCTTTGCTTGCCTTCAGCACAGTCGCTCAGTTCATGTAGACTGCTTAGTGATGCTGGTGATTCCCAAGCGCAGGTCAGTGTGATCAGCCTCAGCATACTCTTGATTATTGGCAATGGGGCGTGAGGCCACAGACTGGTGATCTAGTCCCTTTCAGGATCACAGATGCTCATTACTGCACCCAACGAGCTTGTTGTTTTTGGTGGGTGCAGCCTTTGGGCCAACACAGACAGAGTTTTGTCCTTGGTAGTTGAGGCCCTGGAGGTCAAGGCCCTAGATCCTCTCAAGTGGACCCTTTGAGTGGCAGCACTAGTCCATCATGGTTGATAGAGGGAATGCCGGACTGCGGGGTGACAACTTGGTGAACACCTCTTCCTGTAGCTCATAGTGGGAGCTGCACATGGAGGATGGAGGGACTTGAAGACTTCGAGTCAGGACCCACTTTATTCTCTCTCAACAGTGAGCCACATCCGGGAGTCCCACACCGGGGCAACATACAAGGCTTCTCTTCCTGGACAGTATCTCCTCCTGCAGGGCCAGGCACTCTTCTTCCTGCTCTGAGAAGACTAGCTTCTAGGTGCACAAACAGACCCATAGCTCTTCTAACAAGTATCAGATTTTAGGTGATGTCACCTCACTTCTGGGAGCCTGGTTGTCATGCAGACATCAGCCCTTCTCATACAGCAGACTTCTGAGTAATCCAGGGGCACTTCCTTCATTGACCCTGAAGGGCTTGGCCCTGGAACAAACTAAGGTGGTTTGGATCCCACTTTTGTACACATTGTGGAGATATGGGATATGGATTCAATGTTTCAGGCCTCAGAAATAGTTTGTGTTTGTTCTCTTTCAAATGTCATTTCCTTGCCACTCTCTTGATACAACTTTGTGCAAAGTGATGGTCACAGAGCAGGTTGGAATAGGGCCGGCTCCAGTCTTGAGTATACAAAGCATGGGCACAAAGAAGTTTGAGTGCTCTGCACCTGGCTGCTGTGACATTCCAGAAGAAGTAATCAGAAACTTACAACAGGGCATGCCATGCATTATAAACTTCCTCACCTTGAACAGAACCAGCTGTCTATGCCTTTACTCCTGCGAGGAAGAGCTAATTAGGAGCTCTTTGCTAACAAGGCTCTCATTGAATTTCTAGAGGTAGCCTAGTCTCAATCCTATTCATTTCAGTGCCTTGGTCTGCGCCCGCTAGTCACAGGAATGCAGCAGTGCACTTCGACTATCTGGGGAAGCAATCCTTGCATTCCACCTTGTGCCATATTAAACCAGGTTCAGAGTCACTCCGTCTTACTACCATACATGTATAACGCCCACACAATGCACATACATGCACACTCTATGTACACACAGAACGGCAGAGCAAGGTTCTGGGTTTCAGATAAGAGTGGAACTTTACATTGTACCAGTCAGTAGACCGCTCTCTCAATGACACAGAGAAAAAGGTCTGGGCACACTATGAATTCACAATACACAGTATGCTGCCACCACAACTTTCTGTGATGTACCCAATGAAGAGACAGTAGTCCATTGATCAATGTGAGGGCAACTTGGAGTGCTGCTCCAGGTCACATTCTCAGGCCCTAGATTTCACATTCTCAGGGATAGGCCTAGGTCTCTGCGCACTTGCAAGATTAGTGAGACACCAGTGCCAATTTTAAAAGTCAGAATGCCAGTTTAGCATGCAGCCATGCACTCAGCGCAGTGGTACAGGCTCATTTACCATGCAGGGAACATTGCTGTCCCGACAATTGGACCAACAATTTGATAATGTTGGTGATACGCTTCAGTTTTGTGTCAGCTTACACTAGATATTAAAAGCTAATGGTCAGCACAATTAGCAAGGTAACTGGAATAACCTGGATATCTAAACTGCTGCTCCTTAGAACACTGTAATATGGAAGATGGTAACCATTTAATCTTGTGAATGTGTATGTCATTCTTTCTGAGATTAGTAACACAAATATAAATATTGTAGGTTCCCTCATCCTTCAGACCATATACCATAGCCAGAAAGCTTCCACCCATCTCCTACATCAGAATAAATAAGCTGAATGATAGACAGCCTTGCGCAAATTAGGTCACTTAATTAATTCCTTTGCCGACTGAGGGTTTACCCAATGCCATCTTCACAGTATTCAGGGGTGCAGGTCCAAGGGAACAATACTGGAGGCATGTTGAGATGGAGCTACACCACATGGCATCGATGAATCCTTACTTGTGTGACAATCACTATAGTACAGTGGAAAGGAATATCCATTTCCATCCTGTTTGCTTGCTTTGTACGTGATGCATGATACAGCTGCACTGGAAGAGGGAACTCCCCGTTGGCCGGTTGCACCTCCTGCATGACACAAGGACAGTACACAGATACAGTGAACATATTCTCAGAGCTTGATATGACACTGATGGTATGCTGAACTGCTACGGCGCCACAACCCTATAAACTTGGCAGTCATCACAGTGTTGGACAAGGACCCTAGAGCACTGGTGTCTATGATGCCAGCAATTATACACGCTGAGGTCTACTACTGAAACATTTTTTAAGGGGCTTCTACAACAATGTTGTTCATTGTTCAGAGCAACTGGCCTTGCCACTTTTCACTCTGCACCTCCAGTAACTGACCCCACAATCCTGCTTCTTGGACACTGGTGTTATAGATAGCCTCAGGGTGCCCAGCAGCATTGGCGCTCATAGATTGCCTGCTCGTGAATGTTGGGAACCCTGCAAAGCCCTTTCAGCTTCCTGATAGCCACCTGAACCGCCGCCCTCTGCCTATGGCTGATCTACTTACATGGGAGTGAGTCAGTTATAGTAGACTACCTACTCATATCTGAAAGAATCCAACAATTTTCCTTGTTTAACTGGGCTCATTTTGACTATTGGAGCAGTATTCTTTTTCAACCTAATCTAGAAACTAAGGGCCTGATTCACAAAGGAACTTACCACTCATAAAGTTACGAGTGTGGAGTCTCTGCACCCGAAGTGGAGCATCTGCACTCAGAGTGAAGTTTCCGCACTCATGGTGGAATCTCCGCACTCGGATTAGATTCTCTGCATGGTGCACTGCAGAGAGTGTGCCGTGTAGGGATTATGCCTAGAGTGCGGATTCTGCTCCCCGAGTGTGGAGACTCCACACTTGTAACTTTAGGAGCCGTAAATTACTTTGTGAATCGGGCCCTAAGTGTCTGCAGGTATGTCTTGTACCACTTCTATTTCATTACTCCCACATACCCTTGAACCCAAATGCTATCAAGTCTTTTGGCACCAGAATGGGTATGATGGATTCAATAATGAGTGAGACGTCCTCTGAAGTCAAATCGATGCATACTGAACTTGCAGCTGGGTACCTCTGATAAAACACTGAACAAAGTGGAGGAGTCTCAATTCTTTCATGGAATGGAAAATTTAGATTTTGCACCTCAAATGAAAGGTTACAGACATTGCACATTGACCATGGAGGAATAACATCAGTTTTTGCGGTATCTCTGAACAGTCAGAAAAGGATTACCTTCTTACATAATTTTGTCACCTATCTACTGAAATTCCAGTTCTCTGAGATGCTTGATTTCCAGAGAGTGCACTGCTCTGGTCATGGAAACAACTGAAATCTGACAGACGCTTTCTGGTAATAGAATTCTGCTTGCATCATCAGCATACACACACCACACTCCTGACAGTGATGTAGTTTCTCAGTGACAAACTGCACATATCTCTGTGGACTATCACCATGACACTAATAGTAAGCAACAAAATCCTGCCATTGCACACTACACTGGGGTAACAGAATGTCAAGTTTGGATTCCTTGATGCTGCCACTGTAATTATGAATAATGTCGAGGCCATATAATTTTTTAAACGAGGCAAATTGGAAGACTTCTTGAATTACATTGATGCATAGCAGTACTCCAGCCAGAACAAGATGCTACTTGGCAAAGCTACTGTGCTTAGGCCATCTACTCTGCACAATCTAGAACAGCCCCAAAGAATAAGCCAAACTTGAGATGCTCAAATATCAAGTGGTTTAAGTCCTCATGGGAGACAGTGACAAACCGTGTTCCACTCCTGACAACACATACCACTGAATGTGGCCCACCTGAACAATCTTCAACTCTTACATAGTGACAACATTTTTCAGTACTCTTCATAATCTAGTCTGTTATCAATGTCTCTTGCCAGCCCATCCCTGAGCCCTGAAATATGTGCCTGCAATGTAACCCCTGTCCAAACGATACATTTGTAAGTATTTGTTGCATACTACTCTCACTCTATCACCTTTTTTAGTGTATGACATCAATGTTGGGACTAGCATAATTTTTTGTACCCTCCTATAGCACTGGGGGTACTCTTAAGTCCTGTTGTAGGGTCTATCAAATGCAGCTTGCCCCTAAGTTCTCTCACGCATACATCACCCCAATGCATTGCATTCCCTTCCTTTGCTGTGTTAATCCCTCCACCTCTGACTTTGCTTCTTGGTCCCTTGTGCCCCCAGGAAACATGAGTTGGCATGAGGAGAGCCTGGTTTGCAGTTTAAAGTTGACTAAATGAGTCAACTATTCATTACAGTTTCTAGACTTCCTATCTCCCATACCTTTCCAGAATCCTACCTCTTTATTCGATCCTGATAGAAGTACCTTGCCATAACACCCACCCCTGAGGAGTCGCAGAGGTTTTGTAACATACTCCTTTATTATCCGCTTATCTTACAGTATACCCCTTTCTGTCAGCAAGTGTTTTGGGCGTACACCACTAACTTTAACTCCTCTTTCCAAAAAGTTGCTCCTTTTTTACACCGTGACTTCATAGTCTACCATAATAAATCTATTTACAATGTCTCCATGATTGTGAATGGCATGTCACATTATAATGAAAGGAAGAAAGTCCTATACTACCGTAAAACTGAAAAATGTGGAAGTATCACTCATTCTGGAGATGAACTTGTCCATTAGCAAATCAGAAAAACTGGAGACTCCATGCGTGATGCCTTGGAGTGAGGTGGTCAAGCCGACTTTGGGGTTATGGGACAGGGTAGCTGTGAAACAAGGGCTTACATCATTTCCATAATTGGTATTGCCTTTAGTGAATAAATATTATATTATTCCAGTCATTAATGGGAATAGTTTTGCTGAATGGACAAGATGTAAAAGATTAGGAGAGAGATTTGACATGACAAGTATCAAGGCTTTGAAAATCTCATAAAGATTTTGGATTGAAAGCTATCACTACTGTCAAAGTCAGTACTGGGTGTTAGATCTATCAATAAGGCCTCTGACTAAACTTAAGAAATAGCTGGTTAATAAGCAATGGGATAAAAATGACTCTTGAGATCTACAAATTTCTCACATAAAAATCGGCAGGGGAAAGAATATGGGAGACTGAAAGTGGCAGACAGTTCAGTGAAGAACAATGAGAGGATATCCACACCCTTGTCAGTATTTCAGATAGAAGCCCCACAGTGAAAGAGGCCGGAGAAAGTTAGTGTTTTATTAATGCTTGATTCAAGTATTGATCAGAAATGCATATTATGTGGCAGCGCCAAAAACTACAGTCTTACTGGGGTGAATTGCATGATGACATAGATTACATTTTCACTCCATTCACCGAGCGGCACTCAAGCAAAACATTACATCACTGTGTAGAAAAGTGAGAGTAGAGGATGTTAGAGACTAGCAATGAAACATCTTGGACTTTTTGGGTATAGAAACATTTACAGTATCTTCAGAGTGGACATTGGAGGATTTTGAAACAGACTAGTCAACAACCCTGTCATATGGCTTTTGAAATCAGATAGCTCCACTGCCCAGAGTATCTTGAAGTCTTGAGCATTGTTGCACCCACCAAATCACAGATGCCTCAATCAGTGGAGGGTATAGGACCAGATAGATCATGGACTTAGTAAGAAAGTGCATAATACCTTTATTGACAGAATTAGGTGGGCCAGTGTGAGAAGTTGGCCTGGCATATGCTGTCCACTAATTATAGTGGGCACCTTGCACCAGTCCAAACAACCCCTTATTGGAGATAGGTTAAAGACAACCTTATTGAAAGCTATCCTAGTGGTAGCTATGGAGAGCAGCCTTCAGGCTAAGTCTTGAAGGAATGTAAAGCAGCTTGTTTTACCAGTCTATAATCTCTTGAGTGACCAAATGAAAGAGCACCACACCAGGTATATATTCAAAATATATGTATTTATTACTAAACACACCCCTCTAGTCTCTTTATGAGGCTAGAGTTCGAAGTACATAAGTTATAAGATCTTAAATCACAGTAATAGCACAAATACACGTTTGGGTCCTAGGGGCGTACCAATCCATATACCAATAAAGTGGTATGCGAACCACGACTGAACTAGACACTAGGCCTAGAGCCTCTAGAAGTGCTTGGACCACAAGGAACCACCCAAGGTAGTGACACAGGGGACCCACGGGAGACGCGTGCAGTGTAAATACACAACCGCGATACGCCGTTAACTTCTATGGAGAAAGTCGGGATCGGGAAAATAGAGGAAAGGGACACTTAAAAGAGGACTAGGACAAAACCATTTGAGATCTAGGACTTTGAAGAGTCTCTACCCACGGGAGCACCGGAGTACTCGTGTTACCTCACCCAGGCAAGCCAGGTGCATAGGTGCCTTTCGGGGTCGGGTTTCGTCGTCGATTCGAATGGCGATCTGCTGCAAAGTGCTGCTGGCGGCCAAGAGAAAAGTGTCCGGGTGGATCCAAGAGTGGATCAGAGTTCTGGTGAACCTGAAAGCAGAGGGGACAGAGTCTGGGTCACTAGCCAGTGACCAGGAAGGCGATGGACAGATGCCCACCGATGTCGAGTGCTTCAGGTGCGTTGACAGTCATCTTGACTCTTCAGCCACGAGGTCCGGGAGGCGTTGTCGGCAACCAGGAGCAGGATTCGGGCTGGTACTCGATGTCTGTCGAGTGCTGAGGTATCGGCGACCGGATTGGACCCAACAAGCCTTGGCAACGGCAAGTCTCGAGTAAGATGTAGATCGTCGATGGTGCAGACCAGCAAGGTCTGTGGAACTCACCCAGCGAGGGTAAGTGAGGGCAGGCCTGGAGCAACCAGGATGCCAAGTAGGGAAAAGATTGGCCTTCGTTATGGGCTACTAGCCAACAGGCTAGCAACCGCGAAGGAGCCTCGTGATGCCGCACGTGGAGCTGGCTTACAGGACACTCGTGGAGTGGGGGCCAGTGATCTTCGGTGCAGGTAGTGCAGGAGGCTAGGGCTACTCGGAGCCCAAAGCACGACTTCTTGGAAGACCCAGAAGAGGATGCACTTGCAAATGTGCTCGGTGTCCAGGGGTCATGGTCTCAAGTCACCCATGATAGCCACGGGCCTCAGCTTTGCTGGGGACTCAGGGTAGCCTCGGGAAAGTCTGAGAATCCACCTCTGGTGATGCGATGACTTCGGCGTCCGACGGGAGCTTCAGAAATGTGAACCGGACAGATGCTTCTTTGGTGCCTGCCAAGCAGGGGAGTCACTCCTTGACCCCAAGGGAGATTCTTCAGTCCTCTAATCTTGTCGTAGAGCGTCGAAGGTCCAGGATTCAGTTTCAGAGTTTCGTCCAGGTATAATCTAAAGTCCTAAGGACTGGGTTCCTACCTTTATTCTAAAAATAGGGGTTGGACTACTCTGTGGCCCCACCTAGGGGTGGGTCAGGGCAGAGGGGTGGCTACACCCCTTTCCCTTTGTCCAGTTCACGCCAAAGCAGGGGCTGCAAGCCCCTGATCCGGTTTGAACTGGGGTATGCACAGGGACACCAAATGTGCCCCCAGTGCAGGACTTCAAAGCACCCGAAAGTGCTCCCGCCCAGCCCCAATACACATTATCCTGTCTGGGAGGTGGTCACACCTCCCTGGGACAGGAAACCTATTGTCCAGGCCTCCCCTGCCGGAGTTTCGTCCAGCAGCAGGAGGCCAGACTCGTGTCTGTGGCAGCAGCATCCATTTTGTGATGCCAGGGCTCTGGAAGGAAGTTACCGGACTAGTCAGAGTTAACATGTCTTTCCCTCTAGAAGGGTGGAATGCTACCCCCGCCGCCAGGATTGGCGGGGGGTAGTATTCCAAGATGTTTGACACCAAACACGACATGTTTAGGTGCAGCCATTCCAAAGTTAGCATTTTACCGCGAGGATATAATGCGCTTAAGAGTATATGGTCAGGCTGCACTACAAACAGCATCAGAGATAGTCTCCGAACGCTGCAGAGGGGCCTTGCTCATGCAGGGCACCCTCTCACATAGGAACCATGCACTCTGCCTTTAGGATTGATAAGGCCTGCCTTAGGAGTGACTTATAGGTTTATATGTGTGTATGTATTTAGTGATATAGGTAACCTATATCACAGTAAGGAGTGCATGCACCACCTTACCCAGGCTGCAGTAGCAGACCTGTGGTGTCAGTTTGGATGGCCTTCCAGGGGTGGCATAATACATGCTGCAGCCCCTGGCAGGCCTCTGAGGTACCTATGCCCTTGGTACATAGTATACCATATACTAGGGACTTATAAGGGCACTCCAGATTCCAATCAGAGATGTGCCTAAGGCACATGGAAACCTTTTACAGAGAAAGCAGATAGACTGGGGCCCTAAATAGCAGGATCCCAGTCCAACTAGAGTCATAAACCAGCAAAACACCATAAAAAAGTGGGGGCAACCATATAGTCAGATTCCACCTTCCTACATAACCCCCCCAAACGAAAGGAGATAAGGCTAACTTTGGCCAGTTGAGCCTATATTGACTAAGTGGCCATATAAGGAAGCACCTGCACTAGCATGGTTGCCCCTATGTTATGGTCCACTAAGCAATCCCTCACCCTAAGGGTATGAGAGGGTCTCCACCATGGGGAATCACTACCTCTGGTGTGCTTAGGTAAAGTACAAGGCTGGTGAGGTGTCTGAGTAGGGAAGTGAGGCCCTAGGAATGTTGGTCTCAGCTTCCTCAGATCACTGGTCACCATGTATGCCTGTCTTTCCATGACTGAGTTGGACTTTGCTCTAAGGGTCAACCTTTGGCTGCCTACAGCTGGGGGTTGGGTCCCTTTGGATGGAACACTGGAGGGACATGGCAGGTTTGGAACCTTCTGGTCCCAGGTTTGCCCTTGCCTACCAGAGTCCTTCTGGGGGAGGTCCCTAAATAAAGGTATGGGGGATCCCTCAGTGTGTAGAGGAATTTTCACCTGGCTAGGGCTACTAGACTGGGTGCCCCTAATCTGCTGATGGGGGCTTCCTCTGGACAGGGTGCCCGGGGGTCCACTGACCTCCCTGACCTCTGCAGCCCTTGGCTGACTGAGGCAGGGTAGAGAGGGCAGGTTACCTGCTCCAGACTGGGTACCACCTTGGAAGGGTCCTCTGCCATCAGGGGTGTGGCCAGGCCAGGCCTGACTACCTCTGTGGCAGTTCCTTCACTAGGGGTAGGGTCAGTTCCTGAGGAGGCTGACCCTTACCTACTGTCTGGGGGAAGAAGACTTTTCTTCAACCCTTGTGCTCTCTTTTGGGGAGAGTGGGCCATTCTGTTCAGGCTCCATCTCTCCAAATTCTTGGGCTGGGGCTGTGGCCATCACAGCCCCACTAACCTTTGCAGGGACGCCCAACATCCTAAGATGGGTTTGGTGTTCAACTTCAGCCCAGGCTGAAATTTCCAAATCATTGCCCATCAGGCAATCTACAGGTAGGGTTGGGGACACTGCCACTCTTTTGGGCCTGTGACCCCTCCCAGCTGAGATTGACTATGGCCATGGGGTGATCTGTTCCTGACACCATCAATGTTGGTCACCTGGTATTTAAACTCAGGTAAAAGCTGGTGAGGGGGACTAGTTTCCCTGCCACCATGGTGACACTAGCCCCTGTGTCCCTAAATGCCACATCTTTCTGACCATTAATCATTGGCTCCAGTCTGTACCTGCCCAATGCTATGGGACCCATGGTAAAGGTGGCAAATCCTATACCACCATCAGAGTCAGAGGAGTCTGTTGAGGGGTCCCTGTCTAAACTAGGGCCCACCTCTGTTCCTCTTGCAAAAGCACCTAACTTTTTGGGTGCACTACTCCCAACTGGAGGATTACTACTGGTAGTACCAGGAGGGGTGGTAGTAGTTGTGGGAGGAACATTTTCTTTATTGCCAATCTTGGGGCAACTGGGATCAGTTTTCCAGTGCCCAGGCTTTTTACAGACATGGCAATATGGTTTCTTTTCAGGAGAGGAAGGAGTTTGGGACCCACCCCCAGAAGAGGAATTTTGGGGCCCTGTAGGGGACTTATCCTTAGATTTATCCCCATCTTTCTCTTGGGACTTAGTAGAATCTTTCTTCTGGTCACCACCCTGATTTCTAGTTTTTACTCTGGTTCTGACCCATTTGTCTGCCTTCTTTCCCAATTCTTGGGGAGAGGTCAGATCAGAGTCCACCAGATACTGGTGCAAAAGCTGGTTTTGACAATTATTAAGGATCTGCTCCCTCATAATCAAATTGTACAATCCTAAAAAGTCATGCACTTTGTTGCCATGTATCCAACCTTCCAGAGCCTTTGTAGCACAATCTACAAAATCAACCCAGTCTTGAGTCTGAGCTTTTGGGTGTCTCTGAACTTCAACCTATACTGTTCAGTGGTTAGGCCAAACCCATCTATCAGAGCACTCTTCAAGACTGTGTAATTATCAGCATCCTCTTCTCTTACAGTGAGGAGCTTGTCTCTACCTTTGTCTGCAAAGAAGAGCCACAAGATTGCTGCCCACTGCCTCTGGGGGACCTTCTGAACTTTACAGGCCCTCTCCAGTGCAGTTATCCATTTGTGGATGTCATCCCCACTCTGGTAGGGAGGGACAATCTTGTTTAGGTTTCTATGGTCATAAGACCTTTCCCTATCTCTAGGGATATTGCTGCCACCATGGGACTCTAGTCCCAACTTTCTTCTCTCTCTAAGGAGATCTAGGGATTCCCTATCTAAAGCCAATTGCTTTTTCTGATCTCCAGCTGAGTTTCCTCATACTGGACCAGTCTGGTCTCTCCTCTCATGAGAGGATTCCCTCCTGTGAGAAGAGACAGAGCTCCCTATAGAGGTGCCAGAGTGGTTAGACTCCTGAGAAGGAGATCTAGACTTCCTGGGCACACTCTTAATCCTTCCTGGGGGACAAAGAGGGCATCATCTTGATCATCCTCATCATTATCCACAGGAGGGATTTGGTTTTCCAGGTCAGGGTCATTGTCACCCTCCTGGCCAGTTTCAGAGGGGGGCTGGGGGTACTGGTACCCCTAGCGTCCTCCTCTTCTCCTGCCCCACCCTCAGCTCCTACCCCTTCAGTCCCTACAGGTCTTACTAAGGTCATAAGCCACCAACAACTCCTTGAGGTGTTGGGTGGTGGAGCTTTGGCCTGTCCTTATTTTTCTCAAGTTACATAAAGCTCTCAATTCCAAGAATGGGAGTGTATCATACTTGGAGGGTGGAAGCTCAATGGCTTCCTGCAAGGATTCTTTGGATCCTGCCCTTAAAGACATTACTAGTGTGGTGTGGTGTATGCACTACCTACTCTAGTGTGGCCTACTAAACTCTCTTGAGTTGTAGAAAGGGTTGTGCTATCCCTTAACACACAACTCTAAGTTCAGTAGAACTTACTGTTATTCTAAGCTTAAATTATATGTACCTTAGGTACCTTTAGTGGTTTTCAGTTGATCAATTCAATTGAGATTATCTGGTAAAACAATAGCAAGCTGGAATCCCACACGCTGCACACCAATGTGAGAAGTTGGCCTGGCATATGCTGTCCACTAATTATAGTGGGCACCTTGCACCAGTCCAAACAACCCCTTATTGGAGATAGGTTAAAGACAACCTTATTGAAAGCTATCCTAGTGGTAGGTATGGAGAGCAGCCTTCAGGCTAAGTCTTGAAGGAATGTAAAGCAGCTTGTTTTACCAGTCTATAATCTCTTGAGTGACCAAATGAAAGAGCACCACACCAGGTATATATTCAAAATATATGTATTTATTACTAAACACACCCCTCTAGTCTCTTTATGAGGCTAGAGTTCGAAGTACATAAGTTATAAGAGCTTAAATCACAGTAATAGCACAAATACACGTTTGGGCCCTAGGGGCGTACCAAACCATATACCAATAAAGTGGTATGCGAACCACGACTGAACTAGACACTAGGCCTAGAGCCTCTAGAAGTGCTTGGACCACAAGGAACCACCCAAGGTAGTGACACAGGGGACCCACGGGAGACGCGTGCAGTGTAAATACACAACCGCGATACGCCGTTAACTTCTATGGAGAAAGTCGGGATCGGGAAAATAGAGGAAAGGGACACTTAAAAGAGGACTAGGACAAAACCCTTTGAGATCTAGGACTTTGAAGAGTCTCTACCCACGGGAGCACCGGAGTACTCGTGTTACCTCACCCAGGAAGCCGGGTGCATAGGTGCCTTTCGGGGTCGGGTTTCGTCGTCGATTCGAATGGCGATCTGCTGCAAAGTGCTGCTGGCGGCCAAGAGAAAAGTGTCCGGGTGGATCCAAGAGTGGATCGGAGTTCTGAGTGAACCTGAAAGCAGAGGGGACAGAGTCTGGGTCACTAGCCAGTGACCAGGAAGGCGATGGACAGATGCCCACCGATGTCGAGTGCTTCAGGTGCGTTGACGGTCGTCTTGACTCTTCAGCCACGAGGTCCGGGAGGCGTTGTCGGCGACCAGGAGCAGGATTCGGGCTGGTACTCGATGTCTGTCGAGTGCTGAGGTGTCAGCGACCAGATTGGACCCAACAAGCCTTGGCAACGGCAAGTCTTGAGTAAGATGTAGATCGACGATGGTGCAGACCAGCAAGGTCTGTGGAACTCACCCAGCGAGGGTAAGTGAGGGCAAGCCTGGAGCAACCAGGATGCCAAGTAGGGAAAAGATTGGCCTTCGTTATGGGCTACTAGCCAACGGGCTAGCGACCGCGAAGGAGCCTCGTGACGCCGCACGTGGAGCTGGCTTACAGGACACTCGTGGAGTGGGGGCCAGTGATATTCGGTGCAGGTGGTGCTGGAGGCTAGGGCTGCTCGGAGCCCAAAGCACGACTTCTTGGAAGACCCAGAAGAGGATGCACTTGCAAATGTGCTCGGTGTCCAGGGGTCATGGTCTCAAGTCACCCACGATAGCCACGGGCCTCAGCTTTGCTGGGGACTCAGGAGTAGCCTCGGGAAGTCTGAGAATCCACCTCTGGTGATGCGATGACTTCGGCGTCCGACAGGGAGCTTCAGAAATGCGAACCAGACAGATGCTTCTTTGGTGCCTGCCAAGCAGGGAGTCACTCCTTGACCCCAAGGGAGATTCTTCAGTCCTCTAATCTTGTCGTAGAGCGTCGAAGGTCCAGGATTCAGTTTCAGAGTTTCGTCCAGGTATAATCTAAAGTCCTAAGGACTGGGTTCCTACCTTTATTCTAAAAATAGGGGTTGGACTACTCTGTGGCCCCACCTATGGGTGGGTCAGGGCAGAGGGTGGCTACACCCCTTTCCCTTTGTCCAGTTCGCGCCAAAGCAGGGGCTGCAAGCCCTGATCCGGTTTGAACTGGGGTATGCACTGAGGACACCAAATGTGCCCCCAGTGCAGGACTTCAAAGCACCCGAAAGTGCTCCCGCCCAGCCCCAATACACATTATCCTGTCTGGGAGGTGGTCACACCTCCCTGGGACAGGAAACCTATTGTCCAGGCCTCCCCTGCCGGAGTTTCGTCCAGCAGCAGGAGGCCAGACTCGTGTCTGTGGCAGCAGCATCCATTTTGTGATGCCAGGGCTCTGGAAGGAAGTTACCGGACTAGTCAGAGTTAACATGTCTTTCCCTCTAGAAGGGTGGAATGCTACCCCTGCCGCCAGGATTGGTGGGGGGTAGTATTCCAAGATGTTTGACACCAAACACGACATGTTTAGGTGCAGCCATTCCAAAGTTAGCATTTTACCGCGAGGATATAATGCGCTTAAGAGTATATGGTCAGGCTGCACTACAAACAGCATCAGAGATGGTCTCCGAACGCTGCAGAGGGGCCCTGCTCATGCAGGGGCACCCTCTCACATAGGAACCATGCACTCTGCCTTTAGGATTGATAAGGCCTGCCTTAGGAGTGACTTATAGGTTTATATGTGTGTATGTATTTAGTGATATAGGTAACCTATATCACAGTAGAGGTGCATGCACCACCTTACCCAGGCTGCAGTAGCAGACCTGTGGTGTCAGTTTGGATGGCCTTCCAGGGGTGGCATAATACATGCTGCAGCCCCTGGCAGGCCTCTGAGGTACCTATGCCCTTGGTACATAGTATACCATATACTAGGGACTTATAAGGGCACTCCAGATTCCAATCAGAGATGTGCCTAAGGCACATGGAAACCTTTTACAGAGAAAGCAGATAGACTGGGGCCCTAAATAGCAGGATCCCAGTCCAACTAAGTCATAAACCAGCAAAACACCATAAAAAAAGTGGGGGCAACCATATAGTCAGATTCCACCTTCCTACAGCCAGTGTGAGGATTGGGAAGGTGGAGCAAAGAAATGGATGTTCTTGTTGTTACTCATACTGAATTTCAAGTTCAGCACCTGTTGTATGTAGCTCTCACCAGCCAATGGTTTTATGCAAAGATATGCACAACAGCTGATTCAATAATAATGAAAATAAATAACTACATTATTCATATAAAGTAAAATGGGCTTTTATGTGAGGTTCAAAATGTGAAAATTAGGAGTAGCACAAAGGCATAAAGCTGTGTGTTTAGAAAAATGACAGGTTAAGTGGGGGTCAAAATTGGGAATTATACGAGGACGTGACTGTTGAGAGAGATGAATAACAGAAGGTAAAGTCTTCTATGCACCATCAAAGCTTCCACATCACCCACACTCAGTTATTCACAAACAGAGGGGGCTACCATTTTGTTCTCAGGTTGAATGACCTCATTTGTCATTCAGGATGTAAGAAACAATAGACACAGTATAAAGCAGAAAAAAGAATTAAAAAGTGAGGCTAGACAAGGCGGGGAAATTGATTGCCTGGCTGGACAGGAAGGAGAGAGCGAGTAGACTAGTGCCTGAACTGATAAGTGACTCGGGTGGGAAAATAACAGATCCACAAGCCTCAGTCAATGCATTCGCAGACCATTATAAGATGGTATATCAAAGAAGTTCAGAACTACCAGAAGAAGATTCAAGAGCTCTCCTAGCAGATATCAACCTCCCCACTCTGTCTGACGAGGAAAGGAACACACTAGATAGAGCCCTCACTAACGACGAAATAGCACAGGCGATAAGGAACCTCCAACCTGGCAAAGCCCTGGGCCCCAACGGCCTGCCCATCGAGCTATACAAACTAAAACCAGATAAAATAGCCCCACAACTACGGGCTATGTTTGAGGAGAGTAAGGAACTGGGAGAACTCCCGCAAGACCAGAGGATAGCAACACTGGTCACCATACACAAAGAGGGGAAGCCGAGGGGTAAATGCTCATCTTACAGGCCCATCTCCCTACTAAATGCAGAACCCAAAATTCTGGCAAAACTACTGGCGAGCTGTCTGGGCCAGGTTATAAGCAGGCTGGTACACCCGATCAGTCGGGCTTCATGCCCCACCGCAACACTGCACTAAACTTGCGGAGGCTGCATGGGGTGCTGGATAGACTGGATACGATTCAGGAAGACGCAGTGGTAGTTTCGCTGGATGCCACGATGGCGTTTGACACCATTTGAATGGCCATACCTCTTCGCGGTTTTGGCAAAGATGGGCTTTGCACCCAGCTTCATAGGGTGGGTGAAACGTCTCTATTCTGCCCCTCTGGCGCAGGTTGTGGTCAATAATAAAAAATCAGAGGTGTTTGGGCTGGGCCGTGGGACCCGCCAGGGCTGTCCGCTTTCGCCCCTACTCTACGCTCTCTCCCTGGAGCCACTAGCGGCATGGATCCGAAGGGATCCAAGGATAAGGGGTTTAAGGTGGTCGGACAAGTGGGAAGACCGCATCTCATTATATGCGGACGACATCCTTTTGTACCTTGCTGCCCCGAAAACTTCGCTCCATGTAGTGCTTAATATCTTCACAAACTTTGGCAAAAACTCAGGGTACACGATCAATTGGAGCAAGTCCCTATTGTATGTTCTTCACGGAGACCCTCCCTCCCCACCCCGGGGTTGTCCTATTCAGGTAACGAAGGTGGGCTTCCAGTACCTGGGAATTTTTATCACCTCAGACCCCAAACTCCAATATGAGCGCAATCTGCTTCCCCCACTGCAGAGATTGAAGCGAGATGTCACGAATTGGAAGGCGTTACCGCTTTCATTGCTGGTAAGAGCAGCACTTTTTAAAATGATGGCGTTACCGCGCTTCCTCAATGCCCTGCAGAACTCCCCCGACATGGTCCCGGCGAGATATTTTAGAGAGATAGAGTGCTTGCAGAGAGAACTGCTGTGGGACGGCAGACCCCGAATAGCCCTGCACAAACTCGTACTTGGTTGGTACGACGGGGGGATTGGGCTCCCAGACATCAAGAAATACTATTGGGCTGCCCATCTGGCCGCTGTAAATCACTGCACCTATCGTAGCGGGGATGACCCTGGGTATAGAATGGATAAATGGCTACTCCCGGGCGGGAACTATAACAGGGCAATTTACTCTAGACCCGACGATATCAATTAACTGTCCCAACTAAGCATTCAGTTCAGGTCTGGCACGCAGCGAACCGAAGCCTGGGGTGGGATCAGAAACTTACGCTTGCCACTCCCTTATGGGATTTGGAACAACTTGGCACTCTGGGGACTTCGAAAGGATTTGACAGATGGGACCTGATTGGGATATCAAAGATCGGGGATCTATGGGAAAAGGGTGAGGTGGCGTCGTTCGTCTCGCTCCAGCATGAACACGAACTTGAGAACACCGAGTTTTTTAGATATCTGCAGGTCCGGCATGCACTCAAGGCGAACCTGACAGGAGGCACTTCCCACCCGGACTCCTCTCCATTGGAAGACAGGCTACTTTACGGCTACCTACCAGAAAAAGCGATCTCAATGACCTATAAAAAGTTAATAAATAACACTTCTGATCCCCTCGGGCAGCTACGAGAGCGTTGGGTGGGAGATGGACTTGAGCTTGATGACGAGGAGTGGCAGGAGGCAGTGGCCTCCCCACGGGAAGTGGCGATCTCCTCCAGACTGCGCCTCGTCCAACTAAAAATTTTGCACAGAGTTTACGTCTCTGGACCCAGGCTAGTGCGAATGGGGAGGGTGACTGACGAGCGGTGCAGGAGACAGTGTGGACAGGTGGGCACCTTTATGCACACTATATGGGAATGTGGGGGTGTCCAGAAGTATTGGAAGAAGATTCACGATTGTATGGGAGAAGTGTTAGAAATTGTAATTAGGCCCGAAGCTAAACGATGCCTGTTAAACGTGTGGGAACCCACTGACCTAAACAGCAAGGATAAACTATGGGTCACTCTGGGTCTAATGGTGGCCAAAAGAAATATCGCACAGTTGTGGGGGGCAGAAGTGTCACCAAAACTTAATGCCTGGCAGGTGGACATGGACTGGTGTATGCTCAGAGAAAAAACAGTATATGTTGCGAGGGGCTGCCCAAAAAAATGGTCTGCTGTATGGGGAAAGTGGAATGCCTATCGAGGGAATATTTGCGTCCCACCTGTTCTCCCCTTATACATTATTGTGTCCTGTTGGCATGTACACTGTAATGCACTGTTGTCGCACCACTATTTTGTATGTAACTTATAATGTCGATCACTCCACTGGTTAATAAAAAGAACTGTTAAAAAAAAAGTGAGGCTAAGCATATGCTTTAAATACTCAGAATGTATTATTTAGCCAGAAAACAAAAAAAATAATAATAAAGAAACAGAAAGGTACATCAACCAGGGAAAAAGTAAAGCTAACCATTCAAAATGGTTGCCCTGCCATTAGAGTATGTTCTCAGTGTATGTCTATGGGTGTATATTAAGGCCAAAGAAGGCTGGTGGACATGATGTTAGCTTGAAAATGTTCAGTGACGAGGAGCTCGGGTATAAGATTCTTGATTGTGTGCAGTAGAGGTACAACCAGATAAAAAGATACAATCTTTCTCAGTCTTTCTTGCAGAATAAGGTTGTCACAATTTGGAGCTGATGGAAGACTGGTCTTATGAAGTCTACAGGCTGTTTACATGCTAGCATTGAGCACTCACATTATAGATGCCTGGAGAAGCGTAACATTTAGTGGAAGGAAAGGAACTGCCAAAAGCTCTACCAGACTGTGATTTTTCAGATCAACATTTATGTTTTCTTGGTCCATATCCTTGGAGGGGCTGGGCAGTCTGTCAGTGGGGTCAAGGCCTGGGCAATGACTTTCCAGTTTATTTGATAGAGTTTCACAAGTTGCCCTCAGTAGTTGCTTCAGAATATGCCTATTCTTGAGTTTCATATTTGTAGAAGATCATTGTCTAAGACCATCATCATCTGGCTCACAAAAATGAGGATGATGATACTCAAATGTCAACATTTCTGAACTGAAGTTGTGAAACACAAGGAGCAGGTGGTATCTATGCGTAATATGCTCCGTTTCCTAGTTAGTGCCTTGTGCAGATAGGCATATGACTTCCATAGAAAACATTAAAGGGAAGGCCCAGTATAACAAGCACAGCTGGAGATAAAAATATGTAATTAAGAAAACAGCAAAAACGTAGAGCATTACAAAAATCACTAACGTGCATGCTTCGCATAAAGAAACAGGAAAATGAATCAATTTCCTGAAATATGTTACTGCATTTCCTTGCACTGAGAATTAAATCATGGAACTGAAGGACATGGTGACCATTCAGGTGTGTACTCCATGGTGGAAGAGGGGGTGCAGAGTGGGATATTAAAGGGCTTGTGATTTATTTAGTTGGAGAGAAGTAAAGTATTTGTGAAATCTCCCTCAGGATTCTGTAATCCCAGATCTTCTATCTGAACAACTCATGGCATTGGGTTAAAGAAAAATCAAACACACAGAGGGTCTCGGGAGAAATGCTTGCAGTTTGTCGAATCACTGGCACTTGCTCATGATAACATTACAACCCATCACTCATTTGCCCGCCATGCCACCTCAATTTGGACCAAGCAATATGCAAATCAGTCTTGAACCTTCTCCAATAGGAACAGTCCAGCCTGAACCACCAGGCCAGGTCCTTACTGAACCAGAACACAATCAACCCAAGATCGGTTTCACCCTGATTGGGACTTGTCAGTTGGGTGTAGCTCGCTTCCAGTGGCAGATTGAGCATGGGACCCATGTCTGTGCCTACCCTTGCCACTAAGGGAGGTACATCAAACACACAAAAAGTGATGGGAGGAATGCTTCAATTCTAACCAGTGACAATCGCTTGGGGTAGCATTCCAAATTATCTTTTGCCACCTCAGTTTGAAGCCTGACATTTGAAAATCAGCCTTAACCCTCCTCCAATAGGAAGAGTCCAGCCCAGGTTACAGGAACTGTCGGGCTGGTGCTAATATAATTTGCACTGATATTTCACACAGACTTCTCCCCCGGTTGCCGTGCTTGTGCCCTCCCAAAGACTAGGATGATCTGCCGATGATGATGTGGCAGTCCTGTGCTAGTGGGCTGAATTGGTTTACAACGGGGGTGCTGGATTAAGGCAATGGCCTCCTGAGGTCCCCCCTTCCCGCCCCTCAGAATTCATGCAGAAAAGATTGAGCAAGAGTTGTTCGTTGACTGTTGACAGACTTGCATGAACTCTGGAGAGTCAATGGAAGGACATCAGAGGACATCAGGGTCATCAAAGTGCCTTGGAAAGTTCCTTGGAAGCGCATTTGAGTTTTCTGCTCTATGAGCTTTTGGGTTGTGGTGGTGGCCATCATTAACGACCAGGGGAGGAGGAAAGTGGCTGATATCTTACAGTGTGCATAAACTTTAATTATTTAGTTGTTCAGAGTGGGGCTCAGTGTTCCAAGAATCATCATCATCATTACTTTATTTCGATCACAAGGGATCATAAAAGTACACAGCACATACATTGTACAGTAAAAAGAAGCAGATTGGTGGACATAGTTAAATAAGATCATCTTGTATAAAAATGTATATAAAATCACATGAATTAAAAGACAAGATACATCATAAAGTGCTTTCGTGCACCAAAATCACAGTGTATGTACACATTTTTTGGCAAATCACATGTCATTTCCATGGGAATATATTTAAGATCACATAAATTCAAAAAGTGCAGTACGTCATAAAGTGCATTTCAAACGCTTTAACCACAGTGCCAGCCAATATCTAGATAAGCCAAAGACCACAGCTCTGCGTGTATCAGTACTCAAAATTCTTAATACTTCTAGGTAGGGGCCAGAGTCGACTAGTTTACAGAGTGGTATTATCCATTTTTTCCTAAGACGTTTATAGTTCGGGCAGAAAAATAGCAGATGCACAATAGATTCAGGACTAGCATTACAGGCCGGACAGAGATCATCAGTAGGGTCATCATTGCGCCACTTTTTGCTAAAAAGTTTCTGTGGGTATAGTCTTATAGCGAAACTGAAAAATAATTTATGAGCCAAAGGGGGGACAATTTCATCTAGTGTGTCCTCAAAACAGGGAACAGATTTAAAGTTTAAAAATTCAGTAGTCAAATGGCCCTCTGCGTTTACCAAGACTTGCAATGATGTTACTTCTCAGAACCTTTCTTTCAGGCTCGTTCGAGATATAGTTGCCAGACTGTCTGGGTCAGTCCAAAAAGCCTCCTTCCCAAGTCTCCCCAGTAGCTCCTTTAGTGTTCTAAACCAGGAGATCGAGATTATTGATGGAGACTTCAATAGCTCAAAAAGTGGCTCCCTATATGGCAAGAGTTTGTCCACAGTCCACAGCCTGTGCCAGAACATAAGGAGTTTATAGCTTCATCTATGTGCTAACTGCCTTTGCGCAAGATCCAGGTATAGGGGCACCAGAGGGGTACTAGCAGGTAAATCTACCAAAGATCTAAGGAAACGATTCTCGATTGTGGACAAACAGTTTGTCATCCCAATGCCCCACAATTCGGCTCCATAGAGTGCCCCACCTAATGCCTTTGTATTATAGATTTCCAGAGCGGGTGCAAGTTGTCTTGAGAGTGTTTTCCTGTGTATTTTAGTGATATTGGCGGTCTGATGTATAAGTTGCATTTTAACTTTCTCAATGTGTGCTGCCCAATTAATTGATGGTATCAGATGAATGACTAATTAGTCTAAGGCATCAACTCGCTCCAGATTGGTATTACCAGCTAGCACAAGTCTTTTAGTGGGATTATCCACTCATTTTCTAAAAATCATATATTTGGTTTTGGATTCATTTAGGACCAGCCCTCACCCGTCACAAAACGTAATAAAATTATTTAAAAGCTGCTGCAATCCCTGCGGCGATTTTGAGATTAAAAGTGTGTCAATGGCAAAAAGAAGAGCGGGCACTCTTTTTTTGCCAATTTTTGGGGCATCACACCCATCTCTATCTAGAAAATTAATAACATCATTGATAAAAAGTATAAAAAGTGTGGGGCTAGAACACAGCCCTGCCTTTCTCCACACTGGACTGGGAAGGGATCTGTGACTTGGTTGTTCAGGCCCCACCTCCCCTGTGCTGTGTTTGATGAATGTAGTCTAATTAAAATGTCTAAAAGAATCCTTGGTATGCCCTGCTCCTTTAAAACCCTCCATAGACTTGCACGCGGAACAAGGTCAAAGGCAGACCGTAAGTCAACGAAGGCCACATAGAGCTTTCCTCCCTTGACTTGCACTTCCTTCCAGTAGATACACAATAAGCGAAAGGTTTGATCCAAAGTGCTTGTTTTAGCTCGAAAACCTGCTTGGAGATCACTCAGGCTACTGGACTCTAGAATCCAGTCCTGTATCCGATCCAATATTTGCTTGCAAAAGATCTTCTGCAGGGAGTCGATGAGACTAATGGGCCTGTAGCTGGATGGCCTCATTCTGTCCCCCTTTTTATAAATGGGGACGACCTCTGCATTCTTCCACGAGGGAGGGATAAGGGTGCCTTTGAGGATTGAGTTAGTCATAAGATTTATATAAGATCCCCAGAGTGCTATATTCTCCTTATAAAGATCGTTGGGGATCCTGTCTGGTCCAGGGGCACGGGCCAAGATGCACGAACGAATTGCTACTTGCGTTTCTTCAATAGAAAAAGAAAGGCCTCCACCCTCATTTACAGTCCCCTGACCTTGACCCTGAGGTATCTCCTCGACTATGGTATCCCTTGACTCATAAAGGGAGCAAAGTATGCTACCCAGTCCTCTGGCTGAACTGTATATTCTAGGGCTCTCCCATTCCCTTTAAGCCAGTATGCTGCTATACTCCAAAAGCTCTTCGAGTCTTTGGCTGACAGTGCATTTCGTAAGGCAGACCACAGGGAGCCCTCCCACTCCTTCGCAGCTTCAATTGCCCGCTTGTACTTGACTCTGCAGGCCACTATCTCAGTAGGTGATTTTTGCTTAACTGCCCTTATAAGCGCCTCCTTATGGAGCCTACAATCCTTATTATACCAGGCACCCTGCTGGGCTGATCTCTGATATATACTAATACTTTCCTTCTTTTGGAGGTTACGCGATTGACCTAGCAATTCCCTTATCTCATTGTATAGGAACTCATGTCTAGGGCCCAATATCTCCACAACATTATCAAAAATGCAACTAGCTGTTCCCTCCAATAGCAGACGGGCCTTACTCTTAGCCAGGTCTAGGACCCCTGGATGAGCCTCCACCCAGTCCCATCTAATTGTCCTCTGGTTATTGGTGATTGTCAGAGTATCTAAATCTGGACAGCCCCTTTTAACAGGCTTAACAATACCCTGCTTGATTAAGGTAAGTGCTAGGGCATTGTGGTCGCTATCGACCCTTTTGACCACTGCCATATCTTTAACTGAATACCAAAGGTTGAGAGATGCCAGACAGTAATCTATCCTACTCTCATGACCTAACCTATTGAAAGTAGGGTCCCCATTGGGGTCAGAAATTATCCTTCCATTCGTGGCTCTCAAATCATGCTGCATCATGAGAGCCATCAACTGGGCTCCTCTCTTGGACCACCTTACTAAAGGAAGATAGAGCGGTGGAATTTGCCACTCTCCGTCCCACTCATCGGTCAAGTCTGCAAGAATCGGAGCAAGGGGTTCGAATGTACAGTTAAAACCACCCGCCACTAATGCAGGCATATTGTCTGCATAGTGTGACAAGGCAAAATCTAGGATGCGCAATGTATTGGTTTCCTCCTGAGCCCGTAGCACTCTGTTGTAGACATTAAACATCCTAATTTTGGAACCACTGCAAAAAGTAAGCTCCATTACTAGAATATCTTGAGAATCAACATGTAAGAATTTAACTTTAACCCCTAGGTCAATTTTCACCCATACTGCTAGCCCTCCAGAGGGTCTACTCAGCTCTTTCCTTGTAGCATTAATGGCATGAGTGGAAAAGCCACTTCTGTGCGGACATTGCAAGCTCCAGGTTTCTTGGAAAAGGATTACATCAAAAGAGTCTACAAAGGAGCACCATTCTGGGTCCGCCAGTAACTTGGAGATCCCGGCCACATTCCATACAAGAACCCTTAAGGCGTGATTTACCAGATCTCCCCCTTCTACACCTTCTACATCTCCCAGGGGTAGAGCAACCACATCCCCACTTTCCACCAAGGGAACAATCTCACTATTTACCTCTGAAACGGTACCCGGGTCAAGTGGTAAAGGGATTATTATTGAGGGGGGGCTGGGAAGTGGCATCACCGGGTGACTTAAGGATCATCTCCTGTTTGCAGGTATCATCTGCGCCTCATACAGAGGTCAACTATACCCTCTCTATTCACCCTTGTTAGGTAGGGGTAACCCTGTTGGAACTAGCCCATAGGTTGATAATGACAATCTAGTGCGGGTATCAGCATTAGATGTCAATAGAGGTCTGGGGGGGCTCCAGCTGGAGGTCTGTATCTAATGGAAATACAGGAATTTTCTGGAGGGATTGTGCGTGAGTCAATTGACAATAGTTCAATGATAATGCCAGCATCATAGAAGCTAACCTCAATCATATCCCAAGATGACCTCCTCATAGGGATTCTTCTTGCCTATTTTATATCATCCCTAATGATTGAGTAGCAGTAACGGGTAGACGTGAACCAATGGGTGACCTTATTCTTAAGCGAGTCCTGGTCTTCAAAACTCCTGAAAGGTAGTTTTGGAAATTCCGTAAGATAGATCACCGCACAATTTTCCCATGCCTTAGGTCTCATGTAAACACCATCCCATACAATCCCCCTATCTGGTGCCATCCCATCTTCTCGTATGTAAGTGTTTCCTTCATCCAAAAGAACGTCTCCTCTATCTATGCCCCTGCCTTGTATGGGGCCTGGGGAATTCCTCTGAGTTTGATTTACAATAGCTTGTGTGCTACAGTCCCCAGTGGTATATGGCGTAGACTGGATGTACCCTGTTTGCGTAGAATCGCGGGTTCTACTTGCATTGACCTGGCTACATACTACTACCCCATTAGCAGCCCTACTCGTTTGTGGTGGCATGGTTTCTGGAGCCACTAACTTTCCATCATTGGCCCTCTCCAGCAGACCAACAACCTTGACTCTAAGTGAGATTACCTCATCTCTCAAGCTTTCAATAAGATCTTTTAGTGACTGGATTACGCCAACAGTAGTTTTGCATGCCACCACCCCCACCCCTACTTCCTCTATTTCAAGAACATCGAATCTATTTTGCACTCAATATTAACAATCAGTGTTATACTGTGCACTCTCTTTAAGTCATTTCCAGGTTGAATAACTGCTACACTCAACTCTGCTCCAGGAGATCCAGTGTCTGAGGTCTTACTACGCCGTTTATTGTGTTTTTTTAACATTAATGGAATATGCTTGGCCGATTTTTTGGCTGGGGGCGGTTCAGGTGAGGTAGTAATCATGGAGCCAAGAATGTTTGCATTGCTAGTGGGACTACCACGTGGGGGCGAAGGGCTTGGCAGGGTAGAACTAGCTATATCCTGGCACTCTGTTAAAATATTCTCAATCCTATCAATTGTCTCATGGCATGACACACTAGAGGGCCTCTTACTTTGCAATAGCTGGCCCTGTGTCTTTCTTTTACCCATTTCTTGTTATATGCTCAGCAACTTTCCAAGTAACTAAATGCACCAAGAAGGGTAGTTCTAAACAAAGACAGGACCCGCCACCCCACCAGAATACTCCAAAAAAGCAAGAACAAGAAACAAAATATCTGGTACGGCAGTGTAGCAGGTTTAGAGTTGTTATCCGAGTGTTCATAAAGAGAAACACGGGGTCATAGTTTCTTCGAATCAATCTTTGAAATCACTTACAGTTCAACAGATTCATCCGTGACAACAAAGGGGGGTGGCCCCGCCCGCCTCTTCCTGGCACTGACGGGCGCAGATGGGCCCGCCCTTTGCCAGGGCAAACCTGGGCACGCCCGCGTGCGTCAAACACTGCGGGAGCCCGAGAGTTCCTTTATGCGCCTCGGCACGTGTGGCGTGATGCAGCGCCTCCAGGCGCAAGGGTCGTTGGGGGTTGGAGTCCCCGGCTGCCTCCGCGGCTGCCTCCGGTCAAAAGTGCTGGTGCAAACAAGAGGTTCCCGAGAATCAGCGGAGCTCAGGAGGCAGCCCCTGTCATCGTGTTAACTTGCCACAGTCTGCTGTTGTGCTATAAAGCGTATTGCCAGGTCTGCCGCATCATTGGCCAGAAGAGGCTGGGCTGGGCCACCCCTTATTTATTCCTTTATTCTATATAAACCGCTTTCAATAGAGGAGCGCAAGGTGCTGGAGGTCCCTACTAAACCCCCCTCCCCCGAGAACTCCCAAAACAACCCTGGACGGGTTCTTGCATAGAGCAATTAACGTTGTCAACATGAAAATTGAGCTGGCAGAGAGTCGCTTATCACTTTCTTTCCCCCTTCATCCTTGCCATGTGACTCGGGGGCCACTAAGGATGCCACTACCATAGGCCTAAATCCTAACCTGGTTCAACAAACAAACAAGCAAACTGGGGAGGCAGGGCCAATAGCTTGTTCATCTAGGGCCCCAGTGAAAGCCTCATCGAACATAATACTAGAGGGGTCATCACATGAACATCGCCAGAAGCCAAAACCAAGAGCAAAGTAGGTACAAGAAAGAGAACTGATGGTTGTGCCATTTCTAAGAGGACGGGCTTGTCATCTTCGCTCATTTCTCTGGAGGAAAATATGGAAGAAAGGTTCAAAATTAAGGACATAAAAGATGCCAGTTGTAATAAAGTACTGGAGTTCTTGAATAATGAGCTTGACCCCATTTTAGCTTGTTTGGGGCAGATTGAGAATGTAATATCCAAGTTGAGATCAGTTTTGTCTGCCCAGTTGCCGGAGGCTGTGCCATCGGGGGTTTCTTCTACAGGGCCTGTATTGATTAGCTCTTTGCCTCATCAGTCTGAGCCTCTAGCCGCCCCCCCTGAATTTGGTAATTCCAACTAGGAACTGGTGTCATACTGCCCAAGAAGTAAGGGCAACAATTTCACAGGAAAATGTGTGGGTTAGAGGATCTGAGAGGGATATAGGACAAGTGAGTAGTCCCTGACGCCCACACAGGTCATTCCTTGCCCCAGCTTCCGCCGGAGTGTACCTCCTATACGGTAGTTTCGAAGAACATATCAACCATAAAATAACAAATAAAAGACAATTGAGCACTGAAAAATAAAGTAGCCCATTGGCTTGGATCTGGTATGGGGTGGCTGCGGGATTTCTTAAGGGAGGTTGTAATGGTCAGAAGGTCCACCTGGGTGGGTCCAGGTGTGAAGGAAGTGAGTGGGGAATATGTAATAGTTAATTTTAAGTCACCCTACACTGCCAGAGCACCAGGGTGGAAATGTCTGAGAGTTATGTTGTGGAACATTGATGGTGTCCAATCTAAACTCCTAAATCCAGACCGGCTCTCTACTATAAATAATGCAGGCATTGTCTTACTGTAGGAGACATGTACAATCAAGGATTTTGGTACAAACGGTTTTCAAACAGTATGTAGCCCTGCTGTTCTATCTCGTGAAGGCAGAGCTTAGGGGGTCTTAGCAATTCTGTGCACTGTTAAATTAACAGGTGCTTCGCTTAGAACAATCCTGACTAGGACCAGCTATCAGCTGGTTGTATTGCAGACCCCATACTGTTTTGATGTCGTTTTGATCGACTTATACAATAATGTCTTTGACTCTCGTATAACCTTCCTAGTCGATGATTTAGAGAGCGACCTTAGTCCTTCCTGGATAGTCATAACAAAAAGGCACTGATTCTCTGGGGGGGATTTTAATGCAAGGCTTGGCGTGAAAGCCAGTCCCTCGCTGGACTCGATACTTAGGGTGCGAATGCTGGATAAAAACAGGGAGGGATTAAAGAGGCTTGATTTTTGGGACATTTGGGATCAGAATATTTTAGGTTAGTTAATTTTCACAGGTGTTGTAAGATATATAATTGTATATGGTCAGATCCAAAAATGTCCAATGATTAAGCAACCTTGTAACAGTTCCTGGGTCCAGGGCTTGGGGTTGGAGCCCCCAGAGTCCCCCTCAGTCTGCCCTCCATTTGGATTCCAAGGGCCAGGAAGCTTGGGAATTCGCGTTTCGCCAAGCCACGGACCAGAGGGAAGTGCAAAGACCCTCTTACTCGCTTTCTGGTAGATTGTTGCACAAATGAGGACAAAAATTTAAAAAAAAAAAAAAAAGGCAATCCCTCCTCTTGTGGCTTGGAGACATCGAAGGGGGAGGAGTATATGCATTTCCAGCATGCACCATTTGGGGAGGCCATGAATAGGTTGGTGACCTCCAGATTCCTGGTTTTTGCCAAAGAATTCAATGCCCCGGGTGCCCCTCCCCTCGCTACTTTTAATGGTGCTCAAAAGCGTAGCGAGATCGACTACATCTTAGTGTCACAGGTTCTAGCCAAGCTAATACTAGTCCATTATGTTTCAATCTCATGTATTAGCGACCATAGCCCACTCACTCTAGTGTTGGACCTTACACTGACAGGGAAAAAACGACAGCAGGAGAACCTGGCCCCTCTTACTGGCGTAATCTGGGTGTCTGGATAAAATGGGAGAGGGTGGACAGGGATGCCTTTCTGAGTAAACGTGTGTGAGAACAGTGAGGATATTTTAGTACTTACTACTTACCCGGGAGGCGGGGACACCAGAAAACCTCTCTAATGCTTTTAAAACTGTATGTTCTGCAGTGGATATGGGGTGGAGACTGTCTAAAGTTCCAAAGAACCCCCTCCCCCTTCATAGGCTGGTTCGACCATGCCTGTACAATGGCCCACAAGAAACTGAAACTGGCTCTTTCTACTAGACCACGCTCAAAAATTGATTAGTGAATGCCAGAAGAAGTTATAAATCTACCCTGGAAACTAGGATATCTGTTCTAATGGAAGAAACTTGGGAAGAGCTGTCAAGAGCCTCTGCCTTGAAGGACACTGCACTCTTCTGGAAGGTTGTTAATCAGCCTTTTTTTTTACAGGGTATGAGCAACTCTTCATAGATACTGTCATCCCATTGGAGGCATGGGTTGCCCACTACAATAGTATTTTTAATCCCGATAACAGAGCCCCTAATCAAGAAGAGTGAAGAGATAGTTTATGGTAACCTGGAGCTGTATTCCAACCTTTCCAATTCCCTTAGGCAGAGCGTGGCTGGGAAAGTGCCTGGCACCAATGGTGTCCCCCAGATCACGTAAAAGATAGTGTTGAGCAGTGGACCATGATTTTGACAAGCGTTTTCAAAGCTTCCATCGGGGGCACCATCTTTAAGAAAGGGGACCTTTGTATTGTATTGTATTGTAATTGCATTTATATAGCGCTTACTACCCCTGACGAGGCGTCGGAGCGCTTTTTCGGCGAGTAGCACGCTACTCCGGAACCCATAAAGGATTATTGTTGAATTAGTATAGTGAAATATGCAAGTAATTTGAGTGGTGGATAAGTTAGTCAGTTATTTAGATTCAGAAGGATAGCGGAGAGGTAGAAGAGGGAAAAAGGTTTGCATTTATTTAGCGCTTGTTACCCCTGATGGGGTGTTGAGGCGCTTTTTTGGCGAGTAGCACGCTACTCCGGAACCCATAAAGGATTAGTGGTGAATAAGTATAGTGAAATATGAAAGTAATTTGAGTGGTGGATATTAGTCAGATATTTGGATTGAGAAGGATAGCGGACAGATAAAAGAGGGAAAAAAGGTTTGTATTTATATAGCTAGGTAAACAACCTTGACCCCGCATCCCTCACCCTGCATGTTGTTACAACGCGGTCGTTACAACGACCGCGTTGTAACTAACACTATACTATTACCCCGCAAGTCGTAACAACGACTTTCGGAAGGGGGGAGAAGGTGTTGGATTTAAAATCCAACACCTTCCCTACTGTCCGCACAGACTGGAGTTGGAATAGTAAATTATACTATTCCAACATCCAGCGCCCCCTCCGCAAGTCGTTGTTTCGACTTGCGGGGTAATGGTATTGCGTTGTTACAACACGGTCGTTGTAACGACCGCATTGTAACAACATGCGGGGTAAAGGGATGCGGGGTAAAGAGGCATATTCATATAGCTATAGTGGGTGGCACATTAAGTGCTGCAGTCAGCTTGTCAGATTTAACATCCAGGCCCTGGATTCATTTTGTACCAGGGACTTAAGGGCAAGTTAAATATACCAGTTGTGAGTATGCCAATTCACCCATGTTTAAAAGGGAGCACAGGCACTGGTTAACAGGGGTAAAGTGCAGAGGTCTAAAGCCAGCAAAACAGATAAGGATAAAAATAGGTAAAAGATCATCATTTCCAACAGGTGGGAAGACCACTTTACTAAAGTCTAGACACTGCAATTGTTTGTATCCAGCAAAGGCACTAAGTTCCTCTTAAGTGATAGGAAGCATGCTTTAAGAGTGCTACTGGACAAATGTGCCACAGGGGACAAGAAAAGTAAGCCACTGGAAAACGCAAGTCACTTGGAGGGGTTGGGGGTGTGTCAAGGGCACGTGACTCACATAAGAACCTACATAGTTAAGAAGAGAGACATGCATGTGGGCCTGGAGGCACAAGGATTCAGGGTAGCAGCAGTGGGAAAGTATGGCAAACACAAAGCATAGCAGGATACCCAAAATAGAATAAAATGGCGGAGGGAAACATGGCGGCGGGCTGACGCCGGTTGCGGGAGCTCCCGAACGGAGGAGGAGGAGAGGAGATGAGAAAGGCGACGAAGTGCAACAATGAGTAACGCAGCGCAGCGCTTTTTGACGAATTTATGAGTATTGAAAGACACAATAATCTGAGTTAAGACTTTTTCTCGGTTCCCAGCATACCTGAGCTCCGGCGCATATGGGTTTGGTGGTGGAGTCGCGGCACGGAGTTTGGCAGCAAGCAGCAGGCTTCCTGCGCAAGACCCGGGCGGTGATTGTGGCAGTTGGCTTCCGGGTCCGGGTCGATAGAGGAGGAGGAAGGACAGGACGCGAGCCAGCGAAGGGGAGAGACGCTGGGAATACAGTGAAGATTTGCGGTAGCAAGGAAGCTCAGCCCACGCTCCGAAGCACGCAAGTAGACACTCTAGAGTGGCAGATATTTGGAAGAAACAGTTGGAAGACGAGAGGCTTACAGGTACAGGGGAGGTTACAGGAGGTACCGAGGCTGATGGAAGAGTCTCCCCCTAATGTTATACATTCAGTCTACGACTCAAGGGGTAATAGTGAAGTTAGTGAAGTCAGTGTTATTGGAGGCGTGGGTCAAGGTGAAGAAATCAACCCCACCTTATTAAAATCTTTAGGTGGGCCGTGTTTAACGGAGAGGGTTGAAAATATCACGGAAAATGCATTAATAGAAACTGAAACAAGAGTGAGGAGCCGGTATCAGTTGAGATCGCTCCCGGAGGTCAGAAACAGAGGTAAAGGAGGGAAAGGAGGGGAGGCCAGGGAGCAGGCAGCAAGGGAAGTAGTAGCAGTTTCCCCAAAAAAGAAAGCGTTGAGGGGTGGAGGAAAACCTCGGCGCCGTGGTCTAAAGGAAGTGCGGGTCTCTGTAAAACCTTCCCCGTCCTTAAGATCGTGCTTAAAAATAATGGAACAGGTCGATAGTCCACAGACGGGGGGAAAAAGTCTACGAAGCAGCTGCAAACTGTCCCACTGCCCTTGGAGAACAGATTCACTTTGTTAGCTGGATCAACCCTGAATGACGACGACGAGCAGCATGCTGAAAATGGGAGGGAGGTTAGCCCTAGTTCTGGTCCTAGTCCTGGCCTCAGCTCTCGCCCTAGCCTTAGCACTAGTCTCAACCCTGGTCCTGGCTCTAGTCTTTATCTTTCTCTACCTGTAAGTATAGGACCCCCTCAAAGTAGTAGTAAAACAGGAGGGATTGAGAGTTCTAAACATGGGGATAACAGCGATGAGAGTTTACATGATGTTGGAGCTGTCAAAGGTGAAAACCCTATGGAAAAGATGCTTTTGAACTTGAGGCAAGGTATTTTCGAGAAGTTTGAAATATCTGAGTCTAATCAGAAGGGGATTTGAGACAAATGCGAAGTACTAGAGGAGAAGCTCGATGATATTGCGCAACGTACTAATACCTTGGAAGAGGAAGTTAAAACACTGTCAGTGGCAGTGTTGGAAAATTCTAAGGATATCGAATCATTAAAGAAACAGAATAGAGTGCTGCAAGAAGATCTAGAAAGAATGGAAACGCATTCTCGTCAGAATAACCTGAGGTTTCTTAAAATCCCGGAGGGGGCCGAGAAGGGAGATGTTAAGGCTCTCATATGTGGTCTCCTGAGAGAAATTGTGACAGATAGATCAGATATCGATTGGGAGAAGGAGATCCAGAGAGCTCATAGAGATCCTTTTAAGTTGAATTCGGACAGAAAAACTCAGCGAAAGATTTTGATAAACTTCTTGACTTTCACTGTGAAAGAGCTGGTATTAGGACAGGCGTTGAATGAGGGCTCCTTAAAACATGAGGGTTTTTCGTATCAAATAAGATCAGATCTAGGTAGGAGGACGGCCCAGAGGCAGTGGGAACTAGGCACCAGAATGAATGAGTTGAGAAGTAAAGGAGCTCAGGTCCAACTAAAATTTCCTGCCATGTTGAAAATAATGTGGCGGAATAAAATGCACAACATTAGTGATCCAGAGGAAGTGGATGCTTTCATATTGCAAATGAATGGATGAGCTGATGTCTGCAAGAGCTCTATAAAAGGTTAAGAATAGATGTTTTGTGCGGTATAGATAGGCGTTTTTTTCTTTTTTATCTTTTCTCTCTTTTCTTTCTCTTTTCGGGACGGGGGCTCACGAAGGGCGAACTGTATCGCCCAAGAGGTAGAAAGGGGGTTTCCTGGGGAGGAGGGGGGAAGAGGGGCACTGGGTGTGGGGTGCAGTGGGAGAAAAATAAAAAATAAAATGTCCTCATTAAGCTAGTTTTTGATAGTCTTGGGAATCAGTTGGGCTTAACAAAACAAAGGGATGGATTTAAGATTTACATATACAAATAGAGTATGGATAACACAAAAGTGATTAATTTGTTAAGTTAGGATGTAAATGGGTTGCGATCTAGAAAGAAAGCATCGCGGGTGATTGAAACTTTAAAAGACAGTGAGGTCCAAATAATATTACTACAAGAAACTCACCTGGAAAGAATTGAGTGTAAGCAATGTTTTGAAAAACTTAGATGGGTGCAGGAGGTTATATGCTCAGATCAGAGAGGGAGTACCAGGGGACTCGCTATAATTATTAAGAATAATAATGGAATAAGAGTAGTCAAGTTTGAATCAGATTTTTCCGGTCGGTGACTAGTGGCAACTCTTTTAGTTCAAGGCAGGCCTTTGGTGTGTGCGGTATATTATGGACCGAATAATGATAATCCAGAGGCCTTGGAAAAACTGGGGTCCTGTCTATTGGAGACGACAGCCCACATTATACTAGGAGGTGATTTTAATTTAGTTTTGAATAAAGGATTGGACAGGACTTCAAAAGCTAAATATACCAACCCACCAAAAACATTTTCAAGCTTGATAAGCATTATGAAAGAATTTAATCTGATCGACATATGGCGTATTAAGAAAAGGGAGATGAGGGAGTTCACATTTTATAGTAAGAAGTATAGGCACCACACCCGTATAGATTACTTCCTACTAGATCAGGAGCTATGTGGGGAGGTGGTAGATGTGACCCATATCCCAGCAATAGTGTCGGACCACTCTGCTGTAGTATTATCACTGAGGTATCATCAAAAAGAGGAGAATAGAAGGTGGACTCTAGACAGGGCGATACTGCTAGATGAGAATGTAGTTGGTGATTTGAGGGAAAAATCAGAGAATTATTTTAGTATTAACAAGGGCTCAGCAGAAGGACATATAGTATGGGGCGCTTTCAAAGCATATTTAAGGGGGGCCCTAAAATCCATAATGGTAAGGAAAAGCCGAGTGGAGAAGCAGGAAAAGGAGAATAGAATTAAAGAGATTAAGAAAAAAGAAAGGGAATTACAGAAGGCGTCTATGGAGGATTCAGATAGAGTGCAAGTCCTAAGTAAAGAGCTGGAGGAGTTACAAGTGGCGTTTCGGGCGCAGATGGATAAAAAATCACTCGATAGGTGGAAGGCGAGCAAACTTCAGCATTTTGCTTATGGAGAAAATTGTGGATCATTATTAGCCTGGAAGGCGAAGGCAGATAGGGCTAGGAACACAATCCGGGAGTTAACTAGTAGAGAATCTGGTGAGGTACTGAATGTTAACTCTGATATTTGTGGAGAGGCCTGTAGCTTTATGAGAGATTTATACAGAGATGATATTCAACCTAGCCAAGAAGATATAAAGGAGTGGCTAGGGCTGACGATACTTCCACGGCTAACCATAGAGCAACAGAAAGCTTTAGAAGGAGAGATTAAGGAGGAGGAGATAAAAGCTCAGTGTAGGAAAATGGTTAAGGGAAAGGCAGCTGGACCGGATGGTCTTCCAGTTGAGGTCTTTCTTTGTATTATTGACACAGTAACTCCTGTTTTACAACTCTTATTCAATGAGATATACATAAGGGGGAAGAAGGTCCCTAATTCTTGGTCAGAAGCTACAGTTACTTTGATTTTGAAACCAAATAAGGATCCACAGAAAGTGGATTCATATAGACCGATATCCTTATTGAATACGGATGATAAGATCTTTTCCAGAATCATAGCATCTCGGGTAGCTAAGGTAATACACGAGGTTATCCATCCTAATCAAAGAGGCTTTATACCAGGGAGGCAGCTGAATGAATGGACTTTTCAGTTGTTGGGAGTTATGGATATTGCGGAGGCTCGGAAATTAACTTTGACCATAGTGGCTGTAGATGCAGCCAAAGCTTTCGATCAGGTACATTGGCCCTACCTGTGGGAGGCTTTGCTAAGTTTTGGTTTTCCACAGAATATGGTAAGGGCGGTGCAAAATCTGTACAGTGGTCCTAAAGCCAGGGTGCTGATAAATGGGGGGCTGTCAGACTGGTTCGAAATTTTGAGAGGGACAAGGCAGGGATGTCCCCTGTCCCCACTTCTTTTTAATATATATATCGAGCCACTAGCTAATTTGATAAAGGCAGATACTGCTATTCTCCCTTTTAAATCACAGGAGCTAGAAGTTAAATTAGCATTATACGCAGATGATTTGTTGTTGTATACGAGAAACCCACAAGACGCAATCCCCAATCTGATGAGGAAGGCAGAGATGTTTGGTCAAATCTCTGGGTATAAAGTAAACGCAGGAAAAAACGAGATTATGGATTGGAATCAGGGTATGGCAAGCTATGGGGTGAAAACTCAAATACGATACTTGGGGGTGTTAATAACTCAGAGAATGGAAGACATTACAAAAACAAATTGGAGGAAAGTTAGCCAGGAAGCAATTGGGCTATTGTCAAAATGGGCGAACCTACCTTTGAATATTTATGGAAGGGTAAACCTTATAAAAATGATTATTTTTCCAAAGGTGACATTTCTTTTTAATTCCATCCCGTTAACTTTTCAGAAGAAAGATATAGCAAAACTTCAGGGGAAAATAGGGAGTTTTATTTGGGCATCGAAGGGCCCTAGAATTTCATGGAAAAAGTTGCGTAGGAGGCTTGAAAACGGAGGATTGGTATTACCAGATTTACTAGTTTACTGCTACGCCTTTCAGTTTAAGAATGTCCGCATGCTTGCTAACAGAACCGATAAATCAATGATAGGCTCACTTTTTGAGGCAATGCTGACCGATGTGTCACAAGGTCAAACTCATTTCCTTTTTAAATACGGAAGCCCAAAGGTTTTTAAAAAGGTGAGGCTCAAGATTTTGAAGTCTGCATTACATACGTGGATGTATGTACGGAATACTCTGAGAGTCCCATATTTTTCATCATGGGCACCAATTTGGGACTCTTCAGGTACCCCGGAGTGCTTGATGGATCAACTAAGTCAGCCTTTGAAATCGGGGGGTATTTGTTATTGGGCAGACCTTAAGGTAGGCATAAATTTGATGAGTTGGGAAGCATTGTGTAATTGCACTAATGGTCTGTTGACGAGGTTTAAATACTATAAACTGAGTTCCTGGTGGCTAACACAAGACTGGGCGGAGGAGGAGGAATCCAAATTTGATCAAGTTATGAGAACCGGTCAGTGGAAAAAGGAAACATCTTTTTGGTACTTTTTTTTTTGGAGATGAGTGTGAAGATCGAGACTGAAATTTTAAAACTGTGGGGGTGAAGAGTTCAACGATGAGGATTTGACGCAAATGTGGAGTGACTCTTTTAGTATATTACGACAAGTAGTAAAACCGACACCACTTAAACGGAATCACCTATTTACTACCTATAGAGTTTATTGGTCTCCTGCAAAGCTCTCCAAAATCACTGGTAATACCTATATCTGCCCTAGGTGCATGTTAGTAGCAGCTGACGATATGCACTTGTATATGTCATGTCCAAAAATAGTACCATTTTGGAACTCGATATGTGACTTTGTGGGAGAAATCATTGGGATACAAATTAAAGTGAGCCCTAGTGTAATTTTCTTTGGATTAATTACAGATCATGAAGTGCAAATCACAACAGTTGAATCAAAGTTCTTGTTTTATGTAGTTCTGCTGGCAAGGCGCGAGATTTGCAGGTTATGGAAATCTGAAAATCCTCCATCCTTTTCTGAGTGCCTTAGGAATATTATTTATACATCTGAATCGGACATGGCATGCGATTTAAGAAGTAGAGAGAAAATTTGGGCTCCGTTGGTAAGGTGGAGAGAGAAGGAAACCTGAGTCCTATGATTATGCCACCTACACTGTCGGCCATGTTATCTCCTATCCTTGGGCAGTCTCAGTTTGTAAAGGAGATGGAAGTGGAAACAGTAGTATACATGTGGGCCGCTACTCTTCCTTTTCCTCTTATGGTCTATGGTCTGGTTTCCTCCTGTAAGACCTAGAGGGACTAGAGTATAACCCAGCAAGAAATTTGGCAAAATGAGGACAAATAAAAAAAAAGAAAAAAAAAAGGATACCCAAAATAGGGTTTCACCTACATGATGGATGTAGGAGCAGAACAGCTGCTCTTAAAGTATCAAATCCATGGACAAACCCGTGGGCCTTTCAGTGTTTTTCTCACAGATGTCACATCCACTAACATCAAAACTGATGGATGACATCTTTCATTCAAACTTGATTTTGACTGATCAAGTGATGCCCGGTTAGCCAGTAAGGCCACACCATTAAGAAGATATTAAACACATAAACATTTTACAGTGACTGAAGTGTAAGACAAAAAGAAAGAACAGAGAAAATCCTACAGTTCTTGACCTGGTGCAATGAGAAACATTCCCAGGTCCTACACCAATGCCATGAAGGCGTATGGTGTACTTCACCTACCCAAAGCCATGACTAAATCCCATAGAATTTGGAGAGCCAACACCACAGCATGTAGTTGGATGGCCAATTCTGTACTTTCCCCTAACTATCCAGAGACCAAGGCTGCAGCTCTGCCCCTTCTACTTACTTGATCCACAGTATACTTTATCCATGTGTAAATGGTGTACGTGTCATCTGAGCCATCTGTGTAATCCTTCAGGAACAAGTGCCGAAAAGCAGTAGTGTTCTCTCCTTTGAACGTCACCACCATCTAGTTGCTGAGTCCAAAGAGAATACGCTGAATGGGGAATGGGCAACTACCCCTCCTGTTACTTCCAGCAAGTCTCACACAGTGAGTGTCCTAAGAGGTCTTCGGACGCCACACTCCTTTCTCCATCACACTGCAAACGCGTCTCCTGGCACACTACTTGTTAGGGAATGAAGTTCTCTTGGATGCTAAGGGACCTTGGGGACCAAGAAGCCCTCCTGGTACTTTCTGTAAGTCTTACACAGCGGGATTCGTGAGAGCTGGTCGGAGGCCCAGCCCCCTTTTCCCACCATTCTCCAAACACCAGTGCCACTTAAAAAAACCATAGAAATTCACTGAAAAAACCCAAAGGTTATAGGGACGTTATAGTTAGGAATTAGCATTTAAAAAGCCTTAGAAATTCACTGAAAACCATCATTATCCCTGCTGCTACTGACCTATTTCCTTCCTGTACAGCTCCCTCAAGACACTTGGTAGAATTTTAGCAAGCAAACTAGGGGATTGGCCGTAGGAAACCGCATCCTTATCCAGAGTCCAATACGGGTTTTGTCACAGGCTGGGGACAGTTGAGCAAAGCTTGAATCTCCAGCTGCTCATTGGCAAGTATGTCAAGGCAAGGAGTGGCTAGCATTTATGGATCTGTCCTCGACCTTTGACACAGTTAACAGATCTAAGCTCTGGTGGATGATGGCAAGGATGTGAATTGACCAAGCCATAATTGACGTGTTGCAGATGATGCACTGGGGTTGTCTGAACAGGGTCAGGTTTGGTACGGAGGGCAAACTCTCTCCTGTAATTAAATCCTCTATGGGGATCAGGCAGAGGTGCGTGATGGCCCCCTTACTGTTTCTTATTTACATCAATGAACTTGAGTCGAGATATGTAAAACAGGGAAAGATCTCCCCAAAGTGAAGTCAAGTGCCCTGCCCATTTTATTGCACACAGATGATGCGGTCCTTATTTCAAGAACCGCAAACAGTTTACAATTTCTTTTCGACTCTTTTTACAGTTTTATGGGGGGGGGGCTCAATGGACAAATCAATCTCAGCAAGTTCTTTGCTATGAGTATTGGCCCAAAAAATTTTAAAACCCAAACGTTCTATCTGGGTGGTACTGAAATTCAAAAGGTCAAGACTTTTAATTATTTAGGCATCCCTCTTGACCATAATTTAACTTGGCACAGTCTATTTTCCAATAGGGTTATCCAGTCCCAAAGAACCGTGTAGGCGATTTTCACCTTTGCATGTCAACTATGGCATAAGCCGGTGATGATTAGCATTTACAAAAGTAAGAACACTTCCGTAGCTTCATATGGAGGTGGGGTGTGGGGGTATAAAGTAGGCCTGGGCGGTAAATTCCGTTCCGCTCGCGGAATTTGCGGAATTTGGGTAATTTCGCGTTCCGCAGAGAACGCGAAGTTGCCAAAATTCCGCGATCCGCGACTTCGCGGAGTTTTTGCTTGTTCGCGCTTTCAAAATGCGTGTTCGCGAGATATTTCTCCCCGAGCACGCAAACAGCGTTCGCGAACAGGAAAAAGCATCGCGAACGGGCGGGAACAAGCAATTCCGCGTGTTCGCGGAACTTTTGTGTGCTCGCGGAGATTTTTTACCGTTTCGCGGAGCTTTGCGTAGCGCGACTACGCAAATTCCGCCCACCCCTAGTATAAAGGTGTTTGCCCACTTTAGAAGGTCAAGAACAAGTTCTTAAGAAGACTTCTTGCTGTTCCCCAAGCCATCCTCTTTTTCATGTTCCACTCCGAGGTGGATCTGTACCCTCTGAAGTACAGGATTAAGTTGGATCCTCTGTTACTCTGGGTCAGAATTTAGGGTAAAAAGGGGGCTTCACCTTCAAAAGATGTACTGTAAGATTGTCTTTCCCTAGATCATGCTTTGGTGATCCCCTGGATCAATTATGTTAAAGGGGGGTTTACGGATCTGGGTTTTGCAGACCTAAATTTCAACCTGAGAGATATAAAGCCAAGTATGACATCCTTGGAGTAAGAGGCATTTAGGGAAAGACAGCGTAGCCTCCACCAGGCACATTTTGACAAATTAAGTAGTAGTGCTAACTATAACTCCATCAAAACATCACTGAATTGTGAATTTTATCTGACTTCAATCTTTGATGCAAAAGGTAGGTGAATTTTCTTCATTTATTTGTGGCCTTTTCCAGGGATGTTGACTGGCGTACTACCTTGCCAAATTGCCCTTGTGATGATTCATCAAAGCAAAGCACCATGCACTTTACTCTTTTTTGTTGTTTATATTCTCAACCCTTGAAGTGCTTCCTGAGATTAATTCTTTGTTCATCCAAGATTAGATCTCAAAGAGAAGGGTTGCTTTATTTGCAAAAACTGTGTGAGCTAGATCTCTGTGTAGCAGTGTTAAACGTTATTCGCTGTGCAATAGGGATCAGAAACCTGTATGGGGCTGTGTGATGAATTTTTTTATATATGAACTTTTGTGATCTTATGTACGGGAACTGACTTGTTTTTGAGCATGCTTTTTATTATTTTTTTATGTAGTTTTATGGCTGTACTGTTTTATTCTGTGCTTTTATGGCTTGAGATCAGCCGAATAAAGAACAATTGACTGACTGGAATTTCGCACAATGTTACACATTGCAATTGTGTGTTATTCTGCTTAATTTTTTTTAAAACTGATATTTTTGACATCCTAATGTAAAAATAGTGACAGTTAAATACGTTTTGTGTAAATAGCTTTTGGTAAAATCTATATATAAAAAACACATTATTACAATGAAACCTGTCATTAACATCATACAGCCGTATTGGGCCATGCAAATGGAAATGTTTGTAGTACTGTTAACACCAATAGCCATAGCTAACAACATCCATAGTTCTACTGATAGAGGCCCCTATGTTTGGTTCTTCTTCTTCTTCTTCTTCTTGTTCTTCTTCTTATTATTATTATTATTATTAGTAGTATTATTATTATTATTATTATTATTAGACTTCTATTTATATTGGCATCTGCACAAGAAGAAGTAGACAGTGCCAGTCATATATAAATGCGTGGACTTGCACACATTAGTCTGTCAGGAGTAAAACTTCACCACTGAAGGACAGCATATGTTGAAACCGATTTCAATGCTTTAGGAGAAATATTTTTTGTTAATGTCTAGAGAAATATGAGTAATTTTGTAATGCAAAATACATGTATTCACATTTTTACTTTAACGCCTAAATATTTTGCATCTACAAATGTTAGAAAGGGAATAATTTCTTGCATTTTATTTGACCTTGTAGGACAGTCTTATGATAATACCTATTCTGAAACATTAGTCGCAGTGATAACAAACCAGTGCCAGCAACACATGATTTAAGACAAAGATTTGGAAAAAAGGGATACACCAGATGCTTTTTCACTTACGCCAGCATTACCATTCCGTATTATTAACCATCATACCCTTGATTTACTGTAATGTAATGGAATGCTTTACTTTCTATAGGATATTTTACACCAATATAGGACATTATAAATCTAAGTAGAAAGGTAAGGAAATCAGGGACCCATATATTCTCATGTTTCTAGACAGCTGAGGTGATGAAAATACCATAAACAAGAGGACACATCTGCCCATTGCGGCTGTGGCCACTTCTCACTATTGCCACATCACTATGTGTGCTTGAAAATTTGTAGACAGGATTTCTCCCTTTTGCGTGGTAAAAAATGCTGCTTCAAAAATACCATCCACATATGTGATTATTACAAGTTTAATTTTTCGATTATTGACACCAAAAAGATTTAATTAAAAAATAACAACTAAAACAGCACAACTATAATTATAAAAAAAAATGCAAATAAACATTGAACTGTTGTGTTTATTGTGGTGAAGACAGTACCAGAGCGATGGTTTATCACAGAATGATCAGTGAGATAGACGCTTGAAATACCCTGTGCATGATATGCCATATTTATGAAAGGACTATTAGGTGAGATGTTGCCTGACTTTTTCTTTGTTGGCACTCAGCGGCGGGCGGCACAGGTAAATGCGGTGGGGCAGGGCGGGGTGGGGGAAGTCGACAGATGACGGAATATGTATAATTAAATAAATAAATAATACCTATTCCGTCGTATAGCGACTTTTCCCCCGCTGCGCCCTGCCCCACCGCGCTTACCTGTGCCGGCCGCCGTTGTTGGTACCGTGTTAATTCTTTGAACCTAGTGCCACGGAGTTGATTGCTCCTACCTCTGAACAATGCCACTGACTCCAATTAAGCTTTGTATATCCTCCTCATATAGTAATACCACCCGAGGTAGACACTATTAAGAGTCTTATAAACTGACCTTGTTATAATAATGGGGATCATAATAAAGTTTACTGTAATTGTTTGAAAGACAAGACTGATTACACTTTTGTCACTGTGTATTTGCAGGGTTTCTGATACAGGTGAAATATAAGTAAAACAGTCTAAGGGGGGCATAATTTACTAACCACCAAGGTGCCTCCATTAACCACATGCTGAGTAGTTTATAATTTGACCACATTTAGTTGTTCCTCGGTGTGTCAGTGCTAAAAGATAATTGTTGTGCTTCATCAAATTCTGGTTATTGGTTTGTAAAGCAATATGCATGGGTTCTATTCAACGTTGTCAAGTGTTCCAGTTCAGTAAGAAAGCGGAGATGGCTAACACAAATGTCAGACAACATGTGTCAGAGATATTATCAATTAATGTGAGGCTACCTTCTTATCAGAAAGTGTAAAGTATATGGTTGCATTTTATTTTGCTTTCCACCAGGATGAAAGTGCAGCATATTATTGTGCACAATTGCTTCTGTAGTTAAGCTACACACTCTACTTCCCAATAAAAAAATGTACACAGTGCGCATAGTTTACTTTGAACTGTGCACCTGTAATTTTTAAAAACAATTGTGGAGGGAGGGGAGTTCCACCATATTAATGAAGAAGCAGCCTTTCCTCCCCCCTGCCATGAGGAAATGAGCACAAAAGCCTAAATTGATGAACTGAGTGGAGGCCAAACTACTGGGAAGCAAGATCTCGGGAACAGAGAGAAACACCAGTATGCATGAAGTGCAACCATAGCCAGAGACTTTTGAAGACATGGGCAAAGTGTGCAACTGACAGAGCCCCCGCCTTCCAAGCCCCTCCCCCCCCACACCGCAAGGGGATTTTTCTCCCTATCTATCTAACTCACCTCTTTCTATTTCCATATCTCCGCCTCTCTCCTCTCTGTCTACCCCTACATCTGAGTCTCTCTGCCTTTACCTAGTGGCATCTTATGGATTTTTGGGCCCTGGATAAATGTTTATTTGTGAACCTAGATACTGAAAACTTGTTTGGCATCATGCATGCTTGATTTAGCTGAAAAAGGCAGCAAAATTAAGAACAGAGGGCCCCAAAATAATGTGTTGTGCGGAGGCCAAAAAATTCACTGTGCGTAGCCGCTCTACACCAGTGGATAGGGAGTGAATCAAAAACTGGGGGGCATATTTACAAGGGCGATGTCACTTTATCCGACGTTCCAGTGGCGCAATGCCCTGCACCATATTTACAGAGCAGCATTAAGCCACTCTGTGTGGCTTAATACGGCTTTGTGAATATGGTACCCATTCATGCAGTTTTCTGCGTGCAATGGGTGGTTCCTTGGGCATTCCACCGCAACACCCGTTGCTTTTTCTCGCTGCCCCAGATTTGCAAGGATCCGTAAATCTGAGGCAGCACCAAAAACTAATGCCAGTCAAAAGCAGGCGTTAGATTGGTGCAACGAGGAGAAATACTTTTATTTCTCCTCGTTTTTGCTCTTTCTATGAAAGAGCAAATTTCCTTTAGAATCATTCCTGCAGCACAGGCACCCTTGCACTATGGTGCAAGGGTGTCTGTGTTGGTGCTAGGTAGCTTTCTATAGCGCCAGCGCAAGGGAAAACACAGGGGTGTGCCGTATTCTTGTAAATACAGCGCATCCCTGTGTTTCTGAAATGAAGCAGCGCAGCGCTGCAAAATTGCTTTCAGCGGAGCTCCATTTCCTATTAAATATACCCCAGGGTTTCTACAGAGAGCCTACATGCAGCTCTTATGAAAGCAGCAGAGAGGCTCCTGATTTCAGCATGGGGCACGGCTGAAAGAGTTTGCTTGGGGCCTGGTGTTCTTGATATGTAGGGAGACGGTGAGCACAAGCTCCTCCGGAATTGATCTTGGAAATCTGGGGCAGGGCACTCATGGGAAAGATTCACCCATGCAGACACTCAAGGTCTTTTTCCCTGAAGAATGAGGCTCTGGTACAGTAGCGGCTGGCAGGAAATGGTGGTGGAGGGGCGGAGAGGCAGGGGTGGTGAGAGAAAATAACAAAAATAATAAAGAAAAAATACTACTTACCTTTTCGCCGGCCACCGCCTCTCCTCCATCTTGTCCAGCTTCCTTCTTCCTGCACTCCCGGCCGCAGGAAACACCCAGGCTCCCCTGAGCCAATCACAACACTGGAATGCAGGGTTGTGATTGGTTTGAGCGCCATGGTTCGGTGCTCAGACGGTGACAGGGAGGCTTTGCATGTTCCTCATCAGGCTGTGTAATGCAGCCTGGTGGGGAACATGCAAAGTGTGCATGACTGTTTGGTCCAAGAGGGCCGGCCAAACAGTCATGTGCACTTAGGGAGTGTGCCAACCACTCCTACCCCTGTGTCATCAGCCCCGCCCTATCCCAGCCCTGCAGCTACAAAAAATAAAATTATAATAACAACGTTCTGCGAGCAGTGGGGCGACGCTCCTTCTCCTTAGCGGAGGAGCCACCCATGCTCTGGTATATTCTAAGTTGCACCACTTTCTTTAGTAGGCATTTGAGGTACATGTCCCCATCTGTGTCAAGGATATTTCCTGCTTCTAAAAATGTTATTGGCCCCAAGCATTCTGGATCATTCAACAAAAAAGTTAAAGTGAGCAAAGCACAGCATGTACGGCAAGACCCAAAAATAAACTCATACTAATTACATGCGCAGGAAATGGGTTAATTAGAAACAAAATTAAAGTGGCGGGGAGCTGGATTTGGGCTTGTGCTCGTTGAAAAGACCACAAGATACAAACGCACCCTTGACAAACAAATCAACGAGTACTGGCATCAAACATGGAAGGTCTACACAGTAATTGGAAGCAATGCAGCTTCATAGTGTGCAAATACTACTGGGAAATTGGTAACCAAAATTTAGTACATTGATCATATCTCACAGCTCAGACTGTAACAGCTTAACAAACTCTTTAACAAGTAGTAAAGGCTACCTGTAAAGACAATGGAAGATAGTGCATGTTATATTAACTCATCAGGAACCCTACCCACCCTCAGCAGCAAATGGAGTGTATATGGGCATAAGCACAGGAGTCCCATTACAAATGGCAAATTCTCAGTCACTCACCTTCTCTCTGTTGAGCACTGAAGAGGGTTTCATTGTTAATTAATTCATAGTGTGAATGACTGGTATTGGAAGGCGTGTGTCGTTACAGTATCATGCACTTTACTGATACAAGGGAATGGAGATTGAAGTTTCTCTTGAACCTTTTCCTATTGATCGCAGCTATATGATGCCCCAGGAGCATTGGCCAAGGAGGGTAGTTCCGAGCCATCAAAAAGAGTCAACTGTGTCAGAGCCATGATGCAAGGAACTCACAGGAGCAAAAGAGATAACAGAAGTGGTGGTATATTTTGTATCTTCCATCCAGTTCCCAGATGTCTACATAAGCAGTAGTGAAGTGGATATGAAATTCCACTGGAAGGTTAAGTAATAGAAGTGGCTGCCGAAATCATTGACCATGATGTTATAGGCTTCACTCCTCATTTAAAGGATCTGTTTCAAAACTTTGAACTCTTTCAAGAAGAAATGCTATAAGACATGAGGATACAGAGAGATGACTTTATGGATAAGTGTTGGAATAAAAATATCCCCCTGCATGGCTCAGCTGCACTCCTGCCCTGATTTCCCATTGCAGTATGTTTCTGTAGGGTTTAAATTCTTCATCTCAGCACACACGAGATTTGTGCATGTCTGTGATGTCACTTCCGCTACCCTGACATTTTGGCGAATTGACAGCCAAGCCCCAGTGTCCAAATGAACTACGTGTAGCAGAAAAACTCCTATGGGTGGCACCCCCCAGCTTCCGTTATTTCTATCACAGGGCAGTTCTATTAAAATCGATGTTAAAGCCAATAAGAGAGCAATAAAGCGCCAATGAGGTACGCTTTAAAGACATCGAAGAGGGTTAACAGTGTCTGCATTTCCCTCCATTATTTCCCCCCTGAAAGTAGGATTTCGAATATATCATGAAACATAAAATCATTTGTTTGACAAGTAGCCTTATAAAAAAGTGTGTTCACACACCGTTACTTTAAAACGCCAAAAAAACCTCATTAAGTTTGTTTTTGAATCTAAATACAAACATTTATGTTGTCCTTGTTTATATGAAACACCTTTGTATATTTTTATAAGCTTTACAGTCGTCACTCACTTTTCGAAGTATTATTACTCACCTAGCAGTCTGCAGTTGTGTAGTAAGCACTGTCAATGAAAGCCGTTCAGTGAAACGCTGCTTGTAAAGAAAATAAGAAAAAAAAACGACTTGGCTACGACGCGAAAGCCGTTGACATTTTCCTATGAACTAGGACTTTGTTAACAGCCATTGCTTCCTCTACGACTTCCGTTTCTACTCAATTTTCTTGTCAGATTTCATCGCCAATAAACCAAAAGAACTGAAAGAATTCTTAACTGAGAAGAGTCATAAATTAGAAACATGTGGCTGGCTTTGAAACATATTGCACAGGTGTGAAAAAATGCTGGTGTTTTGTTTGGCAATATGCTGTGAAATATAATCCTGTAAATTTAGCCTGTTCCCTGATTATATTATACTTTCAGAAGTTTCTGGTGCCCATCCACACAATATTTGCACACATTGAATAAGCATCGTCGGTGGCTTCCATGCTTGAAATCCTGTTAATTACTATATGTAAAAGGTGATTTCTAAACGCTTAGGACTGTGACTGCACAAATATTGCCATTTTCTCCCAGTTTCGCTTTTTTCTTCCATTCTTCTTTTATGTCTACTTGCTCGGAGTGCTTAAGGAGGAAAACCCACCACTTTTGGTATTTTCCACTAAAGCGTTGTACACAACGTGGTTAGTGATATAATACCAAATGTTTTTTCAGAACACGTGCAAATTAGCTTCTGAAGTAATCGGTATTGCGTGGTTTTCCACTAATGAAGAAATTCACCAAATTCTAGGTCCTACTATTTTCGCCATTTTAACACAATTAACAAGCATTGGCATAGCCAATAGGTCTCGCTTTTGGGACATTATAAGTGTTTAGCCATGCAACGGTTGATGTTGTTGCACCAAGGATATTGTGCTGCATAACTAAATACTTATAAGGTCCCAAAGCGAGACCTATTGACTATGCCAATGCTGTTTTGTATTGGTCGTTGCATGTGGTGGGCACTGGCAGTCATTTTTGGAGACGTGGACATATTTTTTTATCATCAGACTTTGTCCCAGAACAAGAATGAGAAAAACAAAAAGACACCCAGATAAAGGAAGGAAATATTGGAAAGTTTGACACTGGGAGAAAGCAGGAATGGAAAGTAACCTTAAAGAATGAGATAAAAGAGACCGGAAGTGCAAGGTGGTAAAGAAAGAAGCATGAGGTGGAATCAAAACAAGCAGCCTTACAATCAGCAAACATGTAATTAAAAGGTGTTGGAAGAGGGCCCTAAAAAAATTGGCCCCTACACATATTTTTTAATTTTTACAATTAAAAAAAAAAATCATTTTTACAGAGTTTTATATAGTGCGAACTTGACCCAAAGGTATTGGGTATCAGAGCGCTTTACATGAGCACCAGTTGCGTTACACGAAGAAACATTCGTTTTTGTTAGGCACGGGGAGATTAAGTGATTTGCCCAGAATCACAGGATGTCACGTGTCCTTGCCAAGACAAATTAAGCACTATCAGCAAGTCACCAGTGCATAGCCTTTCTGCAGCATTATCTTCTCACAACACAAACATCTGCCCTTCAAGTTCAGCAGTTGATTTTGGAAGGAACAGTAAAATACTAACAGCAACTGAATTAGACTTTGCCAAAGGTGACGTAAATTGTTTACGTCCTAGAAACACAGTTTAATGTGTCACCAGATAGAAACGAAAATGAAAGCATAAGTATTTTCAGTATGGAACGTAAGTATTGACGTGTGGAATGTCATGAAGTGCATTGCATTTTGTTAGATCGCCTTGCGTGCCACGTCATTTGTGTATATATAGTGCTGCCTTGACAAACTAAGGGTTAACAAGCGCGAGTGTTCCTGCCCCGAAACAAATGAACAACAAGTGGGAGTGCACAGAATAAAAGAGACGCCCTGGGAATGCTTCCGAACGCGCGTGCACGCGCGCGAAGCAGCAGCTGTTTGCTCTTTTTGGAAGCACATACTCGTGCTTGTGGCGCGCCGCTGTGCACTCCCGCAAGGCGTATGCCGCCACAAGCACGAGTATGTGCTTTGAAAAAGAGCTGCACGACGGCTAAAGGTCTCCTAAGCAGCGCATGCGCGCTGCATAGGCGAGACCTAAAAAGGAGTATTTTGTGAAATCCTAGATATAAGTTTGAGCTTGCGTGGTTGGAGTATCTGGTGTTTATCGAATCGGTCGTAGTCAATACTATGAAATTATCAATTTTAAGTCTTGGATATATGTATTTGAAATGTCATTTTGAAGAAAAAGCTTGTGATGAAAATGTGCCCATATAAATCAACCCACACCTTGCCCCCAAGGCTCCATTCCCACCCCTTTACTTGACAATGTGTGTTTGGAGCTACTTGTGACAGATCTTAAATATGTGGATCATATTCTATGATACACTGTAATTGATTGGTTAAACTGACTCAAAACTTTATCCTTACATAAGGAAATTTCAGAAATGGATAGTTATGATGTAGATACTGCTAAACCCCAAAAAGGAAAAATGTGTCCTTCTCCTCCACAAAGGCATTTTTAGCTTTGGCTTTTCACCAAAAATGATCACCTCCGGAAAATGTCTTGGCTTTAGACTGAACAATTCACTACACCTTGATCTCCACATCAAAAATATGGCCAAAAATTCAAAATTCTCATCAAAACGTCTCTTTGCTTCAAAAGCGAGAATTGAAGCTAGCTGTGCGGGCATTAGTCATATCACATGCAGATGATGGATATTATTTAGCGATCAACATGCTCAAATGTTACTGAACTCCCTTCAAAGCAGCCTCCACATAGCAGTTCCCCTGTTCTCAAACCAAAAAGTTTTCAGTGCCTCATACCGGTCCTTAGATCACTAGTATGGCTTCCCCTAGAACAGCATAAGGCATATAAGACTTCATGTATTACCTCCAAGGTGATCCACCAGAACAAACCCAAATACCCGACACAAGAACCTAAGATCTCCTACAGAAACATAATTTTATGAAAGTAACCCCTACTCAAACTCTCCAAGTTCAAACCAAAGAAAACTGTACTCTCAAACAATCCTACTCTGCACTATGGTTTTTGAATGCTCACCCATTAGACATGAGAGGCATCAGACAGATACGGGCAATCACTGCCTTCAAAAGGGATCTTGAGGACTTGAGGACTTTACATTAATTGTATCCATCATCTACATCCAAAAGCGTGTATATAAAGACTCAAACAGCTGTATTACTTTACTGTAGTTTGCATGTTAATTGTTTTTATCTCAACTGTCTCTTTGCATCACTGAACTCTCTTTGTATAGCACTCCACCACCCTGTGCACCGTGTGTTGATCAAAATAATATCAAAAATTAAGATAAATATGTTATTAAATAAATAAATAGGAAATGCTTTTCTTGCACAAACGATTTTCTTTGTCAATAACTATATGACAATATAGAAAATGGGGCAGTTTATTGAAGGCATCTATCAGACACAATTCACTAAATTGTAGTGAGTGGTCATCACGCAGAAAAAGTCCCACTTTTGTACAACTTTCTAGACAAGACTATGTTCAGAAAGGCACCACTTGTGCAAAAGCAACTTCAACAGTTGGTCTTGCCAAGATTTTACCTGATGAAAAAGTGAAACTGCAACATCAACATTATTTTCTATCTTGTTTGCACTGTCTCACATTCACTTTTATCACAAAAAAAGACACGTTTTAATTGATAGGTTTCTTTTCTTAACTTTTTATACTACAATGATTGATCTACCATGTGTCTTTGTCAATTTCAATAGAAAGTATGGTGATTGCCCAGGGTGCCACAGAGGAGCAAATGCTACTTTAAGAATCCCTGCCCTATTTTTGTCTGAATATCTACGGAAACTTTTAATACTGGTTGGTAGATGGCTGCCCCTCCTGTCACTTCCCATTATGATATTACCCAATATACTGGAGAAAATATTTTCAAAGTAAATTTGTTTTCTTTCTTACCGCACCTCAGTTTTTCAGAGCGATTTAAAAAAAACATTTTCATTGTTCAGGTTTTTTAGGTCACTGTTCACATGGGACAATATTATGAGGCAATACCTTCATAGCATAATTGTGCTACAAAATATCTTTATGGTTGTTACAATACACCATATTATTGAAGTTCAGCGTCCCGAATCACTGACAGAATATCGAGGAGCTAAATATCGACCTACAAAAATAATGGTGACAAAATATAGACTACCAGAATATCGAATTCCTATCTACAAACAGGTAAGTACAAAAATATCGAATCCTAAATATCATTGTAAATAATATAGGGGCCTATTACGATGGCGGGCGTAGACACGACCGCGGTGCCGGCGGTGGCGTTAACACCCATTTACCGCACGCCGCCAGCGGACTTCACGCCCGCCATATTAGGATGGCCACACATTGCCCATTTTCCGCCCGCTGCGGTGCGACGCCGACCGCCATCAAAGTGCGCCCGCCACCGTGGCGGAGTGAGCCAATCACCACACACCGCCGTGCAGAATGACGTCCCGTACGCCGAAGATATCACGATGCCGGAAACATGGCAGCGCTCCGTGACGGAGAAACCGCAGCGAGAGACGGCGGAGACACCACAGCGGAGACAGAAAAGAGACACCCGGGACACACCGCGATGGATCCTGCCCTACACGCCTTCCCGGTGCTGTACATGATACACCACCTGCAAGTCATCGTCCGCCGCGGACGCCTCCGCAGGTACGTACAGACACAACAGTGCAAGTAACACAATACACAGCTCCAGGGTGGAGAAACTTCGCATGGGAACACCACACACCCCTGTGGGGACAGGCACACAGCCATCACTGCACACACACATGTCCCACCTGTGACAAAAATACCTCACCACATACTGCCCACCCATGTACCGCCATCATTAACAAATGTCCCGGTCACGTCACTGCCGCGGTCAGTGTGCAGGAAACCATGCACACAACGCAGAGCCCAGGGCCAGCGCATGCCAAGGGCACCGTACAAATCACACAGAGCCAGAACTCCATCCACAACACACCAGCTACCTCCCTGAAGGGCCACAACATGTGCCTCCCAAGTGTCACTCCTGCACAACAACCACACAACTACATCCACACCATGCCCCACATCCCAACAACTGCATATACAGCCACAGCAGGACCCTTTGCACAGGAACACATAGCACAGAAGCCCAAGCCCCAGCCAACACACACACCACAACAACATCACACACAAGCCAAGAACACTGAGGCCAGGCACAAAATGTACACACACACAGATGAGGACCAAACACTTCACTGCACACACTACCTGACAAGTCTCACACACACACACACCACCCTGACTCACAGCTACATACACACACCACATGCCAGCAGTAATGGAGGGCAACTAATAGGAAAGCCAGTGAGGTGCCCACAAATGGAAGGGCAGTGACACAACCATCAAGCATGTGTGATGCTCATGCAAGACAAGACACATGTGAAAACACACACAGCCCATCACAGCACACATGGCTGACACAGTCAGTCAACACAAACCACGGTCATGCCAATGCAACAACTCCTGGAGACAGCAAGGACACCCATGTATAGGCACAGGGATGTAAGGAAGGCCCTGAACTCAAACACTGACCAGCCACACATAGGCATCCAAATACTGGACAAGATAATGTCTGCTGCACAACACACAGGGCCCAGTGACACACTACATGACAGCCAAGCACAAGTAGGATATGTCACACATACCTCCTCCCACAACAGCACCACACAATACTGCCATGTGCACAAAACACAACCACAGGGCTCAACAAGTACACATACAGGCACACCACTACAGGGTAACACATGGCAGTAGTTGACAATGCAGGTGCACACACATCCACAGTCACAACAAAGTCACCCCTTCACACCATACACTTCTCCACCACCCAAGTGCACACATTGAAAGTAAGCCATGGGACCTGGATAACTCATCACCACAAGATGTCCATACACCGACACTGATTGGCACACAGAAAGGAAGCTCACACAGACCCCATGACCCTGGCCTGCCTGCCTGTAAGCCTGTGCCCAAACTCCCACCCTGTGCTGCCACTGCCCACAAACCTGACATGTGTCCACCATAGAAAACATGAGCAAAGAAGGAAGATGACAACAAGAATTCATTGCCAACCACCTGCACTGCACCCATAAGTATCACAGTCAGGTAGAAATGAAGTGCCTCCCACCCCTGCAAAAAAATGAAATGTGAGACAACTCATTGGCAATGTTCAAGTGGCATACTGAGCATGTGACACAGTAAACCATGCACACACAGAAACAACTTTATTCAGGAAGGACACTGACACAACTCACAGCAGGACCAACTGTGTTTATTCACAATTTGCATATTGAGACAACAAATTTGGGCAACAGCAAAGCCAGTGGGCATTTCAATATGCACAGTATTTACATGAGAAGCTGCACAGGCAAGGGGCAAACAGCAGTGAACAGCAAGGCCAGTGGCCAGTCCAATGTGCCGATCAAGTCCATGAGAAGCTGCACAGGCAAGGGGCAAACAGCAGTGAACAGCAAGGCCAGTGGCCAGGACACAGTGCAGGTGAGGTACATGAGAAGCTGCACAGGCAAGGGGCAAACAGCAGTGAACTGCAAGGCCAGTGGCCAGGACACAGTGCAGGTGAGGTACAGGTGATGTGCCCCCTTGCTGCCCCTGATTGTGCTCGTTTTTTCCTTTCTGTGCCCCTTGCTGCCCCTGATTGTGCTCGCTTTTCCTTTCTGTGCCCCCTTGCTGCCCCTGATTGTGCTCATTTTTTTCCTTTCTGTGCCCCCTTGATGCCCTGATTGTGCTCGTTTTCCCTTCTGTGCCTGTTTCCCGCCGCTGCGCCTGCGGCCCCGCCCCCTCACTGCCCATTCGCTGCCCCATTCCCTGCTCCTCCCTCCCACCTCCCCATTTATGGCGGCCGCTGCGTGGTGAAGAGAGCGACCCCTGACCTTGACTGGTAGGTCGCTCCCCCACCACACAGCTCCATCTGTGTGCCCTGCTGCTGCCCCTGATTGTGCTCGTTTTTTTCCTTTCTGTGCCCCCTTGCTGCCCCTGATTGTGCTCGTTTTTCCTTTCTGTATCCCCTTGCTGCCCCTGATTGTGCTCGTTTTTTTTCTTTCTGTGCCCCCTTGCTGCCCCTGATTGTGCTCGTTTTTTTTCTTTCTGTGCCCCCTTGCTGCCCCTGATTGTGCTCGTTTTTTTCCTTTCTGTGCCCCCTTGCTGCCCCTGATTGTGCTCGTTTTTCCTTTCTGTGCCCCCTTGCTGCCCCTGATTGTGCTCATTTTTTTCCTTTCTGTGCCCCCTTGATGCCCTGATTGTGCTCGTTTTCCCTTCTGTGCCTGTTTCCCGCCGCTGCGCCCTGCGGCCCCGCCCCCTCACTGCCCATTCGCTGCCCCATTCCCTGCTCCTCCCTCCCACCTCCCCATTTATGGCGGCCGCTGTGCGGCTGCGCCGCTGGCGCGCCGAAGGCGCGCCTAAGGCAAGCCCGTCTGCGCCCGTCCGCGCCGTGACGGCGCCCAGCGCCAGACCCCCTGGTCCGGGCATCCCCCGCGCCCGCCACATCAACAGACGCCGATACGACGCCAGCACCCTCCACGCACTCAACCCCGGAAAAGATCACGCCTGCTACCAGGCCACCCCGAAGCGCACCCAAGGGCCCTTCACCTGCCGGAACTGCAGCTTCGCCAGCACCCGCCCCGCCAAACCACCGCCCAGGAAAGAACCCAACTACCTCAGATGCATCCTCCTCAACACCCGCTCCGCCCGCAAACACGCCATCGAACTCTGGGACCTTCTCGACTCAACCTCCCCAGACGTCGCATTCCTGACGGAGACCTGGCTGAATCCCGCTTCAGCCCCCGACATCGCCATTGCCATCCCGGACGGATACAAGATCACCCGCAGGGACCGCACCAACGGAGTCGGAGGAGGCATCGCCATCGTCCCCAGGAACACCCTCAGAGTCTCAACCAACACCGACGACACCCTCAGCACCGCCGAACACATGCACTTCCAGATCCACACCGATCCCAACACCACCCTCAGAGGAACCCTCATCTACAGACCCCCCGGACCCCGACCACAGTTCAGCGATTCCATCGCTGACTTCGTCAGCACACACGCCATCGCCTCCACGGACTACATCCTCCTCGGGGACCTGAACTTCCACCTCGAGAACAACAAGGACACCAACTCCACCACCCTGATCGACAACCTCGCCACCCTCGGACTCAGACAGCTCGTGACTACACCCACCCACGCCGCCGGCCACACGCTAGACTCCATCTTTTCCGCAAGCCCACACGTCTCCTTCAACCACACCTCCGAACCCCACTGGACTGACCACCACTGCATCCACTTCACCTACAGGAAGCCCACCACGCACCACCGCACCGAACAAATGCCTCGCCGCTGCTGGAGCAGAGTCACGGAAGACCAGCTAACCACAACCCTTGCCCTCAGCCCACCCGCCGAACCCTCCGACCCCGACACCGCCGCCCGCAACCTCAGACAGTGGATCGACGACTGCGCCAACACCCTCGCCCCGCTCAAGAATCCGCCCAACAGCCACACCAGCAAGAAAGCCACCTGGTTCACCGAAGACCTCCAGGCCTCCAAACGAACATGCCGAAAACTGGAGAAGATCTGGCTCCACGAACGGACAGCGGACAGCTACGCCGCCCACAAGAGCGCCACCCGCAGTCACCATCACCTCATCAGATCCGCCAAAAGGGCCTCACTCAAAGACCGCCTAGACAACAACGCACACAACAGCAAAGAGCTCTTCAACATCGTGAAGGAACTCTCCAACCCCAGCTCCAACACCAACGACATCCAGCCGTCATGAGACCTGTGCGACTCACTGGCCACCTTCTTCCACCGCAAAATCGCCGACATCCACGACAGCTTCAACACCACGACCGCCCCGGCAACCACCGAGACCACTGCCCCCACAACCACCAACCGCCTGCTCTCCTGGACCAACATCAACGACGAGGACACCAGCGAGATCATGAACACCATCCACTCCGGTTCACCGCTAGACCCGTGCCCTCACCACATCTTCAACAAAGCCAGTACAGCCATCTCGCCCCATCTCCGGAAAATAATCAACATCTCCTTCGAGACAGCAACCTTCCCGGAAAGCTGGAAGCACGCCGAGATCACCGCCTTACTCAAGAAACCCAAGGCAGACCCCAAGCACCTCAAGAACTTCCGACCCATCTCTCTGCTCCCGTTCCCCGCGAAGGTCACCGAGAAAATCGTCAACAAACAACTGACCCGCTACCTCGAGGAGAACAACATCCTGGACCCTTCCCAGTCCGGCTTCCGCAGCAACCACAGCACCGAAACCGCCCTCATCGCCGCCACCGATGACATCAGGACCCTGCTAGACAACGGAGAAACAGCAGCCCTCATCCACCTGGACCTATCAGCCGCATTCGACACGGTCTGCCACCACACACTACGAACACGCCTTCACGACGCCGGGATCCAAGAGAAGGCCCTGGACTGGACCACATCCTTCCTTTCCGGCAGAACACAAAGCATCTGCCTCGCCCCCTTCCGATCCAAGGCCACCAAGATCATCTGCGGCGTACCCCAAGGCTCCTCCCTCAGCCCAACGCTGTTCAACATCTACATGGCACCCCTCGCCCACGTCGCCTGACAGCACAACCTCAACATCATCTCCTACGCCGACGACACCCAGCTGATCCTCTCCCTCACCAAAGACCCTCACTCCGCCAAAGCCCACCTCCACGAAGGAATGAAGGCCGTCGCCGAATGGATGAGGACCAGCCGCCTGAAGCTGAACTCGGACAAGACGGAGGTCCTCAACCTTGGTTCCAACACTTCAGCCTGGGACGACTCCTGGTGGCCAACATCACTGGGAACAGCCCCGCCACCCACCGACCACGTACGCAACCTAGGGGTCATCCTCGACCCCACCCTCTCCATGACTAAGCAGGTCAACGCCGTTTCCTCATCCTGCTTCAACATCCTCCGAATGCTCCGCAGGATCTTCAAGTGGATCCCCACCGAAACAAGAAAAACAGTCACCCAGGCCCTCGTCACCAGCAGGCTGGACTACGGAAACGCCCTCTACGGAGGAACGACGGCTAAGCTCCTGAGACGGCTGCAACGCACCCAGAACGCCTCTGCACGTCTTATCCTCGACATTCCCCGACGCAGCCACATCACACCCCACCTGAGAGACCTGCACTGGCTCCCTGTCAACAAGAGGATAACCTTCAAGCTCCTCACCCACGCACACAAAGCACTCCACAACTCCGGACCAGCCTACCTCAACAGACGACTCAGCTTCTACACCCCCACCCGCCAGCTCCGCTCGACCAGCCTCGCCCTCGCCACAGTCCCCCGCATCCGGAAAACGACCGCCGGCGGCAGATCCTTCTCCCACCTCGCCGCCAAGACCTGGAACACCCTCCCCACCAACCTCCGACAGACCCAAGACCTACTGGCCTTCAGAAGACTCCTCAAGACCTGGCTCTTCGATCAGTAGCAGCACCACCCCCCTCTTCCCCCAGCGCCTTGAGACCCTCGCTGGTATGTAGTGCGCTTTATAAGTGACATGATTGATTGATTGATTGAGAAGCTGCACAGGCAAGGGGCAAACAGCAGTGAACAACAAGGCCAGTGGCCAGGACACAGTGCAGGTGAGGTACATGAGATCCTGCACAGGCAAGGGGCAAACAGCAGTGAACAACAAGGCCAGTGGCCAGGACACAGTGCAGGTGAGGTACATGAGAAGCTGCACAGGCAAGGGGCAAACAGCAGTGAACAGCAAGGCCAGTGGCCAGGACACAGTGCAGGTGACGTACATGAGAAGCTGCACAGGCAAGGGGCAAACAGCAGTGAACAACAAGGCCAGTGGCCAGGACACAGTGCAGGTGAGGTACATGAGATCCTGCACAGGCAAGGGGCAAACAGCAGTGAACAGCAAGGCCAGTGGCCAGGACACAGTGCAGGTGAGGTACATGAGAAACTGCACAGGCAAGGGTCAAACAGCAGTGAACAACAAGGCCAGTGGCCAGTCCAATGTGCTGATCAAGTCCATGAGAAGCTGCACATGCATGGGGCAAACAGCAGTGAACAGCAAGGCCAGTGGCCAGGACACAGTGCAGGTGAGGTACATGAGAAGCTGCACAGGCAAGGGGCAAACAGCAGTGAACAACAAGGCCAGTGGCCAGGACACAGTGCAGGTGAGGTACATGAGAAGCTGCACAGGCAAGGGGCAAACAGCAGTGAACAGCAAGGCCAGTGGCCAGGACACAGTGCAGGTGAGGTACATGAGAAGCTGCACAGGCAAGGGTCAAACAGCAGTGAACAACAAGGCCAGTGGCCAGGACACAGTGCAGGTGAGGTACATGAGATCCTGCACAGGCAAGGGGCAAACAGCAGTGAACAGCAAGGCCAGTGGCCAGGACACAGTGCAGGTGAGGTACATGAGAAGCTGCACAGGCAAGGGTCAAACAGCAGTGAACAACAAGGCCAGTGGCCAGTCCAATGTGCAGATCAAGTCCATGAGAAGCTGCACAGGCAAGGGGCAAACAGCAGTGAACAGCAAGGCCAGTGGCCAGGACACAGTGCAGGTGAGGTACATGAGATCCTGCACAGGCAAGGGGCAAACAGCAGTGAACAGCAAGGCCAGTGGCCAGTCCAATGTGCAGATCAAGTCCATGAGAAGCTGCACAGGCAAGGGGCAAACAGCAGTGAACAGCAAGGCCAGTGGCCAGGACACAGTGCAGGTGAGGTACATGAGAAGCTGCACAGGCAAGGGTCAAACAGCAGTGAACAACAAGGCCAGTGGCCAGTCCAATGTGCAGATCAAGTCCATGAGAAGCTGCACAGGCAAGGGGCAAACAGCAGTGAACAACAAGGCCAGTGGCCAGGACACAGTGCAGGTGAGGTACATGAGATCCTGCACAGGCAAGGGGCAAACAGCAGTGAACAACAAGGCCAGTGGCCAGTCCAATGTGCAGATCAAGTCCATGAGAAGCTGCACAGGCAAGGGGCAAACAGCAGTGAACAGCAAGGCCAGTGGCCAGGACACAGTGCAGGTGAGGTACATGAGATCCTGCACAGGCAAGGGGCAAACAGCAGTGAACAGCAAGGCCAGTGGCCAGGACACAGTGCAGGTGAGGTACATGAGAAGCTGCACAGGCAAGGGTCAAACAGCAGTGAACAACAAGGCCAGTGGCCAGTCCAATGTGCAGATCAAGTCCATGAGAAGCTGCACAGGCAAGGGGCAAACAGAAGTGAACAGCAAGGCCAGTGGCCAGGACACAGTGCAGGTGAGGTACATGAGAAGCTGCACAGGCAAGGGTCAAACAGCAGTGAACAACAAGGCCAGTGGCCAGTCCAATGTGCAGATCAAGTCCATGAGAAGCTGCACAGGCAAGGGGCAAACAGCAGTGAACAACAAGGCCAGTGTCCAGGACACAGTGCAGGTGAGGTACATGAGATCCTGCACAGGCAAGGGGCAAACAGCAGTGAACAGCAAGGCCAGTGGCCAGTCCAATGTGCAGATCAAGTCCATGAGAAGCTGCACAGGCAAGGGTCAAACAGCAGTGAACAGCAAGGCCAGTGGCCAGGACACAGTGCAGGTGAGGTACATGAGATCCTGCACAGGCAAGGGGCAAACAGCAGTGAACAGCAAGGCCAGTGGCCAGGACACAGTGCAGGTGAGGTACATGAGAAGCTGCACAGGCAAGGGTCAAACATCAGTGAACAACAAGGCCAGTGGCCAGTCCAATGTGCAGATCAAGTCCATGAGAAGCTGCACAGGCAAGGGGTAAACAGCAGTGAACAGCAAGGCCAGTGGCCAGGACACAGTGCAGGTGAGGTACATGAGATCCTGCACAGGCAAGGGGCAAACAGCAGTGAACAGCAAGGCCAGTGGCCAGGACACAGTGCAGGTGAGGTACATGAGAAGCTGCACAGGCAAGGGGCAAACAGCAGTGAACAACAAGGCCAGTGGTCAGTCCAATGTGCAGATAAAGTCCATGAGAAGCTGCACAGGCAAGGGGCAAACAGCAGTGAACAACAAGGCCAGTGGCCAGGACACAGTGCAGGTGAGGTACATGAGAAGCTGCACAGGCAAACAGCAGTGAACAAAAAGGCAAAGACATTGTGCAGAGTAGTGACATCAGAAGCTACACAGGGAATGGATGCAACTCTACCATGCCATGCCCAGCAACAGAGTAAAGGTCCTGATAATGGGCATCACATGCACCCCTGTGGACAGACAGGTGTGTGAGGGTGACCACCACTCAGATGGGGCTGTCTGTCGGACTTGGAGCTGACTGTGTGTTGGGGTCAGTTGGAGGGCTGCCCTGGGCAGTGGGAGTAACAACTGTGGAAGAGCCAACTGTGCTTGTGGGAGCTGGGGGGCTGCTTGGACCAGGTGGGGTGGTGGCCCGGGGAGGTGGACTCATGCCCTGGTGAGACACAGTGTGTGCCGGAGATTGTGGAGGGGTGCCTCTCCACTTCTTGGGGATCCTGAAAGGCTTCCCTGTCTGGGGATTGAGGTGAACTGGGGCAGACACAACAGGTGACCCCACTACCAAAGCTGATTATGGTGTGGATGGTGACCCTCCCTCTGGGGACATGCTGGATCCCGCTGTGCGCTTGCCTGGTGTTTGCCGCCGCCCTGCCTCCCTCTGTCCACCAGCTTTGCCCCCTACAGTGTCCTCCCGTGCTGGCTTCACAGGGCTTGGGATGGGAGTGGACGTCAAGGATGGATTATCCATGGGGCCCTCATCCTGTGTAATGTTTGCAGGCAACACCTTCTGAGTGGGTGTGGAAACTGTTATTTTGCCTCTGCGAGACGTCTTTGGGACAGGAGAGTCTTTGGCGGGGGAGGAAGGTGAGGCCTGTGACCCTGATGCTTGTTTCTTTGCTTTGTGGCCCTTGCTGTCGCCTGATGGGCTTTTCTCTCTGCGCTCTGTGGTGGCCTTACTCTTATGTGGGGATGGTGTCTGCGCCCTAGTACGCTTGGGCTGCTGTTGCTCCTGTGTGCTGCGGGTTCTGTATCGTGACTTTGGGGTCCGTTGAGCATTGTCACTGTCGTCAGAGGTGCACAGTGACATGGGGCCGGACCGAGTGCTGGGAGCTGCTCCCTGACTATGTGCCTGTTGCAGGGCTGCTGTCACAGTTGATGACAAGGACTGCACAGTCCGGTGTAGCCCACCTACGTCGGAATGTATGCCCTCCATGAAAGCTATAACCTGCCCCAACTTTTTGTCGTGCTCTTGGAAGCCATTGAGAAGTGCTGTCTGCCCCACACACAGCTGGCGCAATAGCTCGACTGCTTCTGCACTGAGGGCAGCAGGGCTGACATGGGCTGGGGCAGCTGTGCCTGGGGTGAAGGTGACTCTTCCCTTCCTACTCATGCGGACACGGGCAGCACCAGTGGAGGTTGAAGGGAGGCTGGGCACTGGATGCTGTGTGGCCGAAGAGGAGGCGAGTCCCGGTTCCCTGTACCCCCCAACATGGATGTGTCACCGCTGGCGTTAGATGAGGTAGAGCTTTGTGTCTCCGGCTGTGAATCCTCCAGCAGACTCCTGTCCCCCTCCTCGGCGCTGGTCACATCTGTGTCAGTCTTCTCCGGGGCGGCTGTTGCACCGGAAGCCTCACCACTGGTGTCCGTCCCCTCCCCCTCTGCACATACGGGAGCTGCTGCATAGGAGAGAGAAGTACTGTGAGATGAGTGGCATCAACAGAACTCACACGTGCCAATACATCTGCATCCTAGAAGAGGTGTGCAGCACATTGCATGCCACCCTGTGCACACATATATCTTGCCATCCAAAATATCAAGCCAACGGTGCATGTCCGGCACACATCCTGCCATAAGTGCCCCAGGTGACTCACACAGCACACCATCCTGCTGTTGGCTCACATCAGACACAGCCAAAAAATCGCCTGTGCACACACACTGTCCCGATGTTGGCAAGGAGGAACACCACAACATGGTGCACATCACCTACATGGATGGAGCAGTAGGGGACCACACAGACCACAACATACCAGCCCACAATGACCCTGCACACATGCCATCCACCATATCGAGTTCATGGGCACATCTACTGTTGCACATTGGCCTCAGATGTCTGACTGGCAGACATCTGAGGTCTGGAATTGCACGCATTCATTGAAACGCATTCACAGTTGGCACACTGGCATTCCCATCCATCTGAATTCACACACTACCCCACAGCAGAAGGTACCTGAAGGCCACAACTCCAAATGTAAGAGAGATGCACAGTGCTAAAACTGACTTCATGAAGCACCGTTTGGGCAAATGCATGGCACATACACCCAGCACAGAGGCCACTCACAAAACATTGCACCACACAACCAGCGTCACACAGCTGACAATTTGCACACTCTGTAGACACATGCACCCACTCCCATCCACAGGCAGCCTGCAACACATACTCACCCCTAGCTTGCTGCTGATGCTCCTTCAGTTGTCTGTCCAGCTCAGGTTGTGTGACAGCCAGGATGCGGCCCATTAGTGGTGTCATGCTGCACCTAGCAAACCTGCCAGTCCGAGGGAGCAGCCCCAGCGTCATCTCGGCCACGTTCTTGCTCAGCCGGCAGATGTCGTCCCACCTTTTATGACAGTGGGTGCGCCTTCGGTTTGACACACCCAGATCTCGCACTCTGGAGGCAATGGCCCTCCACATGGCTTTACGCTGGTGGACCTTCAGCTGCAGGCATGGGAGACAAGAGGGGTGAGGTTCCATTGACACAGTGCACAATGACAACACAACGAAAATGCAGTAGCACGACAGTGACTCATCCAAAACTCCAGCTACAACTGTAACCGAGCCAACAATTGCTGTGAACATGGTACAATGTCATTGGTCAATCAGACGTACAGGCATGCATGTTCGATGGTGGACACAGTACCTCCACATCCCATTCACATGCAGGATACCAACACAGCAAGCTACGTGTAGTCTGGCAGCAGCTACTGTCTGCAGTTACCTACAACTACACATAGAGAAGATAGCAAAACATGTGTCTTGTTGTTGGACTCACTGTGTCCAACACTGCGCAGACCTAAGTGTCCTAGCCCTGTGAAAGCCTCACTGTGTCCTGGAACTCACATAGAGTGATAACAACTGTCATACACACACCCTTCTCCCACGGCTGCTCCTGTGCAATCTACATGGCAGAGATGGGACTTAGATGAAGAGGTGTGAACCAAACACACACGGAACACACTGTACATGCATTGATGTGGACATGTGGCATTCGGCGGGGACTGTGCAGGGCAGGTGGACTGACACTGAGTGGGTAAATTGGGAGCAACACAGCCATTCCCACAAACGATAACTGGCCACACTCCTGCATCACCAAAATGCTGCTGCACTGTATGGCTGACACTACAGAACATGTCCCTCTACTCAGGATAGGCATGCAGGGTAACGTGTGAAAGAGCCCACCAAGCCCTTCCCACTGTAGTAAACATGATAGGCAGTGCATGTCAGAGCCCCACAACCACTGACACATACCGAAGCACCTCCACCTCACGTGTGCCCACCCTGCACTCTCACTCACAGTCTGGGAGACTTACCACGACATTAGGGCCGCCATAAAGCCTTGGGTACTGTGCAAGCACCCCGTCTACCAGGACCTCAAGCTCCTCACTGGTGAAGGGACTGGCACGGATCTTCTGAGTCCTCGACATCACAATGGACATGTGGCAGCAGCAGCACGTTGAGGGTGGCAGCCAGCAGTCCCTTGAGGCAGCAGGTGGAGGGTGGCAGCCAGCAGTCCCTTGAGGCAGCAGCAGCAGGTGCAGGGTGGCAGCCTCAAAAGCAGTCCCTTGAGGCAGCAGCAGCAGGTGCAGGGTGGCAGCCAGCAGTCCCTTGAGGCAGCAGCAGCAGGTGAGGGTGGTCAGTCAGCAGTCCCTGGTAGCTGTGGGAATGTGGTACACCCTCCCACACATATATAGGCCCCTGGGGCTGTGTCAGTGGTCCCAGGGTGCTGCAATTGGTGTACCAGGTCTGCCTCATTCAAATACATCCAATGTCCGCCTCCGCGGTGGCAGTGCGCGCCTACCGCGATTTTCAAACTTGCATCAGGCTACCGCGAGGCTGCTTCCCATTGGCTGCATGGGCATGGTCCATGGCGGTGACACACCGTAGGGGCAGGCGCGCGCTACCGCGGTGGTGCATCTTTTGAATGCCTCCAGTGACCGCCTCCGCGGGGGTGGTGCACGCCTACCGTGATTTTCAAACTCGCATCAGGCTACCGCGAGGCTGCTTCCCATTGGCTGCAAGGGCATGGTCCATGCCGGTGACACACCGCAGGGGCCAGGCGGTAGGCACTGCCAAGTGTCTGCCAGGCAGTGCCTGGAGTGACCGTGATTTGGGTAGCGGTGCATGGTGACCGCCATTGTCACATACATATCTGGCGGTGTCTCCCGCGATCGTGCCTGGCTCATGGGCGGTGCCAGTCCGCAGGTGTCAGGCGGTAGGCACTGCCATATGTCTGCCAGGCAGTGCCTGGAGTGACCGTGATTTGGGTAGCGGTGCATGGTGACCGCCATTGTCACATACATATCTGGCGGTGTCTCCCGCGATCGTGCCTGGCTCATGGGCGTTGCCAGTCCGCAAGTGTCAGGGGGTAGGCACCGCCATATGTCTGCCAGGCAGTGCCTGGAGTGACCATGATTTGGGTAGCGGTGCATGGTGACCGCCTTTGTCACATACATATCTGGCGGTGTCTCCCGCGATCGTGCCTGGCTCATGGGCGGTGCCAGTCCACAGGTGTCAGGCAGTAGGCACCGCCATATGTCTGCCAGGCAGTGCCTGGAGTGACCGTGATTTGGGTAGCGGTGCATGGTGACCGCCATTGTCACATACATATCTGGCGGTGTCTCCCGCGATCGTGCCCGGCTCATGGGCGGTGCCAGTACGCAGGGGCCAGGCGGTAGGCACCGCCATATGTCTGCCAGGCAGTGCCTGGAGTGACCGTGATTTGGGTAGCGGTGCATGTTGACCGCCATTGTCACATACATATCTGGCGGTGTCTCCCGCGATCGTGCCTGGCTCATGGGCAGTGCCAGTCTGCAGGTGTCAGGCGGTTGGCACCGCCATATGTCTGCCAGGCAGTGCCTGGAGTGACCGTGATTTGGGTAGCGGTGCATGGTGACCGCCATTGTCACATACATATCTGGCGGTGTCTCCCGCGATCGTGCCTGGCTCATGGGCAGTGCCAGTCCACAGGTGTCAGGCGGTAGGCACCGCCATATGTCTGCCAGGCAGTGCCTGGAGTGACCGTGATTTGGGTAGCGGTGCATGGTGACTGCCATTGTCACATACATATCTGGCGGTGTCTCCCGCAATCGTGCCTGGCTCATGGGCAGTGCCAGTCCGCAGGTGTCAAGCGTTAGGCTCCGCCATATGTCTGCCAGGCAGTGCCTGGAGTGAGCGTTAAGGGAGTTGTGGAGTAGCTATGCTGCACCTAACGTGTCCTCCAGCTCTCTGCATAGGCCAACATGTACAGTGCCCAGTGTCTCAACAATTGAAGTGTCCTCATTAGTGCAAATGCACAAAAGGGACATGTCACTCCACGTCACCAACACATACCATATATGGGTCGCCAATACATTGCATGGGCACATACACTCGCACATGTCACATGTGCTGTGTAATGAAATGTAGACTGTCCAGTTAATGTGTTGCATAGCATATGTAGATAATGGTCAATGTCTGTGTGTGCAATGTAACGCACAATGTCGTCTCATTTACTGAACTAGGGGCATCAGCAACTGGTACATTGTCCAATGCACATGCACACATGTGTCCCCCATGCTCAGCCGGTGGTCAGTGTGTAGTTGATGTGTGCCATGTGCAACCTATGTTGGGAGGTGTATCAGGGCCAGCAACATGGTGTGTTAGGGTAGTATTGCAATTAGTAACATATGCTGGGGGTCATACTCACAGGTATGCACACATATCTGTTAGTATATTACACTGTGCATGCGAATGAGCCAGAGGGGTGCACAGATAATTGCTGCTGGTAAGGGGACAGGTGTACGAGTAGTGTGCCTGATGTGTACCTACTTGTGAAGTGCCCTGTCGGTTAATGGTGCATGTTGTAAGACTTGGGAATGTGTCTGTAGAAAAAATTGATGTGATGCACATTTCATGGTCTTCTGCATTGACATATGTGCAATTTGATCTGTCCTAGGAGGAGGAGGCCCAATATCCATCGTCCGTTCACAGTCCTGGCAGACATGGAGAATGAGGATATAATCCGCAAATTCAGGCTGGACCGACAAACCCTGCAGAACCTATGTGCCATGTTGGACATACCCAACAGCTTCCACCGCAACATCTAAGGTGATGGCATGCCTGCATTTCTTTGCAACAGGCTCATTCCAGCACACGGTCGCAAGTGCAGGCGGGATGTCACAGCCGATGTTCAGCATGGTGCTGAGGGATGTCCTGTCGGCCATGATGCTCTACAAAGACAGGTATATCAATTTTCCCAGGGGGCCTGAGTTGGTGGCTGTGAAGGGCGATTTCTATGCCCTTGGACATATCCCCCATGTCATTGGTGCAATTGATTGCACACATGTTGGGCTTGTGCCACCACAGGCAAGTGAACAGGTTTACCGCAATAGGAAGCATTCACACTCGGTAAATGTTCAAGTGGTGTGCCTGGCGGACATGATCATCTCACACGTGTGTGCCAAGTTTCCCGGCTCAGCCCATGATGCCCACATCTTGCGCAGCAGCATCGTGCTGATGGCCAATCTGCTTCCGGAGTGTGCATGGCTTGTGGGTGAGTATGCATAGTGGATTAGAGTGGTGTGTGTGTGACATGCTGTCGTGTGGCATTTTGGGACTGCAAGGTTAATCTGTGTCTCTCACACCCAGGTGACTCGGCATATCCGAACCGCCCATGGTTGCTGAGCCCATTGCGGAACCCCGTCACGCCAGCTGATGTGCGATACAATGATGCCCATGGGAGGACACGGCGTGTGATAGAACGGACATTTGGTCTCCTAAAATCAAGATTTCGGTGCCTGGACCGTACTGGAGGTGCCCTTATGTACTCGCCAGGGAAGGTGTGTCAGATAGTGGTGGCATGCTGCATGCTCCACAACCTGGCCATTCGCAAGGCAATACCCCTGATCCTGGATGACGATGATGAGCAGCCAAGGCCCCCGCCTGCAAATCAACCCGGATCCAGTGACGAGGGCAGTGGAGAGGAGGAAGGGGTCGACATGCGTCGACAGCTCATCACCCGCTACTTCACTTGAAGGTGAGTGACGATGTAGAAGAGACAAAATGGGCTGATGGTGTTGCAGTTGCTGTGTGGGTGTATGTGAGCTTGCTGACTGCAGCTTTGTGTTGACTCATTGCTGCCTGCCAATGTATGTGTGATTGGTTAGTGTGATACAGAATGTCTCTATGGTGACTGTTGCTCTGTGTAAAGTTTGTAGATGTGAGAACCTTGTTGACAAGTGTTGTGTGATGTGTGCAATGCCACACCCATACAAGTGACTCTTGTTCTGCGGTTTTCCCTAGGTCCCTTCAGCATCTCACTGCCTACCTACATTCCATTCCCCTGGACCATGTCCTACACGGTGGAGGTTGCACATCCTGTATTAAAGACGGAGCAGACACAACAACATGTGTGTAAGGTGTATTTATTTACAATTGTGACATGCGAGGGTGGAGAAATGTGAAGGGGGGAATTGAAGAAGTGAGTTGACAGTCATGGTAGATGAGATACTTGAGTAGTCCCAACAATGATGTGGAGACCCAGTCCAACAGATAGATGCCATTCACATGGCAGTGAGGTGAAGGATAGTCCAAAAGGTCAATGCAGTGGTGCAGTGGTCTGCCATCATAGCTGGCTCGGGGACTAGCGTTTGGCAGGTGCTTTGGCACGTGAGTCCCCTGGCCTTTCCTTGGACGGCCCCTTTTGCACTTGACTGGAGGGGCCACTGCTGCAGGGACAGTGGTGTCTGAGGACTCACCCCCCTCTGTGGACGCAGGGGAGGATGATGAAGTGTCATCCTGCTGCCCAACAGGGGGAGGCGGAGGGGTAGAATGTTGCGCTGGCCGTCCCTCAGAACCGCCACTAGCTGCCCCAAGAGGTCCACAATCTGTCCCATGCGTGTGTCCATGGACCTCCGCAGCAGGAGGTGCTCCCGAGATTCTTCCTCTAACCGGCCCATTCGTCCCTGGGCCTGTTGGTAGGCCCCAAGGACTCTGTCGATGTGGCCTAGGGCTTCCGTCCCAGGATCAGTCCCCCTCTGCATGACCCTGTCCCGACCACCTGCACTGCTGCCACGGTCCTGTCCGGTCCTCACATTGGCCCGCTGCATCCTCTCCCTGGCCTCCGCAGTCGATGTGGTGGGCTGATCAACCCCTGGGGCAGGGAGGGTGTTGCGGCCAGCTGTGGTGGTGGTGGTGGTAGTGGTTGACACACAGGCCGTGACAGCAGCTGTCAGAGGATGGTCAGGGGCTGCAGCTGATGTGGTTGGGGGGACAATGGGTGCCTGGGACTGGTTGCGGCCTGCCACACCAGATGGGCCAGCGTGGAGCTCCTCATCCAAGGAATCCAGGGAGTCCTCATCCAGTTGTCTCTTTTCCGGGGGGGGGGACTGGCTCTGCAGGGTGGTGTCATCCTCTGCAGTGAGTTCTTGGTCACCTGTGGGTCAGATGAGAAATGGTCATTGTGTTGCACCCAGCAAAGTTTGTGTTAGCAGTGTTACATCACCTGTTTGTACATCCAGCAGTTGTTCACTATACAAATTTGCATTGACCGACATCCAGTGATGCATTACAAGCTGTTGTGGTACATGCATTACTTGTCCATATTGGGAGTTCTCAAGACATGACATGCACAATATATTTCTTTTTTACATTGACAGTCTCATGTTGGCATCCAGTTATTGATCAATCATATGTCATCCATTTACGCGTATGTGTCACTTGTTGAGCCCTTGCAGCGGTTTACTCTGCACATTGAGTGAACATTGTAGTTTCATGCATACCTTTTCAATGTGGTGTACATATCTGTATTTGCAATTCCAGACATGCTTAAGTTTGCTTTAATTAGATCCTAGGTGGTCTGGACCACTGCTACTGTCAGATGGCATGTAGTGGTGTGCATGGTTGTGCTCGGAGTTTCATCTACATGTGTTTCAGACTTTCACACTTTGGTTGCTGTCACAGTTTCATTTTCTTAGGTGTGTGCACACTATAGTTGCCAATGCTATCTGGGTGTGCAGTTGTGCATTGAGAGGCCTAGTGTCCTATGCCAACATGTTTTTTTAAATGCATATCTGGCTGTATGTTGTGGCTGTTGATATGTAGTGTTTGCTGTTTTTTCCTTGTATTTGAGAGACCTCTCTGTGTATGTATGATGATGGCTTCCATCTTGGTCCAGTGTGGGACAAGTCAGCATGATATGTCCACATGCCAGTTCTTTTGAAGTGTACATTGCAATGACTGACACATGCATGTTGGTGCCAGGAAGTAATGGGTCTTGTGTGCTGGCGGTCAGGTGGGCCCGTGTGAGTTGTACTGCAAGCTTCCCAGCCCCACACACCCCGACCTGTGAGATGCGGTTACCTACCTGTGAGTTGGGTGGGTAGCATACATTGCCTGCCACATGATTCTTATTGGGGGTTGTTAGACCTGGCATCCTTGGCGTGGGTCTCCCTTCCATTTTTTCATAATGCCTCCACTGTTGCCGATATGTTTTTGCTGGACTAGATGCTCATGGGCACTTTGCCGCTGCTAATCAGTGCCAAAGTGCAAGTGCTCCCTATCGTTAATTGATGTATGTATTAGTGACTCCATGATTGGATGATTGGTTTACTTGTCAGTCCCTAGTACCGTGCACTGAGTGTGCCCAGGGCTTGTAAATCCAATGCTGCTGGTGGGCTTGCAGCACGGGTTGTGCCACCCACAGAAGCAGCTTGTAAAGTGTGTCTCAGGCCTGCCATTGCAGAGCCTGTGTGCAGCCTAGGGCTGCCATGTCGACTTGGTGAGTGCACCCACTTACCAGTCCCTAAACCTTCCCTTTACTGCATGTTGGTCACCCCTAAAGTAGGCCCTAGGGCAGGGTGCATTGTAAGTATAAGGTAGGACATGCCCTGGTGTGTGTGGCATGTCCTAATAGTGAATTACAGCCATTTTCGTTTTTCACTATTGCAAGGCTACCTGCTCCCCATAGGCCAGAATGGGCAGACTGACTATTACACCTTATAGTCAGAACTGACCCCGGGAACATGGTAGAAAAACGAATTTAGTATGCCTGAACTCAGGATGATAAAATACATCTTTTAGTGAAGTTGGTTTTAACATTCTGTGTTTGAAAATACCACTTTTAGAAAGTGGGTATTTTCTTGCCTAACTATCCAAGCCTGCCTCTGCAAGGTTGTGTATTCCTTGTCTGGAGATTGAGTGACAGGGGCTGGGGGTGGCTACAGGAGACAGGGTGAGTCAGCGCAGGGCTGAATAGAAAGATCTGCATCCAGAGTGGAGGGAGGAGTTGCACCTGGGTCTGAATAGGGCTGTGCCTGCCTTCCACAATGCTGGCTCCACCTCCTGCCGGGCGGCTGAGCACTCTGCCCCACATTCTGAAAGGAAAGAAGGAGTCAGAAAAACAAAGTGCTCCAGAACTGACCAGAACTGGTTTTGGACTAGGCAGAGGCCTCTCTGCCTCCAGAGAACAAAGAGAATCAGGGTATAAGAGGGGCACCCAGACCCCAGGAAAATTAGATCACTTTTGGGAACAAGAAGAAACCTTTGCTGAGGAGCGGAACCAAGAAGAAACTGAGGAGAGACTATCCCTAAGCCTGAAGTGCTGCTTGGGGGATTGGCCTGCAGTGGTTTGCCTGACTGCCAAAGAAAGGAGAAAGGAACTTTTGCTTTGCTGTGACTTTCATCAACTTGTGAAGGATCTCCAAGGGCTTGGAAGAGAGCTTGCCCCCTGACCGAAGTCCCAGGACCATTGGACTTCACCCCTTTGTGAATTGCTGCTGGAAACTCTGTTTCAGTGGCTGCAGAGGTAGGGAGCTGTGACCGACTCTCACGACCGACTCGGTGTCCTGTAAGCACCGCATCGAAGCACTGTCTCGCCCTGCAACGCACGGCCCTGGTCTCACCGACTCCGTCAACGAGCCGCTGCCTGCACCGCATCGAGGGACAACGCGTCCTGCAACGCTTCGCTACGCCGAATCGAACTGGTCCGACCGACACGGTCACTGCTGCTGAGTTCGAGTCCTGTGACCGCACCGGAGTTGGGCACCGCTCGCACGCTTTGCGACGCACCGCCCGACTCGCACCGCTGTCCGGACTGATCGACGCCAGCTCCTGAATCCGGCTCCGTCACCGCACCGCAACCTGCCAGCACCGCATCGAAGCACCGTCTCGCCCTGCAACGCACGGCCCTGGTCTCACCGACTCCGTCTCGACGACGTCAACGAGCCGCTGCCTGCACCGCATCGAGGGACAACGCGTCCTGCAACGCTTCCATTTTTGCATCGCGACCGCGACGAACAGCCATCCGGCTCGCACGCCCGTGCCTGCCGCTTCAAGTAAAAGGTACTGTGACCGAGTCTGTCTACGCTGTGTTGGCCCGTCTCGACGCGGTCAGCTGGATTTGTTAGACTCTGTTTGTTCTCGACATCGCCGTAGCCGGAGGAGGCTACCGACTCGCACAGAACCTTGAATTAAGCCTTTTTGATCAGAACTAAGTATTCTTAACAGTATTGTGGATTATTTTTGTCGTTTATGGTCTTGTGATAAATCTATATAAAGTATACCTATTTTTATAAATATATAACCTGTGTGGTGTCCATTTGTAGTGTTGTCACTTGATTACTGTATGTGTTCACAAATGCTTTACACACTGCCTCTGAACTAAGCCTGTCTGCTCGTGCCAAGCTACCAAGAGGGTGAGCAGGGGTTATTTCAGGAGTGTACCTACTTTCCCTGACTAGACTCAAGGGTCCCTATTTGGACAAAGGTACCTACCTCTGCCAACTAGAGACCCCCAAATCTAACATTGGTGGGCAGCGGTGAGGATTCTGGATTTGCATTTGTGACTCATGTACAGTGATTGGTGAACACTACTTAGTGAGTGCAGACCAAAACGCAACCACATACTCTTATAGCATTTTTTCTGGGATTTCCTATTTTTGCAAATGCCAAGTTCAGTCACTATGGAGAAACCAGCATCAGTAGCCTCTGTTGAGTGTGATTGGGAAGAAGAGAGGCTGGAGTGCTACACCCTCAAACAGCTCAAGCAATTCTGCAAAAAGTTTAAAGTTTCCATGACCGGACTCTCCAGGAAGGAGGACCTCCAAAAGGCGCTGAGGGCCTGGGTCGAATCAAGGAGTGCCCCTGTGGAGGGGGCTGAGAATGCAGAAGGGCAGCTGGAGGGGCTATTGGGTCTAGGGGCTAGAAGACCACCTTCCCCAGTAGGTAGCAGTGTTTCTGCCAGAGGACTGTCTCCAGAGGAGTTGGAGGACAGGAAGGAGAGTAGGATGCACGAAATGCAGATGACCAAGCTCAAGCTGAATGGGCAGTTAGAATTCGAAATGCAAACTAGGAAATTGGCCCTAGAGGAAAAGAAAATGCAGTTTGAACATGAGAAAGTTTTGAGGGAGTTGGAATTGAAGGCCAAGAGCTTAGAGATTACTCCCTCTGGTGGCAGTGTACCGCCTGTGCCTGTTGAAGCTAGGGTGTATATTCCCAAAGATGTGGTGAAGGAGTTTTTTAAAAATGATGACATAGGGCAGTGGTTCAAAGCCTATGAGGTAGCCATGTCTTCCCACCGGGTCCCTGAGAAGGATTGGGGAGCGGGGTTGTGGGGACGGTTCCTTAGTGAAGGGCGGGATACCTTGTTGGATTTGCCCTCTGAAGTCTATAATTCGTACAGCCACATGAAGGATGCCTTAATGACTAGGTATGGTTTGACCCCTGAGCTTTATAGGCAAAGGTTCAGGAACTGTAGTAAGATTGAAAGCAGTACCTGGGTTGAATATGTGACCTTCTTTTGCAGAGCCTTGGATGGTTGGGTAAAGGGTAGCAAAGCGACTGATTTTCAGGCGCTCTTTGATTTAATTGCCTGGGAGCACTTGTCCGGTAATTGTTTTCCTGAGCTACGCCAGCACCTGATTGATAGTAAGCTGACTAACCCTAGGCAGCTTGCTGAGGAGGCGGACCGCTGGGTGAGTACCCGGGTCCACAAGGGTCACGTGGGAGACTCCGCCAAGGGTGGGCAGGGTCCCCAGCAGAAGAGTGGGGGGACAAGGGTAAACAGAAGGAGTTCCATAAAGGGCCCCAAAGTAAACCCCAAGGGAACCAAGGGAAAGGTTCCCAGCCTCCCCCTGAGAAGAAGCCAGTGGCCCTGACAGGCCCCCTGTTCCCCAGGGACCACTGGTATGTTACAAGTGTGGCGCCCCTGGCCACAAGGCAAACGATCCTCGTTGCCCTTTGCATGGAAAACCAGCACCCACCAGTGCAGTCCCCCGGCAGTTGGCTAGTGTAGCCCTGGGGGAGGAGTTGGGTGCCCAAGGTGGGGGGATCCCACAGTGTTTTCCCTTGTCTCATTAGGAGACTCTGAGATGGTCCCTAGGACCCCGCTGCCTGAGAACACTAAGAAATACAGGCAGTGGGTGACCATCAATGGCCATAGGGTGGAGGCTCTGAGAGACACAGGAGCCAGTGTGACAGCTGTCAAGTGTCACCTGGTGTCTAAAGAGCAGGTTATCCCTGATGCATTCTATCCGGTTGTTGCCGCTGACAACACAGAGAGTCACTGCAAGGTGGCTCAGGTTCCCTTTGAGTGGGGGGGGGGTCTCGGGTACTCTTCAAGTAGCTGTGAGGCCAGCCATGCCTGTTCACTGTTTGTTAGGGAACGATTTGGAGAGCTCACCTTGGGCTAAGGTGGAGCGGAGTGCGCATTTAGAAATGTTGGGCTTGCCTGATTGGGCATGTGTGACCACCCGGTCAATGGCAGCTAAAGGTGTTCAAGGGGACCTGGAGCCTGAGAGGGAGGCCCAGGTGCCTGCCGGAGAGAGAGGAGGCAGGGGGCGCGGGAAACCGGCCCCCGAAGTTCCCACGGTCCAGGAGGAGGCAGACCCTGAGGGGGATGCCCTGGAGCCTACAGGGGAACAGGTAGCTGAACTGGGGGACCTACCTGAGCTGACCCATTGGCAGCAAGAAGGAGGACCCTCCAGGGAAGAGTTCTGCAAGGAGCAGAACACATGCCCTTCTCTCGTGGGTCTGAGGCAACAGGCCACAGACCAGGCAGCAGGTGATCAGTCTGGATCACATTGGGTTTACTGGGAGAATGGTCTCCTGTATTCAGAGCCTAAGGTTGCTGAGCCTGGGTCAGCCCGTGTGCTGGTGGTACCCCAGCGCTTCAGAGCCTTCCTACTGGGGTTGGCTCATGATGTACCGTTAGCGGGACATCTGGGGCAGGACAAGACCTTTGACAGGCTTGTTACCCATTTCTATTGGCCCCAGATGCGCAGGAGTGCCGCCACTCACTGCAGGACATGCCAGACTTGCCAGGCAAGTGGAAAGAGTGGGAGGAAGCACAAGGCTCCTCTCCAGCCATTCCCTGTGGTCAGCACCCCTTTGAACGGGTGGGTATTGATATTGTGGGGCCACTGGACCCCAAGACAGCCATGGGCAACAGGTTTATCCTGGTCTTGGTGGACCATGCCACCCGGTACCCTGAAGCCATCCCTCTGAGGACAGTGATGGCCCCCGTGGTGGGACGGGCACTGATGGGAATTTTCTCACGTGTGGGATTCCCTCAAGAGGTGGTGTCTGACAGAGGTACCACTTCGTGTCCAAGTACATGAAGTCCCTGTGGCAGGAGTGCGGTGTAACTTACAAGTTCACCACTCCTTACCACCCTCAAGGAAATGGTCTGGTTGAGAGATTCAACCGGACCCTCAAGGGCATGATTATGGGTCTGGAAGAACCCATGAGGCGTAAATGGGACGTCCTCTTACCATGCCTGTTGTTTGCATACCGGGAGGTGCCACAGAAGTCTCTAGGGTTCAGTCCCTTTGAGCTCCTCTATGGACACCCGGTGCGAGGACCTCTGAGTTTGGTCAAGGAAGGCTGGGAGCAATCTCCCAGGAAACCTCCCCAGGATGTATACAGTTACATGCTGGCCTTCAGGAACCAGACTAGGTGTTTCAGAGAGCTTGCTGAGGCAAATCTGGAAGCCAGCCAGGAGGAGATGAAGCGGTGGTACGACCAGAATGCCACTCTGGTAGAGCTTCAGCCTGGTCAGAAAGTGTGGGTCATGGCCCCTGTGGAGCCTTGTGTGCTCCAGGACAGGTGGACCGGCCCTTTTACGGTGGTGGAGCGCAAGAGTCCAGTTACCTATTTGGTGGACTTGCAGTCTCCCAGGAACCCCTTGCGGGTCCTGCATGTGAACCGCCTGAAGCCCCACTTGGAGAGGTCCCAAGTGGGCATGCTCTTAACTACAGATGATGGAATGGAGGAGGAGACCGAGCCTCTTCCTGACCTCCTGTCAGCCCGAGAGCAAGATGGATCAGTGGAGGGAGTAAACCTCTCTACCTCCCTGACACCTGAGCAGCAGGGTGACTGTCGCCAACTGTTGGGACAGTTCCCTGACCTGTTCTCCCTGGTTCCCAGTGTCACTCATTGGTGCGTCCATGATGTGGACACTGGGGACAGTCTTCCTGTGAAGCACAAGGCTTACAGGGTGACTGACAGGGTCAGAGCCTGCATCAAGGAGGAGGTCTCCAAGATGTTTGCGCTAGGGGTCATTGAGTCCTCTAACAGCCCTTGGGCCAGCCCAGTGGTCTTGGTTCCAAAGGCTGCCGCGCCTGGTGCCACACCAGAACTCCGGTTCTGTGTGGACTACAGGGGACTCAATTCCATCACCAGGACTGACGCCCACCCCATCCCCAGAGCTGATGAGCTCATAGATCGGTTAGGGGCTGCGCGGTACCTCAGCACATTTGACTTAACGTCTGGGTACTGGCAGATCGCCTTGACTGATGGGGCAAAGAGAGGTCAGCATTCTCCACACCAGATGGGCACTACCAGTTCCGGGTGATGCCCTTTGGGATGAAGAATGCCCCTGCCACCTTTCAGAGGTTGGTCAACCAGGTGTTGGTTGGACTGGAGGATTTCAGTGCCGCCTACCTGGATGACATCGCAGTGTTCAGTGCCAGTTGGGAAGAACATCTGCGCCACCTCTGGGAAGTGTTGATGGCGCTGCGGAGGGCAGGCCTCACAATCAAGGCGAGTAAGTGCCAGATTGGGCAGGGTTCTGTGGTGTACTTGGGACACCAGGTTGGGAGCGGCCAGGTGGCACCCCTCCAACCGAAAATTGATACCATTCTGGCTTGGGAGCCCCCCAAGACCCAGACAGAGGTGAGAGCCTTCCTAGGACTCACCGGGTATTACCGGAGATTCGTCAAGGGTTATGGCAGCATTGTTGCCCCCTTGACAGAGCTGACTTCCAAGAAGCAGCCCAGGAAAGTGATTTGGACTGACGCCTGTCAAAAAGCTTTTGACACCTTGAAGACTGCCATGTGCACGGCGCCTGTGCTCCAGGCACCCAACTTCTCCAATGAGTTCATTGTTCAGACCGACGCTTCAGAGCATGGTGTAGGGGCTGTTCTATCACAGATCAATGAGGAGGGCCTAGACCAACCTATAGCCTTCATCAGTAGGAGGTTACTTCCCCGGGAACAGAGATGGAGTGCTATTGAGCGTGAGGCATTTGCTGTGGTCTGGGCTCTGAAGAAGCTGAGACCATACCTGTTTGGGACTCACTTCCGGGTTCAGACAGACCACAGGCCCCTCAGATGGTTGATGCAGATGAGGGGTGAGAATCCAAAGCTGTTGAGGTGGTCCATTTCCCTACAGGGGATGGACTTTACGGTGGAACACCGCCCTGGTACAGAACACGCCAATGCTGATGGACTGTCCAGATTTTTCCGCCTTAGCGATGAGAACTCCCTAGGGGTAGGATAGTTCTCCCCACATTTCAGCTGGAGGGGACACGTGTTAGACCTGGCATCCTTGGCGTGGGTCTCCCTTCCATTTTTTCGTAATGCCTCCACTGTTGCCGATATGTTTTTGCTGGACTAGATGCTCATGGGCACTTTGCCGCTGCTAATCAGTGCCAAAGTGCAAGTGCTCCCTATCGTTAATTGATGTATGTATTAGTGACTCCATGATTGGATGATTGGTTTACTTGTCAGTCCCTAGTACCGTGCACTGAGTGTGCCCAGGGCTTGTAAATCCAATGCTGCTGGTGGGCTTGCAGCACAGGTTGTGCCACCCACAGAAGCAGCTTGTAAAGTGTGTCTCAGGCCTGCCATTGCAGAGCCTGTGTGCAGCCTAGGGCTGCCATGTCGACTTGGTGAGTGCACCCACTTACCAGTCCCTAAACCTTCCCTTTACTGCATGTTGGTCACCCCTAAAGTAGGCCCTAGGGCAGGGTGCATTGTAAGTATAAGGTAGGACATGCCCTGGTGTGTGTGGCATGTCCTAATAGTGAATTACAGCCATTTTCGTTTTTCACTATTGCAAGGCTACCTGCTCCCCATAGGCCAGAATGGGCAGACTGACTATTACACCTTATAGTCAGAACTGACCCCGGGAACATGGTAGAAAAACGAATTTAGTATGCCTGAACTCAGGATGATAAAATACATCTTTTAGTGAAGTTGGTTTTAACATTCTGTGTTTGAAAATACCACTTTTAGAAAGTGGGTATTTTCTTGCCTAACTATCCAAGCCTGCCTCTGCAAGGTTGTGTATTCCTTGTCTGGAGATTGAGTGACAGGGGCTGGGAGTGGCTACAGGAGACAGGGTGAGTCAGCGCAGGGCTGAATAGAAAGATCTGCATCCAGAGTGGAGGGAGGAGTTGCACCTGGGTCTGAATAGGGCTGTGCCTGCCTTCCACAATGCTGGCTCCACCTCCTGCTGGGCGGCTGAGCACTCTGCCCCACATTCTGAAAGGAAAGAAGGAGTCAGAAAAACAAAGTGCTCCAGAACTGACCAGAACTGGTTTTGGACTAGGCAGAGGCCTCTCTGCCTCCAGAGAACAAAGAGAATCAGGGTATAAGAGGGGCACCCAGACCCCAGGAAAATTAGATCACTTTTGGGAACAAGAAGAAACCTTTGCTGAGGAGCGGAACCAAGAAGAAACTGAGGAGAGACTATCCCTAAGCCTGAAGTGCTGCTTGGGGGATTGGCCTGCAGTGGTTTGCCTGACTGCCAAAGAAAGGAGAAAGGAACTTTTGCTTTGCTGTGACTTTCATCAACTTGTGAAGGATCTCCAAGGGCTTGGAAGAGAGCTTGCCCCCTGACCGAAGTCCCAGGACCATTGGACTTCACCCCCTTTGTGAATTGCTGCTGGAAACTCTGTTTCAGTGGCTGCAGAGGTAGGGAGCTGTGACCGACTCTCACGACCGACTCGGTGTCCTGTAAGCACCGCATCGAAGCACCGTCTCGCCCTGCAACGCACGGCCCTGGTCTCACCGACTCCGTCAACGAGCCGCTGCCTGCACCGCATCGAGGGACAACGCGTCCTGCAACGCTTCGCTACGCCGAATCGAACTGGTCCGACCGACACGGTCACTGCTGCTGAGTTCGAGTCCTGTGACCGCACCGGAGTTGGGCACCGCTCGCACGCTTTGCGACGCACCGCCCGACTCGCACCGCTGTCCGGACTGATCGACGCCAGCTCCTGAATCCGGCTCCGTCGCCGCACCGCAACCTGCCAGCACCGCATCGAAGCACCGTCTCGCCCTGCAACGCACGGCCCTGGTCTCACCGACTCCGTCTCGACGACGTCAACGAGCCGCTGCCTGCACCGCATCGAGGGACAACGCGTCCTGCAACGCTTCCATTTTTGCATCGCGACCGCGACGAACAGCCATCCGGCTCGCACGCCCGTGCCTGCCGCTTCAAGTAAAAGGTACTGTGACCGAGTCTGTCTACGCTGTGTTGGCCCGTCTCGACGCGGTCAGCTGGATTTGTTAGACTCTGTTTGTTCTCGACATCGCCGTAGCCGGAGGAGGCTACCGACTCGCACAGAACCTTGAATTAAGCCTTTTTGATCAGAACTAAGTATTCTTAACAGTATTGTGGATTATTTTTGTCGTTTATGGTCTTGTGATAAATCTATATAAAGTATACCTATTTTTATAAATATATAACCTGTGTGGTGTCCATTTGTAGTGTTGTCACTTGATTACTGTATGTGTTCACAAATGCTTTACACACTGCCTCTGAACTAAGCCTGTCTGCTCGTGCCAAGCTACCAAGAGGGTGAGCAGGGGTTATTTCAGGAGTGTACCTACTTTCCCTGACTAGACTCAAGGGTCCCTATTTGGACAAAGGTACCTACCTCTGCCAACTAGAGACCCCCAAATCTAACAGGGGTGTAGTGTCCCATTCTCCATAGTGGTGGAACAGCATGCATGTTGCGTTTTGTGGGACGGATAGCCAAACACACTACACCGTCTCACTGTGAAGATGGCTAACTACCGTTTGAGGTGAAGGTGAGCAATGACATGGCTATGTGACTTGGTAGAAATTTTTGGATGGAATGTGCGTGTGGTGAACATGATGTGTGTGTGGCTTTTTGTACCCATTGATTTCAGATTACATTTGGTCATGGGGTATAGCCCCCATCACTGTTGTACCACCTATCTGGCTGTGGGGTTCAGTCCCCCAACATTTGAAGGCAGAATAGGGCATGGGGTATAGCCCCCCCATCACTGTTGTCCCACCTATCTGGCTGTGGGGTTCACTCCCCCGACATTTGAAGGCACAATAGGGCAAGGGGTATAGCCCCCCCATCACGGTTGTCCCACCTATCTGGCTGTGGGGTTCAATCCCCCAACATTTGAAGGCACAATAGGGCAAGGGGTATAGTCTCGTAGCAAAGTGGTGACATACAGCAGGGTGAACATCTCACCCAGCATACATTTCCACACTGTCATGGTTTCATGGTATTTGTGGACCTGAGAACATGAGCACAGTACTGGTGAAGCAGTTGTTCCAGGGCATCCATACACTGACATGTTGTGGTCAACAGTGGTGTGTGTGTGAGATGTACTCAGCCCTGTGCAGACAATGTGTGCTTTTGGGGCCAGACTATACCAGCACTGTTCAGACAGACAGTGTGAGATGTGAACATTGTCAATGCATACACACATTGGTGGTCCAAACAAGACACCCTTGAGAATTTTAGTCAGACAAGGTGCTGTTCTGCAATTCAGTGCAGCACTGTGGTAGCTGGGTGTGTTGCAGGACATTTGGGATGTGCTTAGTTTAGCATTGTGAGTCCCAGCTGCAGTGTAGTTTTTGGGTACACTGCACTTCCACTGTTTACATTGCAACACTGTGGGATGACATGGGTGATTTGCACTTTGCCAACAAACGGCCAGACACTGCTGCAGGGCAGCATGATCGTTGTTAGTGTTGCAGTGTGTGATGCCTGGCACAGTGGACACCATGTGGGTAATTTTTGAACAGAGACTTGTGCATGGTGACTGTAACACAACTGTTTTGCATGATATGTGTAGGTGACTGTGGACTAAGTGGCATGGTGTCATGTGCGGCTGCACAGACGTGACATGCCTATGAGTGGGACAGGTGCTCCATCATGCTGAGCTGTGGGAGTAGGGGGCCTGTTGTGAGTTGTGCTGCTGTGTCACCAATTAAAAACAACACTCCCGGTTGAAATGGTTACCTACCCGTAAGTTTGATGAGTGACATTCAATATCTGCCACATGCTTGTGGCTGGGGGGAGTGCTCCATCCTGCTCAGCTGTGGGACAAGGGGGCCTGGTGGGAGTTGTAGTGCAGGCCTCCCTATTCCACAGACACCTCCCTGTGAAGATGGCTACCTTCCTGTTAGGTGAGGGTGAAGCACACAATGGCTGAGGCATGCTTCTGGGTGGGGGGAGTGCTCCATCCTGCTCAGCTATAGGACAAGGGGGCCTGGTGGGAGTTGTGGGGCAGGCCTCCCTATTCCAAACACACCTCCCTGTAAAGATGGCTACCTACCTGTTAGGTGAGGGTGTAGCACACAATGGCTGAGGCATGCTTCTGGGTGGGGGGAGTGCTCCATCCTGCTCAGCTGTGGGACAAGGGGGCCTGGTAGGAGTTGTAGTGCAGGCCTCCCTATTCCACAGACATCTCCCTGTGAAGATGGCTACCTTCCTGTTAGGTGAGGGTGAAGCACACAATGGCTGAGGCATGCTTCTGGGTGGGGGGAGTGCTCCATCCTGCTCAGCTGTGGGACAAGGGGGCCTGGTGGCAGTTGTGGGGCAGGCCTCCCTATTCCAAACACACCTCCCTGTAAAGATGGCTACCTACCTGTTAGGTGAGGGTGAAGCACACAATGTCTGAGGCATGCTTCTGGGTGGGTGGAGTGCTCCATCCTGCTCAGCTGTGGGACAAGAGGGCCTGGTGGGAGTTGTAGTGCAGGCTTCCCAAACACCCACCCACCTCCCTGTAGGGATGGCTACCTACCTGTTAGGTTAAGGTGAGCAATGCTATGGTTGGCACATGGGTTGGGGTGGAGGGCTCCATCTTGCGCAGCTGTAGGACAAGGGAGCCTGGTGGGAGTTGTAGTGCTGGCAGCATGTACACATGTACCCATGGTGATGTTGCTAACTACCTTTGGGAGGCTTCAGGGGGAGTGTCTGTTGAATCTGTGAGAGATGTGTTGGGGGAGTGTTGTGCACATGAATGATTTTGAACCTAGGAGGTATTATTTTGTAGTAGTGCAGGACAGTACATTTGTGTGATGTTAGGCATTTGTTTGTACTTACCAGCCTCCACTCCCCCGGGTATTCCTGAGAGACTCTCTGGATGTAGAATGCCAAGCACATTCTCCTCCCATTCAGTGAATGTTTTGAGTGGAATGGAAGGGCCACTGCCTGTCCTGTGAGCCAGCTCATGGTTCTTGGCTCTCTTCTTCTTGACCACTGCCTTCAGATCGTGCCACCTCTTCACGATTTCATCTCTATTGCGTGGCATGGTCCCTACTGCATTTACCTTGTTTACTATCCTTCTCCACATTTGCGTTCTTGTTGCTAGTGGTGTCTGTTGGACCTGGTTACCAAACAATTGTGGTTCTACCCTGATTATCTCATCAACCATGACCCTCAACTCACTCTCAGTGAATTTGGGCATTCTCTGTGGTGAAATGGTGTGTGATGTGTCAAGGTGTTTAAGGTGCAGGTTTGGAAGTGGTAGTGGTGGTTGTGATGTGTATGGTGTGTGCTGTGCAAAGGTGTTAGGGGTGCAGGTGTGGAAGTGGTGGTGGTGGTGGTGATGTGTGTGTGTTGTGCAGATTTGCCTCTCCTGTCATCTGTGGTGGATGTCCCCTCAGTTGTGGAGTTTTGCAAAGGATTGTGGTCTGTTGGGGACTGGATTTATACTGGTGTCTGTGGGTGTGTCAGGATGGGGTATTGGTAGCAGGTGTGGTGTGTGTGTGAACCTGGGCTTTGTAGTTTTGGAGTTTCCCATGGGGGTGTGTCTTTGGGCTGTGTTAGGTATTTTTGGGTGCATTCCTTGGTTGGTTGGTGCACTTTGTGGCCATGTTGTGTGGTTTTCTCGCGACCGCCATTTTTTTAACACAGCGTCCGCAGCGGTGGCTCTGCTACGGCGCTTCCGCCGTCTGACTGATTCATCAATGTTGTCGACCGCGGCGGGCGGAAACAGTGCACTGCACCGCGGCGATGTCGGGAATATCATAATTTCGATGGCGGTGTCTCCGCTGTGGTTGCGGTCGTTTGGGCTGTTTACGCTGCGAAACCGACCGCCGCGGACGGGTTTGGGCCTTCTCCGCAGGCGAACGGTGGTTTCTCGGGTCTCCTTTCCGCCGAGGTTGGGTTTTTACCGCCGAGGATCCTAATCTGGCCGTCGGTTTTCCCGCGGTGGCGGCGGGCGGTGATTTCCCACTACCATGGCGGTCGGTTGTTTTTCCGTCCACCATCGTAATGACCTCCATAGTTTGTTAAAATATCGACTTTTTTAAATGTCTTAAAATTAATGTAAAATTAATGAAATAATAAATATAATTAAGTAAAACATACTTAAAAATACTTAAATAACCTTAAAATTAATAAATAATTAATGTAAGTAAAAAAAAAAATAAACATGCATTTTTATTTTTTAATACATATATATTAACTTAATAATATTAAAAAATAATCAATATTTTTAGTGTTGGATAGCGGGAGGGTAAAATTTACTATTCCCACTCCAGTGAGTGCAACAGTAGGGAAAGCATTGGATAGCGGGAGGGTAAAAATTACTATTCCCACTCTAGTGAGTACAACAGTAGGGAAAGCGGATAGCGGGAGGGTAAAAATTACTATTCCCACTCCAGTGAGTGCAACAGTAGGGAAAGCGTTGGATAGCGGGAGGGTAAAAATGACTATTCCCACTCCAGTGAGTGCAACAGTAGGGAAAGCGTTGGATAGCGGGAGGGTAAAAATTACAATTCCCACTCCAGTGAGTGCAACAGTAGGGAAAGCATTGGATAGCGGGTGGGTAAAAATTACTATTCCCACTCCAGTGAGTGCAACAGTAATGAAAGCGTTGGATAGCGGGAGGGTAAAAATTACTATTCCCACTCCAGTGAGTGCAACAGTAAGGAAAGTGTTGGATAGCGTAGGGGAATTATTTAATATACCCACTCCTGCAATATAATTAACATTAATTAACAATTAATTATTTTGAAAAAATTAATTTACCTCCCACCATTTTCCCCTATAAACATCACCTACAATATTGTAACATATTAATAAATTAACATAATTAATTAACAATTAATGAATTAACTAATTACAATTAACAATATAATTAATTAACATATTTACAAAATAATTGTTAATAATTAATATCTAATTAATTACTAATGAATAAAAAAATACACAATTAACAATTACAAATTAATTATTAATTATTAATCAATTAATTAATAATAAATTAATTAACTTAATTAACAATTTAAATTATTAAATATAAATGTATTAAGTAATAAAATAATTAATTAATTAATTTCAATTAAATTACTTCCCACCCTATTCTCCTATAAACCCACAACCCGCTACAGAATTAAATTACGCAAAAAAATTAACATATAATTAATTAATTCTAAATAATGCAAAAAATATATATTATGATTAAATTACTTCCCACCCTATTCCCCTATAAACCCACAACCCGCTACAGAATTAAATTACGCAAAAAAAATTAACATATAATTAATTAATTCTAAATAATGCTAAAAATATATATTATAATTAAATTACTTCCCACCCTATTCCCCTATAAACCCACAACCGGCTACAGAATTAAATTACAAAAAAATTAATTAACATAAAATTCATTACTTTTACAAAATTCAAACATACATTACAAAAATAATACATACTTTTAACACATATACTAACACTTAAAACACACAAAAAAAATTGGATATTACTAACTTCGATATTGTGGAACTCGATATTTCTTACCTGCATTTCGATATTCTGCACCACTATATTTTTGCAATTCGATATTCTGTCCATTCGATATCAAAAACTCGATATTCTGTCCAGTCGATATTTTTTTGGGGATATTGTGACTAGTTACCCAGCATACCTTCTGGTGTTGCTGACCTTCTGATAGTGTTGCTGATCTTTAGACAATACGTATTCTAGATATCATTTTTCTTTAGACACCAATTTCATGCTGACACAATCATTTTCCAATGTGTACCAAGGGATCAATGAAACAAAGGTGTAGTCAATAATGTAGGTGCCTAATTGATTGCAATGTGACATAGGAACTACAGCTAGTGAGAAAATACCTAGTTTTGTGGCCTTCCCTCTTTTTTGACTGACTGGTAATGCTGATTTTTTAATTCTGCAGACGAAGGTACTGCTGCATAGTCCAGTTGTTATTAAGGAAGACTGCCCCAGAGAAGCTAAGGACCATCCTGACACCACAGACGGAGGCGGGAGCGGACGTGTTTGTGCACTGGTGTGGTGGTTTTGCTACCTCAAATTAAATTTTTTCTGGAAAATCTTGGGGCCAAACAGTGCCCTCCCCTATAGTGCTCCTGTCTAGCTCAGTTTGAATATCGGTTAGCTCGGTGAAAATGTACAGTGTTTTGGGGTTGGTTTCATACTGAGTGTTGTTTACTACTACTCTAAGGGGTTCTAATCCTACACAGGTACAGGTGGATGAAACATTTTGCTTCTTCCGGGGCTATTTCTTGGGATAAATAAAGTCTGTCTGCACCTACGGCATTTGGAATCAGCGAGCAGCGATAGCACAACCTGGCTGATGTTTGGGCACCGATGGTGGTCATGTGCTGATACCATGTGCTGTGTAAAGGTTCGCTGTGTAGTGCATGTGGGATACTAGTGTTCAGTTCAGTGTAAATATAAGTGAGGTGGGAAAGGTGCCCGCACAAGCGCGGTAGAAATGTCGAGGTCAGCTCTATATGACTGGGCAGATTTCTGGCTACAGATGGATGCCGCCACATCCATACTAAACAGATGGTATACAATGATGCAAATATACATAACGTTTGGAACATTGCAGGTCTTGGGAGGGGTTCCAGAGGAGACAACTGCAGTCTTCTGGCATCCGGGGGTATCTTTGCTTTAGCACAGTGCAAAAAGAGTTTTTTGAAAAAACGTCTGTAAAAACAGTCTGCGGTCTTTTGGCTTGAACACTTGGGCTTCATCGAGGTTTGGGAAGTTGCAGCTGAAGAAGTGGTGGGCTGCTGTAAAGGTGGTGCTCTCATGGCTCAATTACAGACCTGTTGGATGAGAGCTGTGGGTTGTAGGTTAGCTTAGAAAACATATATCATCATTCAGTCTCAGGAAATTCCTGTGCCTTTCTTTTTATGTTCATATTCTGTGCATTCAATTTGTGCAACTTTTTAGTGGGATACCGGAAGGTGGCCCCAGTTGGGACAGCTATTTAGGGAATGGTGAGTGTTTAGTCATCATGGATCGCCTGAGTTTTATTTTGTGGGTCATTTGGTCCTCCCCCCACGCCATGACAGAGGGAAGTATTTTTTATGGGGTGATCTTCGTGGGCATATGGATAATTCCTTTTATCTAACTTTCATTTCCATGGGCATTGTCAGCCCTCTAATGCCCTACAGAAGCCCCATTCCCTCCTGGCACCCCCTTCTCCCTCAGATCCAGGATATTTTAGATCTGCCACCCTGGCTGCGACTAGGGACTTCAACCGGCAACACGCTACCCTCGAGGGACATGATCTGATGAGCAGACTTGGGAGGTTTTAGAAGACTTTGGGGAGAGGAGGAGGCAGAGTATTTTGCTTACAATGGGAGTCAGGTGCATTGCTATGGCTCATCATGATACGGGTAATGAACTGGGACGGCTGATTTTTCTGGTGAGTTATCCCTACTGACTTGGTGCCAAGTTGTTGTTTGTCTGTGTGCGGACTAATGAGTTTTTATGAGGACCTCATCATCCCAAGTGTGTGGAAATCCTGGCTTCCACCACTTGAATGACACCTCGTTTTGGAACTAAAAGGTGGCCTCCACTAGCTGGAGGTCTAGAATATTGAAGAATGGGGTCCTTTCGATATGGGGCTCGTCCTAGTGACTTGGATGAGGGGACCTGGGTGTTCACTTTTATGCACTGATCGGGGGCCACCCGCACCCTCGTCAGACTATCCTCCCCCCGGGCCGTGTTCAGCCAACCTGCTCTGGGGGACCAGCAGCAGAGTGGGGCTTAGGCCCCTGCAGGCACCCGAATGGCAGACTCTAGCGTGGATTCCCGGTCAACAGAGCATATGGCAGCCCTGAGTTCTTCACAAATGCAAGTAAAGGCTTGAGTTTTCTCCCAGTGCTGTGTCACTAGTCTTTATTGCTATGATGAGTTTTCTGAAGTGGGTAAGAAATGATTGTGTCATATTGGGACTTTGGGCTGTCTGCATATTTGGATTTTGTGATTGTGTAGAGGAATTGACTCCCCAGACAGTCACCACTCCCTGCTGTGGTTGTGGCACTGATCCTTGCTGGACGCGGTTCCCTATCTGCTGCTTCCATGTGTTTGGCCAAACACCTGACCCCTGTTGTGGTGGTGTGGTTGCCGACTGATTTTCCTGCCGCTGAATGTGCAGTGCATTTGAGTTGATCTGGGCTTGGTTTTGGGCATGGGGATTTTGTGGGGACAGGCCCAGGCTTATCGATCTGTGCTCATGATACGCCTTTAGGTGGCATCGGTCGGCCATGTGGCCCATTCTGTGACAATAATAGCAGTCTCTGAGGTCTGGCTGCTGCCAGCCTCCCTGACCTCTGCCGTTAGGACTGGGTGGAAACCCTCTGAGGTTCGGAAGGGGAGTTTCCTTCAAGACTGGTGCAATTTGCATGCTCACGCCCAGTGCGGCCCCCTCGAGGGCGGTCTTTTTCAACTTATGTTGGACCAGCTTAGCAGTGTCTCGTTGGGCTTGCTTCTGTTTTTCCCAGTCCTTTTCCTGCTTCTTTCTGTGGTAATGTAATATGTGGAATGCAAAAACAACAGTAGATGGACAGAATGCAGAACAATGTCATACATTCACCCCAGTACACAGATCTGGGCCTAAATCCATCGTTTTTTTGCTCACCATGCCATTCCAGTTTGAACCCAGCCACATGCAAATCAGTCTTGACCCTGTGCCTTATGGGAACAGTCCAGCCCGAACTGCCAAGCCAGGTCCTCCCTGGACTGGAAACAAGCATCCTAGGACCGGTTTCGGGGTTTCACCCCTCTTCAGCCAGGATAGCTTGATTCCAGTGGCATGGAGAGCACGGGACCCACGTCTGGGCATACCCGTCCCACTCGGGGTGACAAATGCAAAAACAACAGTAGATGGACAGAATGCAGAACAATGTCATACATTCACCCCAGTACACAGATCTGGGCCTAAATCCATCGTTTTTTGCTCACCATGCCATTTCAGTTTGAACCCAGCCATATGCAAATCAGTCTTGACCCTGTGCCTCATGGGAACAGTCCAGCCCGAACTGCCAAGCCAGGTCCTCCCTGGACTGGAAACAAGCATCCTAGGATCGGTTTCATGAAGGCAATCTGAGACAAAAGTCTAACTCTACGACTTTTGGTATTCACAGAGGTAATTTACGAGTCGTATCTTTATGTCCGCAGTCGGGCCGGAATCTCCGGCTCAAGCCCTACTCTGTGGCTCAAGCCGTACTCTCCGGCTCAGGCCGGAATCTCCAGCTCAGGCCGGAAGTAGTGTAATTAATGGGCCGGAACGCAATTGTTACCAAAAGCAACATTAGGAACATGAGATAAATAGTAGAGCAGGTCATGAAAATCAGTTTGGGCAGGGAAAAAAGTGTGGCTAGACACTGCATCACATCCCAGAAAAGTTTGCTTCTTTGCATCATGGTACATGCAGTCCACAATTTGCGCTCCCCTCAGTGTTGATTGTAGTGTTACACCAAACTTTGTCAACACTGAGGGGAGCGCAAATTGTGGACTTCATGTACCATGATGCAAAGGAGCAAACTTTTTCTGGGATAACTACATTTGACCAGAGGGACGCATGTTCACTAAACACCATAAAGTAAGATGCCACATGAAGTTAGGAACACTCATCCAATCAGAACACAGCATGCACACTACACACAGTGAGCATGCGCTCCCCATCCCAGACATCTGGACACATACACACTGGCCAGCACTGTGTCCACACACAGTTGAGACCCAAATGCACTACCATACCAGGTGGTCAGATTTATGACTCTGTGACTAGGCCCGGATTTCTTCCTCTAAAGGAATGTACAAATTGTTTTATGACACTCTGTGAAATGTATATAATGACGGCCAAAACCAATGTACTTTGAGACTGTCTTCAGACTCAGACTCTGCTATTGTTCTCCCAGCCGCAGCATTTCATTAAACCAACTGTTCCTGTTTTGTAAACGCCTCTTGTCTTTTATTTTGTCAAGGTAAATTCATATTCGAGCAACAATGTGTATGAGATTGGATCAATGGTTTGAGCATATACAATGTGAGTGCTTGGGAGAACTGGGTTTGGGTGTGATTGTGGGCATTGGAAATTTGGGTTGCTGGGTGAGACAAATTGTTTTATCTTATATTGTATGTTTCAAGGATTTTGCACAAGGCCCTTCCAAGACCTCGCATGCCCAAACGTGCAGTACTATGTGTCCCTCTTATGTTGGGAATGCTAAGGCAATGGGATGCCTTAAACAGTTGATTGACACAGGTAAAAATCAGGAAGTGATGCAATTTTATGTACAGATGGATGATGATAAATACAGTAATGTTACTTCCTGTGGGGATGGATCACTGGAAATCTTTTAAAGATGGCTTTGTTTGGAAACCAGTGATGCAACTTCCTGATCAAATTTATTATGGGAAATGAAGCCCTCTTACTTAACTTCTTTTAAAAATGGTTTTGTGAAGAAACCAGTGATGTTACTTCAATGAGGCACTACTCCACTGTACTCCAATTTACTCCACTACTGCACTCTACGCCACTCCACTGTATGCTACTCTATGCCACTCAGCTCTACGACAGTCTACCCCATTCCAATCTACCATACTGTACCGCACTCTACCCTAATTCATGCCTTTCCACAACACAATGATTTAATCCACTCTGCGACACTCTACTCTACTCTACTCTACTACACTTTCTGAAACTCTACAACACTTTAGTTCACTTCACTGTTCCACACACCACTCCAATCTAAAACTCTTTACTCCACTATATACAATGTCACACCACTCTACTCGACTCCACACCACTGTACTCTAGAACACGGTACTCCACTCTATCCTACCCCACTCTACTGGACGCCATTACACTTTACTTCACTACACTACAATTTGCCTCACTCTTTGGCACTGTACAGCTCCCGACTCTACAATACTCCGGTTAACCACACTCTGCCCCACTCTATGCAACTCCACTCGACAAGACTCTACCACACTTTGAGCCACTATACAAAAATGTACTCCACTCTATGCCCCTACACTACACTGTACATTCCTCTACTCCACTGTATGCCACTACAACCCAGAGTACAACAATACGACACACCACTCCACCATAGTGAACATAACGCCACTCCAATTTATAACAATTTACTTGACTCTATGTTACGCCTCTCCACTTTAGTACACTCCACGCTATTTTACTATACAATATGCCACTACACTCTATAATATTTTACTCCGTGTACGCTATGCCACTCCACTCAACTACACTACACTCTACTCTACTCTATGATATTCCCCTCTACTCCACTTCACTCTCACCACTTCACTCTTCCCCACTCCACAGTACCCCACTCCCATGTACAACACTCCACTCTAAGCCACTCCAACATACAATACTCCACTGTACACTATTCCCCTGTACGCCACTCCACTGTACCACATTCCACTCTACTCCACTCCACTGTTCGACACTATATTCTTTGACAGCACACTGTACCACACTTTACTCCACTCTGCCACACTCCACTTAATAACACTCTATTCGATGACAGTAAACTGTACGATTTGAAATACATTTTTATTAAAACTAAAAAAAAAAATGGAAATTCAATGAAAAAAACAAATGTTAAACCTTTTAATATAGTTAGGAAAACTTTATTCTTTCTATCCAAACAAACTTAAAATACAATAACATTAGAAAATCTTAAGTTTTAGTTATACCTTAAATTTATAATTTATGCACCAGCTTTAAATTAATATAAATGTGGGGGAACATGGGGTGGGGGAACATGGCGGCAGGTTAGACCTGCTGCGAGCTCTCTCCGCGCTCCTCTGGAAAACTGCTGGTTACGTCCCTGAGCCTTTCAATTGATTCTACCGGAGAAGGCACCTTCTTACCTGCGTATCGTCTGCTGGGTTTTCGGCGTTTCTTCTTCTTGCTTCTTCGTTCCCTATTCCCTGTGGAGACGGAATCGGCTGCCTGGTCTTGCCGGTGTGGAGGGATCCTTTCGCACCGATAGCCAGTCGGGTGAGACGTTTCCCCCTGCCCGCTGCCTGCTGTTTGTTACCGGTTGCGGGACCACGGGTGTTCTTGGAGGAGGGCCCGTGGCTTGGAAGTGCTGCTGGCTGACCCGGGGGGTCTGCAGTGGCGTGGAAATCTGGCCCGGGGTGCACACAAGCCGGTCCCGTGTTTTGTCGGGGGTCGGCTGTTTCAAGCTGCAAGCAGCGTTGCCCTTGAAAGACGGGCGGCTGCAAGGATCTCCTTCCGGAGCACTCCGGGCAGAGTTAGTGGCTGCCGTGTGCCCCGATTTACTAACGCGAGTGTAGATGCTGTTGGGGGAGATGACACTCGGTTTAAAGGAGCACTGGTAACTTTGTTATCCCACTAACCTTCTAGTGGCATTAACATTATTAAACCACACTCGGTAGCCATCATAACAGTCTCTCCTTCCACCCTGCACATCAGCCCTAGACGTTCTAAAGGAGCGCTTGGTATCAATCTGCCTACATCACAACAGACCCCTCGGAAGAGAGGGGCAGGGAAAGATAAACAAGGGAGTCAGGGGGATCCTCACTGCTCGTCTTTAACCAATACCACCTCTGTTATTAATTCTGAGGCTACGGGCCCACCGCCTCAGACTGCGGACATTTGTAGTATAGTAGGCATGAAAGGGGTGGAGGTCCCTAGTAGGTACGCTTTAAGAAATAAAAAAAATTGTGCTTCAAAATCCATAGGTAATTCCATCATTGCTCCTCCGGTTCCTGACCTTGTGTCAAAAAAATCTGGAAGGAAGGCAGGGGGTAAGATTCCTCCTAACCCCCAAAATTTCCATTTACCTCCTCCAACTCCATCGGCACGGCAACGAAAGGAACTGTCCCAACTGAGAATAACCCCGTCCCTTAGGTCATACTTTAAGGTGCATCCTAAAACTCAGCAAGTAGGTGTACCCCGGTTGGAAATGGCGGAGTCATTTCAAGCTGTGAGCCCCACTGATAAAACCCCGGAAGTAACAATGGAGCTTAAACGTGATATCGCCTCGGCTGCTCAGGCAGCCCATCTGAACCTTCCAACTTCAAACAAGTACCAGGTGTTAGTGGACTGTGATAGTGACCTCGCCAACCTTCCCGAGGAGATTGCCCAGGACCCCTCGCGATCGACTCTTGAGGTCCTTCCGAATTCGAATAGTCCCAATCAATCGGAGCTGATGAAGATGTTAGAGGGATTATCCTCAGAGATTAGGAGTAAGTTTGCCATCTCAAAAAAAAATCAGGCAAAAATTGAAGACACATGCGAAGCTCTAGAGGTGAAAATATTTGCAATTATGGAGAGAATTTGTCTGATGGAGGCCTCTGTTGAGGCTCTGAATAAGGAAATAGAAGCTAACCGAGTTGATATTCAAACATTAAAAAGTGGCGAAAAATCTATCCTGGATAAAATTGAATCTCTTGAGAACAACTGCAGATGAAACAACATTAAAGTTCTTAATGTCCCACAGGGCTTAGAGGGCGATAACATTAAAAGTTTTTTTATAGGCCTCTTAAAAGAGTATATCCCGTCCATTGATTCCCTAGTCCTTGAGGCTGACATTCAGAGAATCCACAGAGATCCATTCTCAAAAAATACAAATAGGAAAACTCCTAGGAGAATTCTAGTTAACTTTAAAACTTTCCTCTTAAAGGAGCGTGTACTATCCGATGCACTCAAAGCCGGCTGTTTCACCAAAGGAGACTGGTCATTCCGGATTAGGTCAGACCTTTCCAGAATTACGCAGGATAGACAATGGGAACTGGGGAAGTTTATCCCAACATTAAGATCCCTAGGTGCAACAGTCCAACTTAGGTTTCCTGCACTGCGGAAAGTATTGTGGAAGAATAAAATGTTTAACTTTAGAGACCCTAAGGTGGTAGGGATCTAAATAGATCAAATTAAGGCTCAGGGATAAATTTATGTTTTTTTTTGTTTATTCCCTTTCCGGAGGAGGGTGTGAGCTCCACTGGGTGGTTTATCATCAGGCCCAGGGCAATATCAGGGAGGGTTCCCTTGGGAGGGTGGGGGTCACAGTTGGAGAAAGTTATTTTTGGTTTTCACTGGGTGGGGAGCATATTAGGGAAAAAAGAAAAAAAAGTCCTCATTTACTTAATCTAAAGGATATTATAAATGAAAATGGAGTGGTCCTTGAGCAAGCAAATTACTGGCTGCCTGTAACATCTGTAATATTTGTAATGGTGGGTCGGAAAAAACCTTAATCCCTCCTTTAACATCAATTAAAATTTTAACGTGGTACGTTAATGGACTTAGGGTTTTGAGCAGACAGAGTAGAATCTTCCAATATCTGATCCAATTGAAGTATGACATTATCATCCTCCAAGAAACTAATTTGACGTTTGATGAATGGGAGACTATCCGTTCTAAACAGAGATGGATTGAATGCTCCATTCACACACCCCAAACATGTTATACCAAAGGAGTGGCCTTGATTATCAAGCACTCGGCTAAAGCAATACTAGGGAATGTTAAGGCAGACACCAAGGGGCGATGGATTATTGACAACGTCAAAATTCAAAATGAATGGTTTACCCTTGTATGGTATTATGGTCCGAATATAGATGATGATGGGCCTCTAAATATTATTTACACTCATCTGATTCAATCCAACTTTCCTATCACCATGGGGGGTGATTTTAATATTCTTATGAATCCCCCTCTTGATAGGTCTAAAGGGGGGAGGATAGTGTCCACAAAGATGGGTTCCTTCATTAAAGTGTTGATAAAAAACTTAGGCTTGATAGATATCTGGAGGAAGAAATACAAGGGATTGGGTGGCCCCTCGGATTTTACATTCCATAATAAAAACATGGGCACTTTTCCAGGATTGATTTCTTCCAGGTAGATGCCAGACTGTTGAATTGTATTACCTCTGCAATGCATGTCCCGGAGCACCTCTCAGATCACTCTGCTGTAGCCCTAGAGTTACAAATGCAGGGAGTTGTGTTAACTAAAAGATGGACTTTTGATAGAACCTTACTCCTAGACCCCCTAATAATCTTGCAATTGAAGAAAGAGACACTATCTTTTTTGTAAATTAACAATGATTCGGCTTCATTGGAGGTAATATGGGATGCCTATAGGCCATTTATTAGAGGCAGTGTAATAAGTTTGGCAGCTAAGAAATATAAGGAGGGCAGACGGACGATTAAGAAATTGGAAGATGATATTTCCAGGGCAAGGAATGAAAGTAAATCTCACCAAGATAGGCAATTGTGTGGGGAGGAAAGCAGAGAGGTTATAGCTAAGTGACAGGTGCTAATCGACCACTTAGATGACATTACCAGGAAAAAATGGGAAGCTAGCATCTTAACTAATTACGAATTTGGTGAGGGATGCGGGAAGCTCCTTGCCTGGAAGTCCCGGGTAAACCAGACTAGGAATTTAATTAAAGAGGTAATTATTGCAGACTCAGGTGAGATTTCCTCGGACAACTCCAAAATAGAACAGGCTTTTGAAGTTTTTTTCCAGGAATTATATACAGAGGACCTAGTGGTCTCGGAGTCTCAAATTAAAAAATACATCGAGGGTATATCCCTACTCTCCCTCACAGAAGAGCAAACTCGTCTGCTGAATCAGAATACTTCTTTGGCAGAAACTTAAGGCTGTGATGAAACATCTAAAAAGAGGTAGCGCAGCGGGGACAGACGGTATCCCTAATGAATTCTATGTGGCTCTGATTGAGGAGCTTGCTCCTGTCCTTGTGGCCCTGCTTGACAGAATCTTCTCAGATAATAACCCAACTCCTAGGTCTTGGGATGAGGCTGCTGTCTCCTTGATTTTAAAGCCAAATAAAGACTCAAGAAAATGTGAGTCATATAGGCCCATCTCCCTGCTGAATTGCGATGATAAAATCTTTGCGCAAATTCTGGCAGAGAGGTTGAACCCTGTAATAAGTACTTTGACTCATCCTGATCAGAAGGGGTTCATTAGGGGCCGACATCTCCATGATTTAACGCATGATTTGATTGGTGCAATTGACATAGCCTCCACCAATAGTCTGCCCCTCATGATTTTTGCATTCGATGCAGCCAAGGCGTTCAACAGGGTGAATCGGCCCTTTTTAAGCTATATGACCCGAACTTTTGGGTTGGGGGATCACTTTGTTAGAACTATCAGTAACATCTATAAAACCCCCACAGCTAGACTTATTGTTAATGGTAACTTGTCTAAGTCGATTAAGCTGGAGCAGGGGACGAGACAGGGGTGCCCCCTCTCCCCTTTACTTTTTTATTTAGATATAGACCCTTTAGCTTGTAGTATTAGGGCTAGTCATATCTTTGCCCCATTTGGATGGGAGGGATGGGAAAAAAAAGTTGGGCTATATGCGGATGATCTGATGATCTTCTCTAGGGACTCCCCCGCTATCCTGCCTAGCCAGGAGAAAATCTGTTGAGTTTTGGGAGGGTTTCTGGTTATTTAATTAATGCCCAAAAAACTGAAATTATGTCATGGAATACGCAACCAAGTAATGTGACAGTTAAACAGCAAATCCGATATCTAGGCATACAAATCACACAAAATATTACTAATCTAGCCCAAGTAAATCTCGATTTAAAAAGGAAAGACGGCCGCATTATTAAGATCTTGGAACGGTCTTTCACTGTCTATCCTGGGCCATTCTAACTTGATCAAAATGTCAATCCTGCCGAAATTTACCTTCATCTTTGACACAATCCCTTTATCCTTTGATCACTCTTCTCTGAAAGACTTGCAAGGGCTTTTTACTAGTTTTCACTGGTCCAACAAGGGGGTGAGGATTGCATGGAGGAAGCTGCGATGTGCAAAGTTAGAGGGGGGTATAGCCAGTCATGACTTTTGTTTCTACTGTTATGCCTTTCAATTAAAGAATGTAAGGTCCCTCTTGTTTAACTCCTCTGGTTTTCCTCCGCTGCTTCATGCGATGTCCAAGAATACTCCTCAGGGTGGCGATGGCTGTTTGTTTAAGTTTGGGCACCCAAAATATTTAAGAAAAATTAAACTTAAGGTTTTAAGATCTGCTTGTGAAGTTTGGTACCTTACCAGGAAGATCCTTAAGATTCCATATTATAGCGCAGGTGCTCCTATATTGAACTCTCCAGGCACGCCTGTGTGCCTAAAAGATAGTTTATCGATTCCTTTACTGGAAGAAGGTATTCTGAAATGGGGTCAACTGCTACAAGATAATAAACTTCTTCCACGGGAGGTAAGCTGTAACATCACGAATCAAAGACTCTCAAGATATAAGTTTTATCAGCTATCCAGTTGGGCTGTTAAGTTGGATAAGGAGGGAGAAGTAAATGCAGAACATGAAAATATCCTGTGAAGCCCCCTCTATCAACATAAAGAGGTCTCCAAATGGTATTGGCTTTTGGTCAAGGGGTAGCCACCATTAGTACCCATGGAGGAGTCCTGGAGAAGAGACCTGCCTTCGACCAACGTAAATCACTTATGGCAAGTATCGATGCGCACTCTATGGAATGTGGTTACAGCTGCCCATCTTAGGAGAAATCATATGTTTACACTCCATAGGGCATACTGGACCCCAAAGAAACTCTCAAAATTGGGAGGTGAAGGGTGGAAGGTCTGCCTGAAGTGTGCCTCGGGTGATGCAGATGATTTACACATGTCTGGCAGTGTTCTCCTATTCAGGGCTTCTGGCATAATATCGGTAAGACTGTATCAGAGGTCTTGGGGCTAGAGATCAAGGTAAGCCTGATTTTGGTTATTTTTGGGGTCCTTCCAGAGGAGAGTGCTTGCCATAAGCTTTCTAACTCACAAGCCTCTCTGTTATTTCTGCTAATTCTTCTCGCAAGGAGGGAAATTTGTTTAAAACGGATCTCCTCGCAACCCCCAGTAATATTAGATTGGGTTGCTTGGGTGAAACGTATTCATAGATTGGATCTTGCTACTTCCTCAAGAAAAAGAATCAGAATGTGGGGGATGTGGGATGGGTGAGTTAATAATCTTGATAATATAATATCCTGAAAATTCACAATACTTATAAAGTCCAATGATTATGAAATGAGTGAGATTTGAGGAGGAGGTACGATCTTGGTGAGGTGGTCATTCCTCTCTACTAAATACCTCCTCTAGGTTCTTGGCAGCTGGTTTCAATGGGTCCCCGGGTGATCAAGTTGGGGCCAAAACAATCAGATGGTACCGTTACCTCCGTCCGGGGAACCAAGAATAAACCATTGGCTTGCTTAAAGATTATCCACTTATTTATAAATGAGGACCAAAAAAAAACGGGAAAAAAAACATTACAAATTCTTAATTTTTAGTTATACCTTAAATATATAATTTACGCACCACCTTTAAATTAATATAAATGTATTTATTCTTTATCTACAAACTAAACTTAAACTACACAAACATATACATTTCTAAACTTATACTTATACCTTTAAAAAAAATGACGCAACAGCTTCAACTTATTATAACTTGTGCACCTCCATACACAGTATATTCAACTCGTTAGCCAACTTGTTAAAGGAAAGGTATAATTATAAGTTTTAAAATTTAAATTTTCTATCACATATATATATATATTATATATATGAAGCTATATATATATGTATATATATATATATATTTACTGAAAAAGCAAAGGTTGCAGGGGCATTATAGTTAGGGGCATATTTCACTCGTACAAAACTAGAGAAATTCTGCAGTTCTAGTTACCTGAGCTAACTATAATTTACACCCCCGCGATGACCTGCTTATGACCTCACATATTACATCACTCATGACATGGTCAGTGAAATCACTGATGACATCACTGATGACATCTCAAATGGGGACTGTGTGGGGAGCCTTAAGGCCCCCATGGTCCCTGCTGGCTCCCCGCCTCCTGCAGGAGCCGGCATTGCTTTTGGACAGAGGGAGCTGCAAACATGCAGCTCCCTCTGTCCAAAAGCAATTCTGCTCTGCTTCATGGAAGCAAGAGCATTCTTCATGCTCTCACTTCCATGGAGCGGACCAGAGTTTTCTTTGGCTTGGCGGGAGCGGTGCTCCTGCCAAGCCATAGCAAACTGCAATGTACTGGGGTGGGCACCCCGGGGCATTGCTGGAGCCAGCCCTGGGGTGTGGCGGTCCTCAGGGCCATTTACAGCTCCATGAGGGGGGCAGTGCTGCCCCTCCAACAAAATTAAGCCCCGGGGAGGTGGTGGTCCCTGGGGCTGTGGGCGCCCATTTCTAATTTACTATACAGTTGCCCCGGGGAGGAGGTGGTCCCCAGGGCTGCATGGGGGGGCCTGGAGCCCCCCACGCATTATTTTCAAAAATAGCCCAGAGGAGGTGGCAGTTCCCGGGGCTCCAGGGGGGCTGTGTGGCCCCCTGCATTTCAGTCAATTAGCCCCAGGGAGATGGTGGTCCCCAGGGCTGTGGGGGACACATGGCCCCCCCACATTTATGTGAAGTAGCCCGAGGGAGGTGGTAGTCCACTGGGCTGCGTGGGGCCGGACAGGGCCCCCATTCATTATATGTAATTGCCCCTGGGACCTGACCCATGGCAACATTTTGTTTTTTTAAATGTTAAGGATGACTCACGGATCCAACGTGACTCCCACCGAAGATTTTATTAAAAAATGCTTTTTGGGCCCTGGAGGGGTCCCTCTGGGATCCCCCCAAGAGGTCTAGGGGGTCAGGGTGTTTCTACCCTGCCCCTTATCTTTTTTTTACATTTTTGCTTGTGACTCGGTTTAACCGTGTCACAAGATGGCTGTCAACACTTCCTGGTTTGAATTGTTGGCAACCAATCAAATCTGGGCATGAGATCGGGAGATGCCGCGGATCCACCATGGCCTCAGTTGTATATCTGAGAAATCTTTAAATTTCTCAGCAACTACTGAATGGATTTACATTATTTAACAAAAAGGGTGCTTTCTGGACCAAGAGCTACCTTTTTGCCAAATTTGGTGTAATTCCGTTCAGCAGTTCGGGCTGTAGCCGTGTTCAAAGTTTCCTATGGAAATTACCATGGTGAAAAAGCATTTTGGGACCCCCCCTTTTTCCCTGCCCCCGCTTGAAGGATCACCCCAAAATTTTCAAAACAGCAGCTGAAGTGAGCATTAAACTGGTTTTGACAATTTTGTGGAGATTTGTCAAACGACACCAAAGATATAGCCAACTGAAAAACAGCCTTTTAATAGAAATGAGGTCCTAACTATAACTACCTACTGGCAACCGCCAGTAGGTAATATATGTATTCACATATATTTATAAACGTGTATACATACTGACTCATATTTTTTCTTTCCTACATCATGTGACAGCCGATGTACACTGTCATTGCTCATGAATTCTTTTCTTTCGAGCAACCATGAATTTGTTTCAAGGCTTGTAAACGTATTATGTTCTCATTTACAGTTTTAACTACTGACATTTACACTCTGGTAGATTAACATTCCCACAGTTCAATAATGTTGCAGTAAATGTTAAATAGAACAATGGTGTAATGCATAACAAAGGCTATTAATCGTCACCGAAGGATACCAGACATCATTTTATTTTGTAGAGATGTGGTTCATTCTTTTTTCTTCTTTCAGAAAAGAGAGCTATACGCATTGAAGGTAGATAGCGTAACATGAGAGTAGAATAGCCTATTTCCATTTTTTTAAACCTCTCCTGGACCACAAATAGGCGTGCAATAATGAAATTCAGTGTCTTTGTGAGCGTTGTCTCGGAAGAGATATGTTCTTTTCGTAAAGGTAAAAAGCAGGTGTACTTTGATGTATGGAAATTGTCAGGCACTGGCATTGCCACTTGAATTTGATCAAGACATGGCAGTGATTTTTATAATGATATGTCATTTATTTAGTACATTTCTTGCTTTTATAACTTTATGTCACATTTTGCCATCTCTGTTCCCTGCATTTAACAGGTGTTTGTGTTCCCCTGTTTAATACTACTCAATACTAATCTTATTTACTGAATACTTTAAAGACCCGTCCCAACTCCACATTTGTCTAGCTGTACATCTAATAAATACTGTAGCACATGGTCAGTTTCCATCCACCTATACATTTCCTAAATACCAAAGCCCTAAGTCAGGACTGTAGTAAGGATCTTTGGAGCCCCAGGTTCCACAAACTGATATTTCGATACCCCCACTCCCCAAAACCATATAAATTAGAAGTAGATGTTAAAGTGACAGCACCAACCTTTGTGTTAAATTACCCCTTTAAGACATAGAGAGCTTTGTCCATCTTCAGAAGTAATTGAAGTATGCAAAGGCCACAATGTCTCGATAACTCCACAGAAAGAAAATGGTAGATAAAAAAGTGCAATGACTTCTGGAAAGGCTAGCATACCCCATATAATCCTCGAGTGGTTTAAAATATTTTGTTCCAGACTGTTGCATTGTTTTCTAGAAAAACAATCAAAACCATACAACAGAGGTACCAGTGCCCCCTATTGTCCCAATGATGCTTGTAAATGCAACTGACAGGTAAAAACAAAATGAGTTAAATCGATAACTGTCATCCACAAGTGATTAGAAATCATCCCATACACATACCAATGCTATCTAGGGGCCATTTCCAGGTCATACACCTGAGGGGTTATGATCTAGGACACTGGTTCTTAACCTTTTGACTTTTGTGGACCCCTACTTAATCATTACTGGAATCCGGGGACCCTACTGAGTCACTACTGGAAGTCAGGAAGCCTGACCTAAGCATTTTTGATTTTTTTAACTGCAAAACAGTACACAATAAATACAGAAACAAGCATTCACCAAACAAATGCAAAAATGATTAAATATTTTGTTTAATTCACAAAGAAATTTAAAAATATAAAAATGTTAGTTTTAACTGGAAGATTGGAGCTTTTCTGAACTCAATCAAGATGGTTTATTGTCCACACTATATTCCATTTGATGTACTTGTATTCTTCCCAGGAATCAAACTGAGGATACTAAGTTAATTTTCAGCCTCCAATTTCAAATTCCCTCACATTTACAGAACTTCTCACATTTTAAATCTTCCATTTTGCTTCTTTATGTGTATACACTTTGTTAATCTGTTCATATTATTTAATTTTCTAAGCAGTCGCAGAAACCCTGAGTAGGCTTTGCGGACTGCACAGGTCCCCGGACTACAGGTTAAGAATGACTGATCTAGAATGCAAACAGAATCAACAAATTTCTAGAGTTGGAAAGCAACCACACATTCAAAAATGTTCCCAAGCCAAAGACATTCTTCTAGAGGTTTGCAGCTGACCGGGGCAGTTAGATTCAGCAACAGTGTTTGTAGAATATGAGGTAAAAGCTCTTTTAAAAGCAAGGACATCATCCCAGCGTACCTGGTTATCATAGGCAATGGGATTGTGAAAGATATACTTTTTGTAATGGCCAATAAGACATGTAGGATCCTCTTAAGGGTAGGTGTGCAAGACCTTGGATAATTCTATGTATTAGAGCCCAAGTGTGATATTCTGTGGTCTGTTCAAAGATTTGAGCAACTCTATGGGTAGTAAAGGAGTAGTATACACAATGTAATAGTAGTTCAGCTTCAAATATAGATGGACAAAGTAGATACAAAGGTATGTGAGATTGGTTAAGATCAGCTCAATCAATATCATAGAAAACAGATGAGTTTTTGGCTCCAAAATATAATTAAAAATGTGTGAAGAGGGAGGTGGAGTAATGGTCAAAGCATAAATAGAGTTCTGTTTAGTGCAGGAGTAAAAAACCAAGAAATTCACGATTACCACATTCCTTAAGCATTTGAGACTTCAGCAATAGCCCTTGAAGTGTGAGGAGGATAAAGCAGGAAGGATTAGTTGCATGTAGCAATTATATCATGGATTGCTTCCACAGGAATGTGACTAGTGAGAATAAATGCAGTTCTGAAATAGTACAAAGTGAAAGCTTGGATGACTGAAGTAGCTCAAGAGATTTGGCAGTTACAAAAACAGCTCAAGGATTTGAATGCACCAATAGGTCAGTAAAAGTAACATTTTGAGACAGAAAGCGAGAAAATGCAAGATGTCTGTGTGATGTGGCATCAGTTCTGATAGTGGTATTTTATGAACCAACCTATGTGTTGGACCTGACATCCTTCGCGTTGTTTTCCCCCAAACTTTTGAATTCAATACTGTTTTTGCTGATTTCGTTTTTGCTGACCTTAGGACTCTGTGTACTTTATCACTTCTAACCAGTGTGAAAGTGCTTGTGCTCTCTCCCTAAAACAAGGTAACATTGACTTCCACCCAATTGGCACATTTAATTTACTTGAAAATCCCTAGTAAAGTAATACTACCTGTACCCAGGGTCTGTAGGTTAAATGCTACCAATGGGCCTGTAGCACTGATGGTGCCACCCAGTTAATTAACACTTTTAATCATGACTTAGGCCTGCTATTGCAGCCTGTCTGTGCAGTTTTATACTGTTATTTCAACCTGGTGAAATAAACCTTTAGCCAGGCCTAAACCATCCTTTTTAATATATATCGGTTACCCATAGGGTAGACCCTAAACAACCCATTGGGAAGAGTGCAATGTATTTAAAAATGTGACATGTACTTTTGACTTTTACATGGTCTGGAAGTGAAAAACTCTTAAATTTGTTTTTCACTACTGCAAGGCCTACCTCTCCCATAGTATAACATTGGGTTATGTTATTACGTTTATTTGGTGATAACTTTCACTAGGGAGGAGGTCAGAATGTCGAGTTTGATGTCTACAGAATTGTAGTTTAAACCCCTCTTTAATGGTAAAGCTGGATTTTAAAACAAACTCTGAAAATACCACTTTTAGAAAGTTGGAATTTTCTTGTTCCAACCATTTGGTACCTGCAGGCTATATCCTGGGTCACATGACTAGGTGTAGCTAGCATATGGTCTTTGTGTATTTCCCCCAGACAGTGAGACAAAGGGGGAATAGGTGTTGGCAGGATGGGCCATCTGTGGCTTTATAGGAGCTGTCACATACCACACTTACACACCACAAAGACCGTTCCTCAATCACAAAGGGTTTCAAACTTGGCTTTTGTGCCCCAGACAAGCTAAGGCCAGGGCAGGGAGGCAGGGCTCTTGAAGCTTCTCCTACTTCAAAGTGGGCACTGGGTTTAAGTAGTAGACCCGAAGACCCAACTCTTCAGTACACATCTGGACCTGTGGAAGACTCAGAAGAAAGACTGCTATTTTACTCTGCTGCAGAAGGGCTGCTACTCTGCTGCCCTGCTGCCGGATTCAGAATTACTGGACCTACATCTTGAATGCAGGACCACAAGAGTGAATCCAAAGGCTAGTTGGCTGGCCTCCTAATCAGAACCTCAGGGACAGAAAAGGCTGCAACCATCTTGAACCCTGCACCTAGTCTCTGCCCACTGTGATTCTTTTCCCCCAAGTGGTGCCACTCCAGTCCTGGACCCTTGGAAGTGGGCCTGAAGGTGCTCTGCCAGCAGAGCTGTGGTCTTTTGGGCAGAACCAATGCAGCACGATGCATCTCTTAACAGATCTGCATCAGAACCGCTGCTGCTCAACAGCTCTTCGATGCAGGACCTTACATTGCAGCTGCCCAGCTCCTGGGAACTGTTGCTGCATGATGCATCCTTAACGCAAGACCTCGCATAGCAACCCCACAGCTCCCCGGAATCACCACTGCAAGATGCATCATTGATGCAGGACCTCGCATCACAGCCCGCAGCTCATCAGACCCATCGATGAGCGACAAATCCTCAACACGGGATCTTGCAACACTTCGCAACTCGTACTTTGACCAGCGGGCCTCACTCAGTCCATTTATCTGGCCTGTGCTCCATTGCAGTCTGCCTGAACTTGTGGCTTTGTCCTGGTCCGGTGCGTTCAGATAACCACAGTTGGTGCTTTGTGCTTTTAAGCAATATTTTTAACGAAATCTTTTAAGTTACATATCTCCTGTTCTAGTGATTGTATTTTTGCCATTTTGGTGTTAAATAATGTGTTACATTTTACTGGCTATCAGAGGGTTAAGCACAGGTTAATTTGGTGTTTGTTTCAGATTCTTCTGATGAGAATTGTGGTTGCTGGTTCAGTAGGGGTTTGCCCCCTCAATCAGTAACACAATTTCCAATACTATGTATTAATAGATTGATTCACAAAATACTGATTTGTAGTGGGCTGCAATGTCCATTAATATGCATGAGGTAGGATGCATGTTGAGACGCACTACGATTGACTGAAGTCATAGGCATGGTGGCCTTCAGCGGACAACAGACCACCATGTTTGTGACTGCTTTTAAATAAAACAATCTTTTTTTTAATGCAGCCTTTTTTCGTAAAAGGAATGATTAAAATTCTATTGTCATTGTGTGTCTCTAGTTGACCTTTTAGCACTGATTATGGCCTCAAAATTTGCAGAGCTGATATTGTTACAGATCTTTGGACACTACAAAAAGAGATTTAAAGTCTACTATGATTATTCAAATAAAAAATAGGGTGAACACTACTTCCAGAATTTGAAAAATAATTTGTTTTGGCTAGCACACAAAGAAATCTGTTTTTTCTTTCTAATTTTTTACCTCAAAGTTAAAAGATGGTATGCCACGTATCTTTGTGTTTATTAATAATGTTCATTTTTTTACTGTGTGACTTTGGGTTCAATGCTACACTTAAAGGTGGTAATCGTATGCTATATTTTGATAAGCAGATTTGCATTATGTCGTCCATTAAGAGCCAGATGATAGCAACCCACACTTGTCTGGCTCAATGCTGCTGTCTGACAGCTTAACTTGGATGTATTTCGACCCCAGATTTTTAGTCATTTGCAAAAAATGCTTGCAAATGAGAATCTTGTTATCTGTAATGATTCTGCAAGACATTTGCATATACATCAACAGTATTTCCTCCTGCATCACCATACAATGCAAGAGGAGGCTGGTTAGAGACCTGCGGTTATTGCAGGGGAACACTTGGAATGAGAAGAAAGGGCTAAGACCTGTCAGAGGCATCCCCTAACCTAATTTTTCTCTCTTTATGCTAATGCACACAAGTTGACATATTGTCGAAATGTGAAGAAGCTTGTGGTAAGGAGATGATATGAGATATTGTGTATATATTAACCAAATAAAATCCCTTAACAAATTTAGTTGAAAAGAAGGCAAATGTATTGAGTATGACAACACCAAACCAACAAAATCATTGTTTAAGAGGATCAGGACAGAGTTATGATTCTTTAAAGAAAAAGCACATGGGGTACATGTACGACCGTTTTTAGTGGTTGCAAACAGAGATTCCGACCGTTTGTGACCACTAAAATGGCTTTTGCCATGTACCAGCCGCATTTTGCAAGTCTGTAACCTATTACCAACTCGCAAAATAGGGTTTGCAAGTCGCTATTAGGAAGGAGCATGCCAAGGGTGTCCCTTCATAATAGCTAGTCGCAGAAGATGTAAGATTGTTTTGCAACTGCAATGCGGTCACAAAACAATCGCAGCTTACCAACTACTTCAAGTAGGTGGTAAGCCAGTTGCAAATGGGAAGGGGTCCCCAGGGGACCCCTTCCCCTTTGTGAATGGTAGCAAAAATGTTTCTTAAGAGCAGGCAGTGGTACTACGGACCACTGCCTACGCTTAAAGAATGACATTGAAATGCTTTATTTTCCTTTTTCAAATGCATCCTGTTTTCCTTTAAGGAAAGCTGGCTGCATTTCACACAAAAAAGCTGCTTTATTTAAAAAGCAGTCTCAGACATGGTGGTCTGTTGACTCCAGCAGGCCACCATCCCTGTGAGTTCCGTCCATTCCTAATGTGTCACAAATTGTGACCTGCCTCATGAATAATAATGAGACAGGTCCCTTGCGACCCCTTTGCGAATCACAAACAGTGTTTGAGACACTGTTGTACAACAGGTTTTGTGGCTCACAAATTGCGAGTCGATAAAAATCGCATTTTGCGAGTTGCAAAACCTGACGGTCGCACATGTGGCCAAAAGTTTCCTTATATACAATCATGGAATACTTTCATCAATATTACTCTCTGGGGTAAGGGTGACTGGGTCCTAGATGCACTTTAAGGCCACCGTAATAGATCTTGGATTGGGTAAATGTTGTGGTTTGCTGCTGTCAACAGTTTTACCATGTAGTTTATTTGCGTTTGTGAGGGTAGAATTTCTTCAGGTGACCAAAGCAGGACGCTATGACTGCAAAGAGATATGCTAAATGGGGGAAGGCTGGTTTAAAAAGCAGCCCAGACTATATCTCTGCTACCACATAAGCAATTCCCTTCCAGATTTCCTGCCTGCTATTAGTGTGGCCATTCGGCATTAGATTTTCCTCACTATTCTCATTCTATAGATAAGTACTGGGTGTTTATTCTGAAATTCATCCTACGAGATGATACTATAGATAAGTACTGGGTGTATATTCTGAAATTCATCCTATGAGAATTCCTTCTCATTTCTCCTCCGAATTACACTCCTAAGTTAGACCTCTGGATGAACCACCTCACCGCCTTCAACTGCTCCCCCCTCATTATTGACTCAGCTAAATCCCTCGGAATCACCCTGGACAAGCACTGGAACATGAAGACTCATATTAGCAATGTTTGCAAGGGAGCTAACCACCTGATGAGGACACTCAGGAATCTCAAACCTTTCCTCCCACAAGCAGACTTCAAGCAAGTGGTCCAAGCGCTGGTTTTGCCGAGGCTAGACTATGGCAGTGCTACGCTCTGTGGTCTCCCCAATTATACCTTGGCCCCACTAAGGGCCTCATTGAATGCGGCGGCCAGATTGGTCACGGGTACCAAAAGAAATGCGCACATCTCCCCAGTCTTAAAATCACTAAACTGGCTACCCTACGAGGCAAGAATACAGCTAAAGATTCCTGCCTATCACAAAAAGCCCTCCATTTCAAAATCCCCAGTTATCTAGCGCAAAAGCTGGAACTATCCGGAGGGGTAGACCCTCTAGGAGTGCTAACTCCCTCCTCCTGAAACCTCAGATCTTTCGCAAAAGGAGAACGGGTTACCGAGCTTTCTCCGGCTCTGCACCGAAGATCTGGAACTCTCTCCTACCAGAAATACGGAGAATCTCCTCCAAGGTTGCTTTCAAAGTGGAAGTAAAAAGATTCCTTATGAACAAGTTCTTACCTTAATAGGGTGCTGGACTGTTCTCCTCTGATATCCCTCGGGATCATGTTCGCGCTATATAAAACTTTATAAATAAATAAATTAAATAAATACCATGTCTTCCTTGTAGAAATTCACTGTTAGACCTGGCCCTTTTGACAGGTTTATCATCAAACTTTTTGCCTCCTATTTTTCTTACCCTGTTTCTGTTGTCTATAGGATTCTGGGCACTTTACCACTGCTGATCAGTGCTAAAGTGCATATGCTCTCTGTATAAATTGTGATATGATTGGCTATCCATGATTGGCATATTTGATTTACTGGTAAGCCCCTAGTAAAGTGCACGGTGGTATGTGCCTGGGCCTGTAGATCAAATGCTACTTGTGGGCATGCAGCACTGGTTGTGCCACTGACAGGAGTAGCCCTGTAAGTGTGTCCCAGACCTACCACTGTAGTGTCTGCGCACGCAGTTGTAAAATGCCATGTTGTTCTGGCAAGTGCACCCACTTGCCAGGCCCAAATGTTCTCTTTCCTTACATGTAAGTCACCCCTATGGTAGGCCCCAGGTATCCCCAAGGGCATTGTGCAGTGTATGTAAAAGGTAGGACGTGCACTGGTTTGTGTGGCATGTCCTGATAGTGAAATACTGTGTATTTCGTTTTTCACTATTGAAAGGCTATCTGTCCCATAGGCTTATCATTGGGGTTGCACTGTAACATTTTTACGTGTGTAAATTGCAATAGGAGCAAAATAGGAAAATGGAGTTTAGGCTCTCTGAACTTAGAATTTATTAATGCACCTTTTTGTGAAGGTGGTTTTTAAATTCTGTGTTTGAAAATGCCACTTTTAAAAAGTGGGCATTTTCTTACATTACCATTCTGTGTGCCTCTGGCTGTTTGTGTATTCATCGTCTGGTGTTTGAGTGACAGGAGCTGGGATGTGCATTCACTCTATACAGTCACTAGGGGGTTTGGGGTGTGCTTTGCCTTGCCTGGGTGACTCATCGGAGGGCAGAATAGACCTGGTCTGAAATTTAGAGTGGTGGGAGGAGTTTTGCTTGCACCTTAATAGGCTGTGTCTCCTTTTTCACAATGCTGTCTCCGCTCCCTGTGGTCATGCTGCACCAGGGACTGGTTTGGACTGGGTTCAGAGACCCTTACAGCAAAGAGAACAATGACAAAATGGGGTACAAGTACTACACCTAAAACCCCAGGACTTTAAATTACTTCAAGGAACAAGAGGACCCTGCCAAGAATAAGAGCAGAAGGACTGTGTGAGGAGCGATGCTTTTTCTGAGTGAGGGGTGGGTTGGCCTGCTGTTGCTGCTTCTGTCTGCGGTGGAAGAAAAGGACTGACTCTTTTTGCCCTGCTGTGGTATCCTGCTTGTGGAGAATCTCCAAGGGCTTGTGTGTGTTGGCCTCCTGTTTTTAGAAGACTCAGGGATATCAAAGTCTTCCTTCTGTGCGCTTTCCCTTTGCTTTGGGAAGGTTCTGGTGCGTGCACTCTGTTTTGCAAGAACCCTGTTGCTTCCACTTTGTTTTACAATTTGTGTCACAAGGGCCGTGTGCTTTCACTTTAATTTGCACTGTCCTGGTCCTTATTTGGGAGAAGCGCCTTCCTTGTGCTGATTACAAATTCCTTGGGCTTCTGGGAATGCCTTGTACTTACTGCAAATTCCTTGTGCCTACTACTAATCCCTGGTGCTTTGTGGGGGGTTCGTATACTTTTCTGGAAGCTCCCTCGTGCTTCGTTGGTGGTGGGTCCCTCGTCACTATTACTGACTCAATTAAATATTTCTCTCTTTTTAATTAGGGTACAGAATTCCTCCCTTTGCTTTGGGGTTCTGTCACTGTAAACACTATTAAATAGGCACTATACTTTCTAATATTGATTATAACCAAAATCCCTTCGATACCCTCATTTTGATATTCATTCCCATTTCAGCCTGAACAATTGATGGTTGCTCTTTAATTGTCTTTGTCCTGATGATGACCTGCTACATTAATAAGGTTGAAACGTCGTCGCCGCCTTCCTGGCAAAAAAATAAGAGGAAGCATTAAGTGTATTGTGTCTTTGTGATCCCACAAAACTTGTTATTGTATATATTATTCTTTTTTTGCCATTTTTAATTACACTATAGTTTGTCCCTTGTTAACCTTGTTTGTTTTGTAACCCTGTGAGCACCTTGTTTAATTATGTATATTCTAACTAAAGAAAAACTTTTTTGATAGTTGTTTGAGGGTATTTTGTTATTTGATTTTTCAAAATGTTTCTTTTGAAGTTATAAATGTTTCTTTTCTTAAAAATTAGAAACCTGAACCATTGTTGCGTTCATGCTGCCATTTCTAAGGTGCAACAAACAAAAAGTTGTCTCTGTGACATGTCTGTCAAAATCAAAAGTTCACCTATGAATTGAATGCTCAAGACTAAGCAAAATGCAATATCAATTGCTTTTCTAGTTAACCTCTAGGCTGAAATAAGCACTTAGAGATTGTATACATACAGCTGTTACTGCAGTGATACTACAAGTTAAGTACTTTACATGTTTCACTTCTACTTTTTATGCACTTACAATTTATGGGCCCCAAGTTATTTCTACAGGAATTTAATGAAATAAGTAGGCTTTTCAACATGTCAAATAGTTTTTTTAGATGCCGCTGGTGCAGTTCTGGCCTACAGCAAAATCACAAGTTAGGAGAAGAGATATTGTTGACATTTTGACCATATCGCTCCAGTGGCATCACATGAAGGGAAAAGACAGCGGGGCATATTATCAAGCCAGTTAACGCTGCGTTAGTGGCACTTTTGTGCCGCTAACGCGTTTTTTTTTTATCGCCCTATTACCAAGCCGTCGCTAACTGGCGTTAGCGACAGCTTTCCGGCGATAGCAGCCGAATTTCTTATCGCCGTGCATGCCAGCGATAGTTATCGCTAATGACATGCAAAGTAGGTGTTCACTCTCAAAATTTCACGAAATCTGTCGCTAACACCACATCGCCCTATTAGCAATGATGGCCCGGACCTGCAAAGCGATAAAAAAAGTCGCGCTAAGGCCCCTTAGCTGCAGGAACCTAAGAACAGAAAAAAGCAGGTCTAAAAATGGTTATAAAGGGAGGCAGATAAGGGAGACTAGCCCAGAGCCCCATCTGAAGACCCACTGACGCCATGGAGGTACTAATCATTCAGCTTGGAGCCCCACGAAGGCAACAACCACCACCGCCACTGTCACCTCCCCCAGGACCACCACCGAGGCAGCGCCAAAGAAGACAGCGGGCCCTGCGCAGACGTCTCAGCCTCGCAGACCTAACGCCAGAAGAAGTCATTGCCCACTACAAGCTCAAAAGGACATCCATCCAACACATCCTGAACCTGATAGCCCACAGGTTGACGCCACCAACACAGTGGAGAACCAACATCCCTCTGCAGACAAAGCTGCTGGCTGTGCTGCACATGTTGGCCTCTGGGACCTTTCAACCAACAACGGCCAGAGTCGGAGGAGTCTCACAGGCAGCCTTTTCAATCTTCCTCCCGATTGTCTTGGATGGCATACTCAGCCTGATACCCCAGCACCTTCACTTCCCCAACACTGTGCAGGAACAGATTGAGACCAAGCAAGGATTCTACGCCATAGCTGGATTCCCACAGGTGTTGGGAGCAATTGACTGCACACATGTACTATTTGTGCCCCCTGCAGACAGTGCACACATATACCGCAACAGAAAGCACACCCATTCCATGAATGTGCAGGCAATAGTGGACCACCGGGGACTGTTCACCAATGTCATAGCCAAGTTCCCAGGGAGTGTGCATGATTCCTACATCTTCCGACAGTCCATAATAAACCAGCGCTTCCGGGATGGCACATATGGAAATGCAGTGCTAGTCAGTAAGTACTAACGTAACACACCACATGCCTCAACTTCACACAGATGCAAATCATAAGTGTGAGAATGTACATGTCACAATCACACATACAACATGGTAATCAACATGCCCACATACCAGACACAACAACACCAGGAACTGTGGGAACTGTGGCTAGCTATGTAGACAAACCATCCTCAAAGGCTTAGCCCCTCTGCCACTCATTAGCAAATGTGGGGAGAGGTGTGAACCATGTATGTGCGATGGAGGGACCTGATCCATAATGAAAGCATGAACACAAGGCCCAGTGTGTAGGTGTTGTGCTGGACAGTCGGGACTAAGCTGACCGCAGACGTGCCCATGTGGGCATATAGTGTGTTTCTGTAGCCCAGCCTGATGGCAATGACTGTGTGGGTTACTGTCTTACCCGACAATGGGGGGATCCATTGGAAGGTTGCATGGAGGATGCAGAGGTAGGCGAAGCAGCTGCAGCCCACTGCGTACACCTGTAGGTATATGGAGAGGGAGGAGTCAAATACGGGGCCTAGGTACCCAGAGTTGGGGTGGGGGCATCCGAAGGGGTTGGCCCACCAGGTGATGCCACATGCTGATTGTTCTATTACGAGGATGAGGACTCATGTTTCCTCTGCATATAGCACGCCCCACCTGTTGATCATCCATGTTGCAACTCACAGCAAACCATCCTGGAAGCCCAGTTTGGTGTGTGGGCGTATTGTTGATGGTGAATATGAGCATTGTGTCCGTGTCGGTGGTGCTGTTTACTGGTATCCCCAAGCTTGCACCAGCTCCTCTCCATGTGTCAGCAGATGCATCTGCCAACTTAGAGGTTGTTGGTGACCGAGGTGGCATTCCTTGCCTGCTGTATGTTGCAGTTGCATAGTGGACAAGGGTGTATGCGCAGTTAGAGATACATGTCTGTAAAATGCGGCCTAGCTCCATTGGAGACAACTGCAGCGTTGTGGGTGTTGCTGTTGATGGTGGTGTGTAGCATCTCCTCGGTGACTGAGCTACACCAACTTTGTGGGGGTCTGCATGTGGTCAACGGTGGCTTGGGGTACATCAACAAGGAAGTGCATGCGTAAGCGGTCAATACATGTGCATTTAGTGGGGTTGATGAACTGGACGAATTCCACACATGCAAATAAGCTGTCAAAGGTGTGCCCTGCCATGTGGCTCAGTGTGGTGAAGATCTGGGACAGTCTGATGTCAGCAAAGATTTCCCAGAGTAAAATGGATTTTGAGTAGTCGTGGTATGTGATTTGGAGGCTACGCCCATGAATGAGTACGTAGTCCAGGGAGTGGACGGTGTTGCGCCTGATGATGCAGAGGTTGTGGGTGAAGCGTACCTGCCCTCAATGGGCCGTGCATGCGAGGGGGCTGCTGACTGTTGATTTGTGGCATCTCGGGACATGAAACAGCATGTGTTGTGCGGTGGGGCAGGTCTGGCAGCAGCGGCAGCAGCAGAACTGAACGTGAACCGTGTCTGGTGTGGCCTATTGCCATTTAAACGTTCACATGGCATTGACTGTGAGGAAGGTGGATGAGTGACATCGATAGACGGTAGAAGAGCCAGTTATGCAACCGCGCAGCGCACACAATCAAATTGGCTTGGGGGAGGGAGTATCAACTGTGAGGCAACGTAAATTGCATTGATGCTGATAATCAGTCAGAAGCAACACATGGCTAACATGAAATCCAACATAGCACAAAAGACACACCACAAAACCATCAACACCAACAACACAGCCGGCACAACCAATAATTTACACATCTCGCCATCACATGTTACAGGTGACCAAGGATATGCACTCTGCCCGTGGATGATGACACCCCTCCAAAACTCCACCACCCAGGCCCAGAGGCAGTATAATGCGGCCCACAGACGCACCCGGTCCATTGTGGAGCGCACATTTGGCGTGCTAAAGTCACGTTTCCGTTGCCTGGACAGCACAGGTGGCAGACTGCTGTACAGCCCTGAAATGGTCAACAAAATCATCCTTGCATGTTGTGTATTGCACAACATATGTTTGAGCACCAATGCTCCATGGATTCAAGTGCCTGCTGCACCGGACAATGACCAAGATGATGATGAAGATGAGGCAGGTGGCGCACACCCCAGAGCAAATGCAGCAGGAACTGCCCGAAGGAACCGAATAATAAACAATTTCTTCAACTGAGCACGTCACATTGTGACAGTCCCCATCAAATGTATCTCAGTGCAAAATGACCCCAATCACGGTTTGTGCCAATAAAGAACAATACACAGATACCCTGTCTGCATGTTACTCTCCTGCATGAGTACATCACTCTGAAAAGTGTACGTTGCACAATAAGTGCAAAGAAAATCACAAACCTCTATTCATGCAGGGAATGTCTCCTCAGTACAGAGATGCATTTCAGTGTGTCAAATGTGTAAGCTTAGAGTCTTCATGGTGCAAATTGGGCTACCCAACTCAAAATTGTTGTGTGTCCTTTTGTGTAATCCATGAAATATAGGTTGTGATCTGTGAATAAATTCACAATTGTAGTGTCTTGTCAGTGGTCAATAATTTATTGGAGTGTGTACGTTGTGTTAAATAATTAAACTTAGGGCGTGCAATGTGGTAAAATATGAAAATAGGGCGTGCAATGGGGTAAAATATGAAAATAGGGCGTGCAATGGGGTAAAATATAAAAATAGGGCGTGCAATGGGGTAAAATAATGAAAATAGGGCGTGCAATGGGGTAAAACATGAAAATAGGGCGTGAAATGGGGTAAAATAATGAAAATAGGGCGTGCAATGGGGTAAAATATGAAAATAGGGCGTGCAATGGGGTAAAATAATGAAAATAGGGCGTGCAATGGGGTAAAATATGAAAATAGGGCGTGCAATGTGGTAAAATATGAAAATAGGGCGTGCAATGGGGTAAAATATAAAAATAGGGCGTGCAATGGGGTAAAATATGAAAATAGGGCGGGCAAAGGGGTAAAACATGAAAATAGGGCGTGCAATGGGGTAAAATATGAAAATAGGGCATGCAATGTGGTAAAATATGAAAATAGGGCGTGCAATGGGGTAAAATATGCTTTTCTGTGTGTCATAAGCAATTAGCCTGAAAGACACTTCCACCCCAAGATCAACAACCTCTACGACAAGTACGTGGACCACAAACTGGACGCAGCAGCCGGACCACCAGCACCCCTGAAACACCAACCAGACCGCCATCACCAAATGGACAGCAGGCAGGGATGAAGACACCGCCTCCGCAATGTAAGGCATCCACTCGGGGGCCCACACAGACCCCTGGCCCCCTCACATCTTCCACAGAGCCGCATCTGCCATCACACACGAAGCACTACACAACATCAACAACACCTTCAACACATGCACGTTCACAGATAACTGGAAGCGTGCCAAAGTCATGCCCCTACGCCTTGTGACCCCCACGGGTATAGCACACTTAACATTCCCCTGATTGATTGATGGTTCTCTTGTAAGATATGCAATTATGGTGTAACCTGTGTTGCATGTTGCAAGTCAGGGTGTCATGTGTTGTGAAACATTATATTCAAGGTGTCATTTGAGTGCTAACCAAGCCTATCATGTTGTTACAGGGCTCTGACATGATTTTAGCACTAAGACTGTACATCTGTGTATTGATTTGCTCTTAGCGTGCAGATCTTGCCGCTAAAACGACAATGTGATCATTTTTTTCCATCCGCCCAATGTTAAAATACATCGCGCGACACTTTGTGCAATACAAAATATTACTCATGTGACTATTTGCGTGCAGATTTTCACCACTAACTCAAAAACGGCCCGCAAAGAGGCAGGAAGTGATGTCTGCATGCTTCCTGTCTACTGGAGTAGTGTTCTGCACTTTCACTTTCTCTTTTGAGCACATTGCTGGTGATTTTGGAGAGTGTTGGAGGTGTTTGGTGGTGTGTGCTGCAGTTTGGAGATTTGGAGAGTGTTGCTGTGTCCTGTGTCCTGTTGATAGTGTCTGTGAAGTGTGTGTACTGATTTGTTGTGTTTTACTGTCTCCTGTCCTAACTTTTTGACGGGTGTCTGTCTTGGGGTAGTACACTAACATTGTTGTAGGGGATATTTTAGAGGGTAATTAAATTTTTTACTGGCTGTGGGCTCACAGGTGGGCAGGGAGATGCCGCCTGTGGGCAGGGAGGGCAGGATGTCCGAGGGGGCATTGGGGGGCTTCCTGTGGCTGATTAAATTCCACCTGCCCCTGATGTTGGAGAGGGGAGGCCGTATCCTGCAAGGATACAATGTGACTGTGCGGAAGCTGAGGTGGGAGTGTGTGCGGGTGCAGATGCTCAGGTTCTTTGGAGTGGACCGTAACGTGCGCCAGTGGAAGCACCGCTGGCAGGACATGCTTGCACGTGAAGCAGACCTCCTAGACTATGTGGGAGTCATGACAGGCCTACAGGGTGGTAAGCACAAACTCCACATTTAATCGTGTATACTGTAACGAATGGAAATTACGGCGTGTGTGACACTGGTGTCAAACTGAGAAATGGTTGCTGATTGAGGTGGGAGACGCAAAGCGTTTGTGCATCATGTTGGCACATCCGAGACACAACGCTGCATCACATTGACAGGCATATGGTGCAAGTCTGTGTCACCCACTGCGCTGGACCAACACTTAGCACTGTACTGCCATAGCTGGCACACCTGTGCAAAATGTGCGTGCAGGCAGAAGATTGTTTGGGTACGGCAGGGGTGACTGTACATGAACCATCCAAGGAATTGTCCATGTGAGCTGTGTGCTGGCCAAAAGGTTGTGTCAAAATGCTGTCCTCATGATTTGTGTTACGTTAGCTACGCTGCCCTGTGAACATAGTTGCTGTGTGACAAAGTATTGTATGGGAACAAATGGTCTAAGGAAATTGGACATCTCCAGATTGTCATACACCAACAACCTCTGTGTAACTGCTTTGTGCAATCTGCAGCAACTCAATCGTACAAAGTGCATGTAGAACATCATGATGCATGTAGTAATGGTGCCTTGTGGATGACTCACACTACTATTATGGACATGTTAGCTAGCATTACAGTCTTGTTTGTCCCAAATCAGCAGTCACAGGTCTGGTGTGAATGGCAGTCAAAGTGGACCCAATCATGTAGTCAACATGAAACGCAACACTACAGTTATGTAGCATTTGCTGTCACGGTGATGATTGGCATGAGGAATATGACACATATGATATGAAGTCTAATACCAACACATATTTCTTTACTTGTCTCACAGATGGACGGCCACCAATCACACAGGGGGACATCGACAGCTTCGAGGACCCACACGCCACTGGTGAGTTGGAACGTCATATACTGGCATGTTGCGGTGGCATGGATGTCTGGGTCAAATGATCAACGCTGTAGTATGAAGTATGGGTGTGTATCACATCTACCTTGCCTACAGTGTGATGATATTTTGTTGGAAGTCAGAAGTGTGCACTTATTGGTAAGTGACTTTTGACAAATGCATTGGTCTCACAGTTGTGACTTGGCCCATCCCCAGTCAGTGATACACATTGAAAGTAAGGTGCAAATCATCAAGACCATATAGCAAAGTCAACATCCATTTCATCGAAGTTGTGTTGTCAATAGGGGCCTAGCATCATGAACGAAGCAGCGTTAATACATTCCACATTTTTTAAAGCTTACTTGTCAATGAGGTACGCTGTCACGCTGTGTTTAGTGTGAAAGGGGCGTGCATTGGGTGTTGTGGTTGGCGTTCCACACCAACACCCATTGTATTTGAGGCTGCCCCCTATGTCCAAGTGCGGCATTGATAGTTGCCAGCGCACAGTTTAACATCTATGACATCCCGGTTGTAATCTGGCCAAATGAGCAGGAATGCTTTTGGCTCATCATGTTTTCTTTTTACATGTGAGCTGCCTTGTGCAGCACACATGGGAATAGAAAAATGACATGGTGTGTATAAGTACAGCAAGGTGGCCCTTTCAGTACATACAGAAACATATTTAATTTTTCCCTAATGTATCTTCCCTGTGTGCTGCACGAAGCAGCACACATGATAGTCACAACATGGTATACTAGGATTGAATCTGTGGATGAAGGGGCACCTTCCTGTACAGAAACCAAACTCACCTACACACACACACCCTTGCACACTGGTGCAAGGGTGCCTGCGTACGCGCTAAGTTGTGAGACGTAACGTCATCGCTGGGGGAAACGCAAGTCTGCACCACATCCTTGGAAATAGGGTGCAGACTTGCATTAGCAAAGTGGCGGAGGGAGACGTTAATCTGAGGAGTCGAACGCCTGTCTCCGCCACTTCCATGTTAATATGCCCCTAGGTCCATGGGTTCTGTCACCACAGCACATGCCTGTGGATTGCAGAGAACACCGATAGGACAGGAGACATGTAAGTGAGCTTGCTGATGACCATCCGATGACATTGAATGCATGTACATCCTTGCCTGAGATGACTGTGCAAGTGTGCATGATGATGCACAAGGAGGCAGTGCATTTCAGTCCGTAAGTGCGCAGACACAGTTTGCAAATGTGAATTTGTAGGTATGCTGCATGCCATCTTCAGAGTAGTGGCAGTGTGTATCTGTGAGCCATGCATATCAATGGCACGTTCCCCAAACACACAGCAAAGTAGGCCAAATTAATCACATTGGCATGTATGGCCACTGCAATTGTGTTGACAAGCTGTCTCCTTGAGGCCATTCCCTGATTGACTCTAGATCAGGTGTGGGAACTCCTCTGTCCCAATTGGTGTCCTTTCTGTGCACGCATTTACCACGCAAGCTCTAGCTCTGCCTTCAATGCTTTGACATTTATTTAACAATGCAGGGCTCGCCAACGCTATCTGTGAATGAGCATTACTCCAAAATACACTATGAGCATCATGACTCCAGGGTGCCGTCACAAAGGCGAATGCATTGTGACTGTTTGCGTTGTTACGGCCAGCGTATCTTGATTCACTACGGAGTGATCCTAGCGGATACAAGACATTCATGATTGACTGTGAATTTAGAGGAAAAGATGTTTCCCCCTCTCTGCGGCAACACTTCACATATTGTGTAGTAGTGTTGGAGAGCGCAACTGCGCATCATGTATAAGTCAGCGTTCAGCCACACAACAGGTTTCCATGTGTGCTGCTTCATGCAGCATAGTTGAAAGTGTGAGTAGGGCTGTCCCAGGATTGTTCCAGGGCAGGTAGGGTAACCTCCAAAAACATTCAAAAGCCCCCGTCACACAGACACCCTTGCACTCTGGTGCAAGATTGCCTGTGTTGGCGCAGACTTGATGAACCGCACACATGTGCTGGGGGACACACATGCCTGCACATGGGCATTGTACCTATCATGCAGCACTGTGTCACTGGAGAGGATGAGGGTGGTGCTACACACGGGGGGCTAACGCTTCCCTCCTCCGATTGCTTGTACATGTCACCCTCAGCCCGGGTATGTAATGGAACAATCGTTTGGCACTGTCAGTCTAATTTGGTAGTGACAGTACATGTACCATGCCATGCTCTGTCATGTCAGTATCCCCAGCATGTAGTCACTAATCCATGCTTCAACATGTCATTGTCCAGGTCACTTGCTGACTTCACATAGTTACGCTGGAGTGTAGGCTCCCATGTTTAAGTGATCTTGTATTACAGATGTGTATGGAGGACATTGACATTGTCTAAGGGACTCTAATTTGCCTTTGTGTATATTTTACAGACAACATGACGCCAAGCCAACTACATGCCTTCCAGGTGCGGAAGGACCGTTTCAGACATGTTAAGAAGGTGGCAAAGGGGTACCGCAACTGCAAAGAAAGGGAACCCCCTCTAAAAAGGTAATTCAGGTCAGGGAGAAAGAGGGGAATAAACAATGAATACAATCAAACAATAAAGCTCCCCTATGACCTATATCTCTTTGTGGAATAGATTAAATCTAGTATGGGTTTATACAAAACACATAGTCAAAACTTCACAGTTGTAAGATTCCAATCTTATTCTTTATTTTTTCTTTTATCTTTTACTTATTATTCATAATTTCCTTTTTCATAACATTTATATCAGCATAGCTTGATTATTTTTTTTTTAAAAGTACAATTACATTTTTTTTAATAGATTTTTCTTTTTTTTACAAACATTGTTATTTTCTTTAAAAAACAGGAATATTCAAAACATGTATGCTCTAAGTACAGTACAAAAACTCTGGACCCCTACTGAAAACTAAATATACAACACTATACCATTAGCAATCTCACTCATTCATTCAAAACAAGCAACCACAAACAATCCAAACACATATACACATCTGGGTATGAGGGAGAAACAAAGATATTTAAAGTCTCCAAGACCAAGTCAGATGACCATATACAACAAGGTCTAGACAATTAGGGTCGACGCGCGTTTCGGTGGGGTGAAACACGATATAAACCACCTTCTTCAGGACCTTTCCCAAATAGTGTGGACTCTCACACAAACACAAAAGAGACAGGCGTACAGATTGTACTGTTCACAGACTTGCTTTCCAATTGATGACACCCAGAGACGGGTAGGATACACATTTATATGCGGAGCATAAGGCAGCAGTGCATAATTCATACGCGGCACTGGTCCACTTGGTATACCTGCACCCTTATGTATATATCTATATCAGGAATTTCTTTTCTGTGTTTCAAGGAGAGATCACACAGTTGTTTGCGCGAGTTTCAGTAATCTGTGTGAGGGAGGATATACATCTATACTGTGTTCGTAAAGCACAAATATCCAGGTGCTCTTTTCAGGAATAGAGGAAGTCACTCCCGCGTGATGGCAAGGTTTATATATAGTTACATCAACTGAATTAATGTCCCTATTTTCAAGACAATGGCGTTCTTAAGACTCCGTGTATGGCAGCAGCATCCGGCCAAAGGGGTACCGCAACATGGCCAAGAGGTACCGGGAGGAACGGAAGAAGGGTACATGGAAGGCGGTGCCCGAGCTTGCTCAGACTGTCACACAGCCCATTGCAGGCCCCTCAGGTGTCAGTGGTGGGTCCCAGCCCGGACAGGTGGCACATCCCCCTACAGCCACACACCCCCAAGGCACAGTCCCACCTGCAACTGGCGATCAAGTGGTCCCATATACAGTGCGGGACAGGAGGCTCCTTCATGACATTATTGTGTCCCTGGCTGACATCAGGCGTGAAGTGTCTGAGGTGAACAGACAAGTTGCAGACATTAAGAAACTCTTTGGACTGCCATGATGGCTGGACCTGTTGGACCCCATCCCCCTCTTCTCCCTTCCCCCAATGTTTTAATATCTATTATTAGGTAGTGTTAGGTTAGTAATTTAATTGTTAGGTAGTGTAGTTTTAGTGTAGGTTTTAGGTAGTGTTAGCTTCTAGGTAGATTTTAAATTGTAATTAGTAATCCGTATTTGGGGATAAGTTTCCTTTTCCTTTGGGTGGGGGGTTGATGTTTTCTTGTTAATAAAAAATTAAAAAGAAAAAAAGTATAAATAAATATATCTTTGTGTAGGTTACATGTGTAGTTAGTTTATGTATAGCTTAGATGTCTTTGTCCTGTTTCGTGGTGTGCCTTAAGGGTGGGAGGGGGATTGATGTCTAGGATATGTTGTTGAGTGTTTAGGATTATTTAGGGTAGATAGTTTAGTTAAGTAAGATTTTTCTAGTTAGTTTATATTTTAGTAGTAGTTCAAGTGATAAGTGTTAGTATAGGTTACTTCAATTTTTTTGATGTACAAATAAAAGTTTGATACTTTGGATTTCTGCTTGCACTTATGCACTTATGTCAGGGATGATGTTGGGGAGTGTGGCCCATTCCATTGTATGCAACTCTTGCCATCACTGGACTCTCCATTGGAATCTGTAAGTCTGCTCATGACATGTTAGTTTGCAGGATGTATTGTGTCAGGATACCTTAGATGTGAGCACAGTGAACTTGCATGGATGACAGGGTGGCAATTTGGATTCAAGTCCTAGTCTAGGGACAGTCGTCTGTGACGTACTACATCTTCAGTGTGACTCACGGATTTGTACAGCACATTGTTGCCCATTTCGCACACAACCTAGTAAGATGGCATGGCGAGTTAATACAGTTAGCTACTGTTATCCATCATGGAGACGGATGTAGGCGCCAGGTTCCACAGATTCCGTCACACACCTGCATGTCAGATGCCCATGGCGCAGAGTCCGTCTACATTGCACAGACCTGGCCACACTTGCTGCGTAGTGCCAGTGTGTCCGCTTCCTTTGCAAGATATGTTCATGTGCATGTACGCTCAATCTCCGGACCAAGCATGATATTTTAAATTTCGGTGTGCATTGTGTATAGCACATGGAACAACAGTGTTCCTGATTCACAAGAGTAATCTGAGAGTAAGTGATGACTTGGAATTTCACGTTACTCACAAATGGCATTTAGGAGTAGTGCATTTTGGTTTATTGAGTTCACTTCTCCTAAATGCCTTTCGTGACTCACTGGACTTGTCATGTTATGATATTGTCCAAGCTGACATTTGGTTGGTGGCACACTGTTCTGCTGCACACAAGGGGGGAAATGTTGCATTGCTCCCTGTAGTGACAGTGTCATAGAGACTTGTCCCAGCTGTTACTTCTGCCATTGGCTCATGGTGATGCCACCCTTGAAATGTTGGCCGTGCATCTGACTATATGCTGAGTGCAGTGCCCCACACATCCCTACACACATTGCCCGATACGCTCGCAGTGGTCACAGCATGAGAGAGGTCAAATTTTAGGTTGCATCGTTTGTCGACAGGGAGGGGCTGACTGACGCCTTGCACTTTGGGGTGAGCCCCTATTTGCAAATCTACTTCACTGAGGCAGACATTGTGGTTCGGTATGTGTATGGGGGACATGTGCCCTTCTGTGTCCTCATAAATGTGAATATGGTGGGCAACATTTTGGGGTGTGACATGCAATGTGCACTATCACAACAGGCTTTGTCCACCATGTAGTGTGGGAGTAGATATGCCAAGAGATATTTGTTTTCAAGTGTTAAGGAGGACACTACTTGTGGCCTGCAACAGACTAGGACCATTTAGCACACATGCCTTTTCCTTAATGGACGTGGGGCTAGGTTGGTATATTGCTAGATGGTTGTTTTGTAGCAATGGGGGCACAGCTAGTTCACACATACACGCCCATCTCACTGCCTATCTGTATCAGGTAAAACAGGTACATTGCTCTTATTTCCCTTGGTGTACCTTCTGGGTGAATCAGTGTCCTAACACTTTTTACATACTTCTAAACTTGATTGGTCTAGAACGACACACATCTGTGTGAGTTAAATAATTTTATTTACATTCAGAGGATGAAGACAGGACCAGTGCTTGGCCATACATGCCCACATTGCATGGATGCCTGTTAGAGGGCCAGACAGAGTCATTTGGTGGTAACAGGGCCAAGGGAAGAGGCATAGTTCAGTCCACAGGCTGATTGCAGTGTCATTGGCAAGAAAACAGTGATATGGCAGTCCATGTGGAGGTCCAAGGTGATTGTCGGGGGACAGTGGAAGACAGTGCAAGAAGATTTTCCGTGGCATGATACTAAGCCCGGCACCAAGGAGAAAACTGGCATTTTGGCGTTGATGGATGCTACCGCTTTCTCCTTAGCACAAATGCACTTTCATCCTCCTCTTCGTCCTCTGATCTGTCATGTGCCTCACATGTGGGTGGTGGTATAGTGGGTGCAGCACTGTGAGGCACTGACACATCAGGTGGCAGAGCTGAGGATGTGGAAGCAGCAGCAGCATTCATCGGCGCCAGACCTTGTGGCAGCAATGAAGTGATAAGCAGGTGCAGGGCATGATAGATCCCAGCTACATCGCGCTGGTGTGCGGCCCTGGCAGCCATATCTTGTGCCTGTATCCGCTCCATGCTCTCCATTATCTGACATGTGCATGTGCATATAGGTGGACTTTACTGCGCCTACACAACCTTGCACACTACTCAGACACATGTGCACATTGCTGCAGGTGTGCTGACATTGGTGGTGACATGCCTTATCGTGCACATGACCAGTCACATTCACAGTGCATCTGCAGTTTGGCATCAGGGAGAGATATGTCCTTGTGCTGGCAATTTGTATGTGCGTGGTGATGTGGCAAGGGGGCCATTTTGCCACCCTGCCGCATCTCAAGTTGTTGTGCCACTTTGTCATTTGATGTAGCACTTATGGAGTGGTCTGACGTTGATCTTGGACTATGTTGGGCTTACTTTTCTGTGCACATTTACAAGTCTGTGTGCCCGCCAATGCGTGTCGTGCAATGTGTTGTTTGAGAAGGGTGATATGTCCCTATGCCACCATGGACAGGGGTATCCGGGACATGATCCACAGTAATTGTGGGTATGCACTTCAATTAATTTAATTGTACATGAGTGCCACTGGGCCCATCCACCCCCGTCCACCCCGTCTCTGGTTGATGCTCAACCTGGTGTTGTTGTGTCTGGTCACGTTCAGCAGTATCCTGGCCCGCAACTCCAACCACCGTCTCCTCACTGATGACTCGGGACACCTGCTCCTCCAACTCATCCAGCTCCTCCTGTGGTGCTGGACTCCCACCACCAGTCTGCTTAGCTGCTTTCAGGTTGGCTGCTAGTTTCTCCTTGGTTTCGCGCTTGGTATCATGCCAGCGTTTTTTACACTCGTCCACTGTCCTCCTCCTCTCTCCGACGGCATTCACCTTGGACACAATGTCCTGCCATATTTCTTTTTTTCTTGCCAATGTCACTGTGGAGGTGACAAACAGTTCTTGTTGGTGTTCAGTCACCTCCGCAATCAGGACCTGGTTTTCCTGGTTGCTGAACTTAGGATTCCTCTTCCTCTTGGCCTTCACATGGGTCTGTGGCTGGTCCTCCTGGGTATTTGTGGGGTTGTTTGTGGCCTCAGCACTGGTCCCAGCTTCATCCATTGCTTCTCTGGTTTTTCCCAATTTTTTTTTTTTCTCCTTGGCGGGCCTTTTATAGTGCTGTGATATGGGAGCATCGGGGGACAGGACCTCCGGGAACTTCAAGATGGCGCCCAGCTCTTTTCAGCCGGTGGAGGAGGTCGGCGGTCGAGAGGCGGCTGTTGACCCCGTGATGACGTCATCGCGAGGCGAGGAAAAGGAGGAGAGACCCGCGTGGAGGGGGGAGGCGAGTACGAACCAAGAGGAGGAAAGGGGAGAACACCAGTGGGGAGTGCCGACGGCGGGGGAAACGAAGGACGCAAGCAGAGAACCCCTGAAGGAGCCGTCCAGCGAGAAGACCCTGCAGAGCCCCGAGGAAGAAGCAGCGCCAAAGAGGGAGGTTTCCCCAACACCAGCTGTCTTTGTATCCGGACATCCCCAGGAGAAGCAGGATGGCGCGATACCCCACGCTACGGTCCCGGAGGACCGTAGCCCCAGGCAAGTGCCGTTCCTACATTTCTGGAGGAGGTTGGCTGGGAGGGGAGGAAAAGGGGACTTTGCATGAGAAATGGGCACAGTCTAGGACCAATCCCTCAACCCCCTCTTCCCTCACATACCGCGGTGATTGCTCTACGTAGGTTGAGGGATAGCACACTAATCCTAGCCAAGTATAAAAGGACTGACTTGTGGTTGTTTGTGTTTTCTGTTTTCTTTTGGGGACCCCGGGCCCCCCTTTAAGTGGGGAAAGACCAGGACTAGAGGAGCGCTGACTTGGAGAAGAAGGATTCCCCAGTGACTGCTGAGAACCAGAGACATTTATTTTGCTTATGTACAGTTCCACCTGGCTTATGTGTTTTCCCTGCGTGTGAAAACTCTAACAGACTCGTGGGACACTGTTTCAATAAAATACATCATAGGTGTTTCAACACCTTTTCCTCACCAAGTGCTGGCTGGTATTATGCTTATGTAGAGACTGAACACTCCTTTCCTAGAAGGGGAGTTATACCACAGTGGTGTCAGAAGTGGGATTTAGTCGTCTGAGGCTCGAAGATGACGCAACCCGTGACCCTATAGGACATGATCACTCAGTTAGCTGAAGGGCAGAGACATCTCCAATTGGTTCTAGAGCAACGAAACCAGAACGCTCAGAAGGAACGGGAATCTTTCCAAGCAGCCCTGAAAGAGCAAGCGGTTATACTAACCACTAATCAAAAGGTACAGGACATGGCTATTCTACGCCTCATGGAAACCATTTCCAGCGCGAGGGTCCATCCAAATGTCCCCGGAAGCGTCCTTCAGAAGTTTCAGGAGGGGGACGACCCAGATTATTTCTTTACCAACTTTGAAAGGGTAGCTACCACCGCCACTTGGCCTCCCGAGAGGTGGGGTCAGTACATAGCCCTGTTACTATCTGGAGAACTACAGGCTGCCTATCAATCCGCCAACCCTGCTGGAGTTACTCCCTATCAGGACATAAAGAGGGCCATACTAGAAAGACTGGGCTGTGATCAAGAATTCTATAGGGCTCGCTTTCGTAAGGAGAAATGGGGAACTGGAGATAATCCCCGGGGTCTCTTTTACCGGATTAGGGATTTGGGGAATCGCTGGCTTCAGCCCCATACTTCCTCGGTTGAGGAAGTTACTGAGAAGATATTTCTAGAACAATACCTAGAGGCCCTACCCTGTAACACTAGAGCATGGGTAAAACAGCATCCAGGTCTAACCTCACAATCCGCAATAGAGTTAGCCTGTGCCTATCTTAGATCCCCAGACTTCAAAGCACCGACAGGAAGAGCTCCTATCCCTTTTCCTAAGCCTACCCCTAAACCCACAACAGAAGGGGGGGATAAACAACCCTTGCCCATCACTAGACCCGTTCCTAAGCCTCTTCCAAAGCCATCTCCGGTCCACATGGGACCACAATGTTTTCGCTGTGCGGAGTGGGGGCACATAGCCCGAAACTGCCCCTTAAACACAGATAGCTCTGAACCTATGGAGGTGGGTTGGTCCTGAGGAAGAGTTTTAGTCACCGGATCAACTAGACAGAGGTACAAGAAAGCCATTATGCTAAATGGCAGACCAGTCAACGCCCTACTGGATACAGGGTGTCACCATACCGTGGTGGCAAAGGAGTTGATTCCATTAGCGAAAGTGTGTGAAGGGGAGACAGTACTAGTTTCTTGTGTCCATGGGGATGTCAGGTCCTATCCCCTAGCTGAAGTGCTGATAGAAATACACGGGTACCCCCCAGTCAGAAAAATGGGAGTGGTCCCGGGACTACCAGAAAACGTGCTCTTGGGCACTGACCTACCTCACTTTCATGAGTATCTGACAGAACTAACAAAACAATGCCCTGAGGCGGAGTGGCTGCAAGAGGCACCATTCTGCAGTGAGACCATACCGAGTCCCAGAGATAGGGAAAAGAAAACCCGGAGTGAGAAAAGAAAAGACAAAGAACTACCTATATGCCTGCCAAGCTATGTCTTCATGTTTGCTCTCTTCCCCAGAACCTGGAAACACTCCCGCCCGGAGCTTCCGAGCTGCCCAGAAAGATGACAGTACCCTACTGAATGCCTGGAATCAAGTACAGGAAGTTGACCCTGACAAGGTAGGCTCTTACTTTTTCATAAAAAAAGGGGCTGTTGTACAGAGCTAGTGGAGACCCCGGTAATAAAACTGAAGAGCTACTGGTTCCAATAGCATTCAGAGAACAGGCCTTGCAGTTAGCACATAACCAAGTGGGAAGGGGTCATTATGGACAAGAGCTCACGTTGAGATACCTATTGGAAAGGTTTTATTGACCGAGTGTATCAGGAGACCGCCAGATTCTGTGCGGCGTGTCCCAAGTGCCAGTTAGTGAATCCCTCAAAAGACAGAAAGGTGCCTCTACAGCCCCTACCGATTATTGATATTCCCTTCCAGCGAGTGGGTATGGATCTAGTAGGGCCGCTAATACCTTCAGCCAGAGGACATCAATATATCTTGGTCCTGGTAGATTATGCCACCCAATACCCCGAGGCTATACCCCTCCCTAGCATGACCACGATGGCAGTAGCTCAGGCCATGATCTCTTTTTTCTCCCGGGGGGTTTTCCCTTAGAAATCCTAACTGACCAGGGGACTCCTTTCATGGCCAAACTAATGAAGGAGATCTATAGGCTCCTGGGGGTGCATCAAATCCGGACGGCTGTGTACCACCCCCAGATGGACGGTCTGGTGGAAAGGTACAACAGGACAATAAAAACCATACTCAGGAAACTGATAGGAGACACAGGGAAGGACTGGGATCGTAAACTACCTCTTGTCCTCTTTGCTATCAGAACGCACGAGCAAAAATCGACAGGGTTTAGTCCCTTTGAACTATTGTTTGGACGTAAACCCCGTACTCTGTTAGAGATGGCCGCCGAACAATGGACCGAGGAGGAAGACGAAGGGAAACCCCTTCTAGGATATATGCAAACCTTGAAGGAAATGTTAGCCGCCTTATGGGATACCGTCCACAGGAATATGGACAAAGCCCAAGCTAAACAGAAAGAACAGTACGACCGTACCAGTCAAATGAGAGAACTAGCAATAGGGGATAATGTACTGATCCTCCTACCTTCTTCAGAAAAGAAGTTGTTGGGCACTTGGCAAGGACCATATGCTGTGACACAGAAAGTGACTCCGGTCACCTACAGAGTAGCTGTTCCTCATACTAACAAAACAGGACAAGCCTATCACATCAACCTCCTTAGGAAATGGGAGGATTCTGTTGCACACTCCGAGGACAGGAACGGAGTAAAATCCGTGTGCCAGGTAACCCTCAATAAAACACTGGACATCCCTGTGGACCTAGGGAGAGAGGACAAGACAGGGAGACCCCGAATGGGATCCAAGCTCTCGCACGATCAGCAACAGCAATTTGGGCAGCTATTAGACCAATCTCCCGGACTAAGTTCAGGCAACCCGGGGCATACAACCCTAGAAGCTCACGACATTATTACCCAAGAAGGGCAAGTAGTGAACCTGAAACCCTATAGGATACCAGAGGCCAGAAGGTCAGCAGTAGACCAGGAGATAGAGGATATGCTTAGAGCTGACATAATTGAACCCTCCCAAAGCAATTGGCGCTCTCCAATTGTGTTGGTACCCAAGCCGGATGGAAGTCTTCGGTTTTGAATAGATTTCCACCAGGTAAATGCCCACTCAAAATTCGACAACTACCCCATGCCCCATGTGGACGAGTTGATCGAAAGACTAGGCGAAGCCAAGGTCATGTCCACCATTGATCTGACTAAGGGCTATTGGCAAACCCCCCTGACTTGATCCGCCCGAGAAAAGACGGCCTTTTTTACGCCATCCGGGCTATACCAGTTCGTGGTGATCATTCGGTCACCACGGAGCCCCGGCAACCTTTCAAAGGCTTATGGATGTCATATTATGAGCACACCAAAGTTATGCGGTAGCATACTTAGACGATATAGTGGTCTATTGTCCGGATTGGTAGACCCACTTAGATCACCTTAGAAACATTTTTGATACATTGAGACAAGCTGGCCTTACCTTGAACCCGAAGAAAACCACCCTCGGAACACACCAGATAGAATACCTGGGGTACACCATAAGCGAAGGAACCATACAACCACAACACAATAAACTAGAGGCCATTCAGAACATTCCCCAGCCCACTACCCGGAAAGAGGTACGAGCCTTTCTTGGATTAGTAGGCTATTACCGCAGATTCATCCCTCAGTTTTCCGAGGTAGCTAGTCCTCTCACGGATTTACTTAGAAACAAACATACTAGGGCGAGGATAGAGTGGAGTGCAGCACAGGAAGACAGCTTTTGTTCCCTAAAACACTTACTATGTAATGCCCCTGTTTTGACCTGTCCAGACTTTAGGAAATCATTTGTGTTACAACGGATGCCTCTGATAGAGGACTAGGAGCAGTATTATCCCAACCGGATTCACAGGGTTTGCTACGGCCGGTATTGTTCCTGAGTGGGAAGCTGTTTCCAAGAGAAACCCGGTATGCCACTATGGAAAAAGAATGCCTAGCCATAAAATGGGCCATGGAGTCATTACAGTATTACTTACTGGGGCGTCCCTTCTTTCTTTTAACGGACCATGCTCCCCTGACTTGGTTAGCCACACACAAGGATACCAATTCCAAAGTACTTCGATGGTTCTTAGCTTTACAGCCCTTTTCCTTTCAGACTATGCATATCCCAGGAAAGCTGCAGGGAAACGTTGACTCTCTCTCCCGCTTTCCTGTATCGGAATGGCCCGATCGTCCATCCCGGGAAGATAGGCAGTGTGATATGGGAGCATCGGGGGACGTGACCTCCGGGAACTTCAAGATGGCGCCCAGCTCTTTTCAGCCCGTGGAGGAGGTCGGTGGTCGAGAGGCGGCTGTCGACCCCGTGATGATGTCATCGCGAGGCGAGGAAAAGGAGGAGAGACCGGCGTGGAGGGGGGAGGCGAGCACGAACCACGAGGAGGAAAGGGGAGAACACCAGTGGGGAGTGCCGACGGTGGGGGCAACGAAGGACGCAAGCAGAGAACCCCTGAAGGAGCAGTCCAGCAAGAAGACCCCGCGGAGCCCCGAGGAAGGAGAAGCAGCGCCGAAGAGCGGAGGTTTCCCAACACCAGCTGTCTTTGTATCCGGACGTCCCCAGGAGAACCAGGATGCCGCGATACCCCACGCTACGGTCCCGGAAGTGCCGTTCCTACATTTCTGGAGGAGGTTGGCTGGGAGGAGAGGAAAAGGGGACTATGCATGAGAAATGGGCACAGTCTAGGACCGATCCCTCAACCCCCTCTTCCCTCACATACCGCAGTGATTGCGCTACGTAGGTGGTGGGATGGCACACTAATCCTAGCCAAGTATAAAAGGACTGACTTGTGGTTGTTTGTGTTTTCTGTTTTCTTTTGGGGACCCCGGGCCCCCCTTTTTGTGGGGAAAGACCAGGACTAGAGGAGCGCTGACCTGGAGAAGAAGGATACCCCAGTGACTGCTGAGAAGCAGAGACGTTTATTTTGCTTATGTACAGTTCCACCTGGCTCGTGTGTTTTCCCTGCATGTGGAAACTCTAACAGACTCATGGGACACTGTTTCAATAAAATACATCATAATCATAGGTGTTTCAACACCTTTTCCTCACCAAGTGCTGGCTGGTCTTATGCTTATGTAGAGACTGAACACTCCTTTCCTAGCAGGGGAGTTATACCACAAGTGCATTTTCGCGCTGAACGCTTAAAATGCAGGCCTGGTGCCAATTAGCGATCGGATTCTGTCGCTGATTGGCCCATCGCCACTTTTCTTACGAGAATGTTTGCCAAATGGCCTGCAGAAATAACACAGTGCTTCAAATACAACACAACACAATTGAAAGCACCCATTTCAGGCGCAAAAACGAATGCATATGTTAAACAAATGCATTAAGCTTCCATCAAGTCTCCGTGGGTCAAATACTATGCCTTAAAATCAAGAATGCCCTGCAAGTGACAACTTTACTTTCCTGCTAGGCCAACTCAGCCTCCATCTTACCTAGGTCGGTAAATTGAGTATCATTGAATTTGGTAATAGTAACATCTATATTATACTGTTCTTAGAAACTGAAGAAGTATGATATGAAGCACAATCTAAAACACATCGTTACTGCTATTGTATTTTTGTTGTGAGGCATGTCTTATATTACTCATGGTCTGCTTAAATATGACTTCGAAGTGTCACTAAAGATCCAGTGAATTTACCATACAGCATTGACATGCTTTCTTCTGTCACTCTACGTTCAAAAGAACAATAATTTGATGCCATCTTGCCAAGTAAAAAAAAGTATCCCACTGTTTTCCTACTGCTTTAGACCCTATTACATTTTGAAGGGTATGAATATTAACCTTCATTTGTCAAAATATTAAGCTAATGCTAGGTGTTAACAATGTATTCTGTGTCAGATTCAGATTGGGGCTTTGAGTATGCTTTTCAAATCACGGCTTTCCATTCCGCCGGGTAAATATTGTTTCAGTTCAATGGACAGCATTTTTCTTCCGAGTGCCATTAAGACCCCATCCTGCCTTCCTCTCTGTGTGCTGACAGTGCCACTTTGATAAGGCTGGTTGGTTCCATTTGCATCGGACACCTCTTCTGCATATAGATTGATGGCTTTAATCAGCGAATCAGGAGAAAGACTTGGGCATCAATCAAAGTCAGTCTCTTCCTTTCTGAGTTTCTGATTTCCTTCGTGTCGATGCAATGGAAAGATGTGGCTTAAAGGTGAAGCTCAGGTGAATATTCCGCTTGGTCTTTGAAACGTCACTAATGCTGGAAAATTTCTATTTTCAGCACAATGTTGCCTAAACTTCTTCTATTAAGCACACAAGACTGAACCTCAATCTTTCCACTTCTTACTCACTGAACTCAATGTTTGATGCGACCCTTGGTAATTTGGGATCCACCTGACGCTGTCATCTTCAAAGGGTAGAAAGTAGTGTAAAGCGAGCATGTATATTGCATTCCAGTTTTAGGCAGGCTACATATTGTGTGTTTTTAAGTAAAATAATATCTGATATATATATATATATATATATATGTTCATGTTTTGTGTCTTATCACGTGAGTCATTGTATTTAAAAAGAGGGCGTTTTTACCTCACGATTATGTGATCAAGGGCAAGTGTTGCCCGAAACACGTAATTCGAGAGTATCAGAATAAATATTGATATTGCCTATATTTCCAGTGGTTCGTGGTCCTTTCTTCGACAGAAACGGGTGTGAATAGTCCTGTCAGCCGACGGATGACCTTGGTGAATTGTATATTCAATTACGGAAGTTGGTTGCTTCCGTGGCGAACCCACTCTCCGGAAAGTAGTTGCCGCCCTCAACCAGAAGTAGTGCGGATCCGAGAAAGGAGTTTTGGTGGTAACCCCCTTTTGCAGCTGGGAAGTCTCTAGTCTGCCCGAAGGAGTAACGGCACGGAGGAACAGCCGGTCGAGTACAGAAGTCTTCCGGGAAGCATTGAGCATACCAGTGAGTGCAGAGGTGGGGAGGAGCGATAGGCGTATTGCGGCGGGTGGAAGAAGAATACCCCGCATAGATTGTATTCTGAATTGTATCTGCTCGAATATGTCGGTAGAGGTGGTCCGGGACAGAGAGGCCGCGGCCGAGGAACTGTTTAACAATTTGTCATCAGCGTCGATGGAACGAGAGGTGCCTACTAGTGCGGGCATAAGTAAAGAAGGGGACGCGAGAACCCTGCTAAAAAGACTAGAAAAATGCATGAGGTCAGAAACAACTAAATGGTGGGAGCACAAATCCCTCTCTAAGGGGCCGAATCCGATCTCGGCCGGTAGGGCACCGAATCGGATTCGGCTTAACTGGACCCGATTCGGAGCCCTATTTCCCGACCGAGTCGTACGTGCGTCTGGGCGAGCGAGTACGATGCGTGCGCTCGTGAAATCTCCGACCGACTCGTTCGCAGGACCCGACCGCTCTGACCGACTCGCACGGGGAAGACGCGCACCTCGCAATGGAGACGTTCCCCGGCCGGGTAAGTACGATGCGCACCTCGACCGCTCCGACCGACTCGCGCAGCCCGGCTCCAAGGAGCTGTCGGAGCCGCACTTTGGGGGTCCGTGTCGGACCCCCTGGAAGCTATAGGCGTGCGAGTCGCACACAGGGGGACCCATGGGTCCCCCAACACGTGCATGTACGGTGCGACCCGCATCAACGCGAACACGCTTTAGGGGGCGCCCTTGTTCGCGTCGTGCCCATTGAGTCAATGGGAGCCCGTGTACGCATCGTACGACTGTCTCCCATTGACTTCAATGGGAGTCCGACCGAATCGAGTCCGATAGCATACGTGCGCATCGTACTCGTTCGGTCGGACTGCTAGGGTCCGATTCGGTCGGAAATCTCTCCGGGTCCGGCTCGGTCGGGGAGATTTCCGGCCTGAATCAGAATCGGCCCCTATGTATATGGAAGTCGGACGAGTTCCAAGAGGGCTAAGGATCCTACTGGCTCCGAGTTTTGAGAGCCCTAACCCCTGTATGTTAAGAGAATGGGGAGAAAGCAATTTGACCGCGTCGATGAATCTGGTGAATATCTTGGTCAAATATGCTGAAATTGATCGACTTGCACTACTGGGGGAAATTGAGCTGATAAATGAACAACTAGCCAAATTGGAACCAAGTGAGTTTATTACTAAAACAAGAAAAGATATCCAGGACAGATTAACCAAACAAGAGGAGAAAATCAAAATTCGGAAAGCGCAGAAGTTTCTGAGAGATAAATGCGATTACGAGCAAGGACGTATTTTTACGTTTGCTCGCAAATATGAGAACGCCAAAAAAGCGATATTTGAAAAGAACTTACAGAGTGTGACAACAACGCACAGCTCAAGGGGAGCGGAAACAAGTAGCGTAACTGTGGAAAGTGGCTCCATGACTAGTGATATGTCATCGGATAGTGATAGTACCAGCAGCCTGGGAACAGATGGACATACAAAGAAGATTTTAAATTTGGGGGAAGAAGTTGATTTTTTAGCGTTCGACCGACGACAAACGCTGAGACCACGGAACCCCAAAAAGCAAATAGAGCCAGAAAAAATGCCCGAAGAAGGGAGCGACGTAAGAAGCAACAACAAAAGAGCGCAACAGAAAAAATCTTTTTGGCGCAGAAAGTAAAGGGCAACAACAATACTGTCATTAATCTTTCCTCCACAGTGTTATCACAAGCCGAACAACAGCTTTTGAGTCTGGGACTATCTTTCTGTCCGGTAAGCTATTTTAATTACTCTCAAACTAGAGTTGATGTCTTTTGTTTTATAAGAAAATTGAAACTCCGTAAGTTTTTTGCCATAAAAGAGGGCCTCAAAGAAGTACAAACTAGTCGGCCTAACGAAAACAACAGCAAGAGGGAGCCCACTTTAGGTTTACAAGAATCAGATGCATCGATGTTGTCAATTTTGCAAAACCTTAATAAAGAAGGAAATATGGTGACACAAATAGAAGGGGAGATGATCTCTACACAGGAGGGACTGCAACGGGAGAATATCAGGCAGTTGGGAGCAGGCATCAGTCCATTCAAACCCAAATCTAAATTTATCCCCATTATGCCGAAAGACGCTATTGATATCTATCATGAGGTAGTGATTGAAGAAATCAAACAATTATATCATCGGACTAAATACAAAAAACGTTTTAAAAGCAAAAATGAAGTGAAATATGCCAAACTGATCAAGAAGTTGAGCAATAACCATGAGATTATTGTGGCCAAATCTGATAAAGGTGGTAATTTGGTCATTTGGCCACAAAAGGATTATATATTGGAAGCACAGAGACATTTACAAGACAGTGATTGTTATGAAAAGACTACTTACATTAAATACAACATGGCTAGAGAAACACTAAAGAAGGAACTAATGAGTTGGAAAAGAGAGGGGTGATTTCAATGGAAGAGTTCAAATATATGACATAGAACATCCGGTAATGGCAAGACTTTATTTCATCCCCAAAGTCCACAAAAAGACAATACCTATACCTGGTAGGCCCATAATATCGGCCATCAACAGTGTGGGGAAACAATAAGTCAATATGTGGATTTTTTCCTTCAAGAATCTGTAAAACAATTGCCAAGTTATGTGAAGGATACTGGTGACTTTCTGAGGCAGGTTCAAGGAATAACATGGTCAGAAGATTTATTGTTCATCACGTTGGACATTGAATCTTTATACACCAGTATTGAACATTCCACAGGTCTTAATGCGATTAAGTATTTTTTAGATTCCAGATCCATTGTATTTTATCAACATAACAAGATGCTTTTAAATTTAATCTCATGGATTTTGCACAATAATTATTTTTTATTTGGCAATGACATCTTCTTACAAAAAAGAGGTGTGGCGATGGGGGCTTGCTTCTCCCCCAGCTATGCATGTTTGCATGTAGGCTGGTGGGAGGAGCAGGTCCTCAAGAAGATTTATGCCACCACTTTTAAGAATCATGTTTTGTATTGGCTGAGATACATCGATGATGTTTTTATTATATGGCGAGGCGATGAACTAAGTGCATCTAATTTTGTTGAGCAGATTAACAATAACTCTGCGAATCTCAAGTTTACTTCAAAGTTTAGCAAAAATGACATTGAATTTTTGGACGTAAGAATATATCACAATCAAGGGCAAATATGTACTACCTTATTTAGGAAAGAGACTGCTGGCAATTTAACTCTGCATGCTAGCAGTGCCCACCCCAAGCATTTGATTTGTAATATTCCGTATGGGGAATTCCTACAGCTAAAAAGAATTTGCAATAACAGTGAGGACTTAAAGAGATGCACAGATGAGGCCTACCAGAGATTTAGACAGAGGGGCTATAGTGATAGAATCCTGAGTGCGGCCATTGATAAAACTAAGGACCGATCCAGAGATTCTTTATTTAATAATGATTTGGAATTATCCATGCCCATTGAAGAAAATGATGCCCCTAGATTAATCACGACCTTTAACAAACAAGAGAGAAAGATACAGTCCATCATCAAGCGCAATTGGCCAATTGTTTTGACGGATGGGGTGCTGTCCTCCAGGTTACCATCTCAACCCACTATTACGTTTAGAAAGGGTATGTCCATGCGTACACAGATAGGGAAGTCTTGCCCCGAATTATCAGTGGCGAGGACATGGTTACAACCCAAAGATGGCTTTACTAAATGTTCCACCTGTAGAGCATGTAAGTTTGGGATCAATACCACACATTATTCGTCACCATTTTGCCCTGAAAAAATAGCTATTAGTGGTAAGTTTACGTGTAGGACGGAGTTTGCAGTATATGTTCTGACATGCACCTGCGGATTTAGATATGTTGGCAGCACCAAGTTGCAGGTGCATGTCAGAATATTGCAACATCTGCGAGCCATCGTTAATAATGACTCTTCTTATCCGGTGGCTCGCCATTTTAAGCAAACACACAATAATGATTTGAATTGTCTGAGGTATTACGTGGTGGCAGCTATCCCTAAATTACGCAGAGGGGGAGATCGGGAGAAAATGCTCAGACGGTTGGAATCTAAAATGATCTTGGAGTTAGATAGTAAATTTCCGTTGGGTTTGAATAATACTGAGGATCTGCACAATTTTTTATAGAAGTTAGTAGATTTTGGGCTCATCTGCTGTTGTTCATAAATGTGTTATACCCATTCTATATGTATATAAATAGTTTTTGTACATGAATAGCAATTCCGGCTGTGGTGTTCTTTTTTTAATTCGGCACAATTGAAATTGGATTTTATTCGGTTTTTAATTGGGTTGAATTATTTTAGGTTCACATTAGTATGTATATATATTTTTTTATAAAGCATTCACATTTTTATAATTGATAATGATAAGATAGATGTTGCACAGGCACTTTAAATATTTTTTGCAAATTTTGCACATTTGTTACCACTTTAATCACTTTGCATTTCAAGCAGGTAAATAGATAGGTACATATGGGGATTTATCCCGGAATAGAATGGAGGTAATGATAAATTTTATGAGGTATCTCCAAATATCAGCATTTATGCAGGTATAGATTGCAAGAGGATTTATATGTATACATTCTTGATGTACTAAAGATTAAGGAGGTCATTACGATGACGGGCGGACAAAGTCCGCCCGCCATCGCAACGGAAAAGGGACCACCCGCAAGAGGTGCGGCGGTCCCGCTGTGCCGATTAGGATGCGACCGCCACCATGGCGGTCGCATCCTGTATGTTTAACATTGTGGCGGGCGGTGCTGTATTCAGCACCCACCACAATGTTAAAAGGGCATGTTGTGCATTTGCACGCACAACGTGACAGGCACCGCGCAGTGCCTGCCACCTTGTGCATGCAAATGTCGGGGGGTACCATGGGTACCCCTCAAGTGCAGCCACCCACCCCCCCAACCACCTGGGGTCCCGCAACGGGCCCCCAAAGGCATTCTCCGCATGCCTTTCCCTGGCGGAGTCTCCGCCATGGAAAGGCATGAGACCGCCAGCATCGTAATATGGATGGCGGTGCCTGCAAGGCACCTCCACCATATTGCAGGCCTTTCCGCCCGGTAGGCAATCGGGCGGATTGCCTACCGGCGGAAAACTGGCGGAAGGTCTTTCCGTCCGCCTGGGTCCCCACCGCCATCGTAATATGGCGGGGGGAAATGTTAGGCGGGCGGACGAAAATGGCGGGCGGATCACCACCGCCATACGGGCAGCGGCGATCCATCCGCCATCGTAATGACCCCCTAAGTTATTAGTACACATTATGGGATGTATTTATTTATGTATTTATTTGTATATTTATATACTTGTATATTATATTTATGACCTCTTGCATTTTAGATTAATCTGTAAATATGATTTGGGACAACCTCATCACTATGGATGTTTGGCCTCCATTTGGGACAAAGTTAAGATGAAATTAAGAAAAATTAAGAAAATAATACAAGAGGAGAAAAAAAGATCAAAAAAGAGAGGAAAAAAAAGACTGTGCCTACATGTAAAGTGATGTAAGTATTTTCACTATGTTCATGTTTTGTGTTTTATCACGTGAGTCATTGTATTTAAAAAGAGGGCATTTTTACCTCACGATTATGTGATCAAGGGCAAGTGTTGCCCGAAACGCGTAATTCGAGAGTATCAGAATAAATATTGATATTGCCTATATTTCCGGTGGTTCGTGGTCCTTTCTTCGACACAAACGGGTGTGAATAGTCCTGTCAGCTGACGGAGGACGTTGGTGAATTGTATATATATATATATATATTCCTCTCCTCGCCACAATCCTCCGGAAAAACGAGTGCAGACCTCTTTTAGTGCAGAAATTTTCATTTATTTCACCAGTCCTCTGCCATTACGCGTTTCGGCCGTACAAGCGGCCTTGATCACATGACAACGCTCAGCAGCTTCACCCTCACATTTAAAGTGCCCGTGCTTAATTAAAATCATGGAAATAGAAAACATGCTAAAAAATATACATTACATGCATAAATGCCTCCTGTTTCATTACAAATCTTTTTAGTTGATTTTGTTGTTGTTTATAATTACTCTTCAACCTCTTAAATAGTTGTCCACATCATAATGAAACATATAACCACATAATTATTTATATTGGTTCAGGCTGAATATCTGCTTAAATGCCTCCTCACACATGTTATAATTTCCATTAAAATGACATCATTTATAAAAATAAAAACATCATCCACATAAAAAATATCTCAATACAAACGTGAAAACAAACCTTCACCTACCCTATGTACTATAAAAGTTTATGTGGCTAACAAATTTCTTTAAAAAAGCACATATTTCCTTTTTATTCCTTTAAGTTTAAATACTTAAACATTTCACGGTTTCCTCTGCTCCATACATTCTATAATGTTCATATCTTTTTATATATATTTTTCAAATAAATTTGTATATATTTGTTGATCACAGATAAATCTGTTATTTCAATGTTACCCCATTGTACCAATGATTACATTGTGCGATTTTTTCTCTTTTTTTGGATTATAATTGCTTAAATGCATTTATGCACATCTGTAAATCATTTGATAACATTATCAATATACTTTGGATGGACAGATAATGTGACTCAGTGCTACAGTACTTAGAGTTGAAATCAATAGTGCTATAAATATTAAATATCTGAAGGAAAAGACATATAAATTCATTATGCATTGGTACAGATTATCATAGTATATTCTTTAAATACATCTTACTATAAACCTTGTAAATTACTCCATGATGTAGGGGAGATATCTGAAAGTGTCGATAAAGCATTGACCTTTAAAATTATGCCATAAAAAACCTTTTATAAAATTGTAAACAAAACTGTAAAAAGCTTTAAGACATCACTATAAAACCACCCTAAGTCTAAAACCATTCCTATAAAAATTAGGCTAGTTCTAAAAGTTATTAGTGGCTTCAATGTAATAATGACTCTTACCCAAGGTTCTTCAGACATAATCTTTAAGAAAAAAGGCGTCTCTTCATTATTGCAATCTGATTGCCTCACCCACTGTTCAATGCCTGACCTATGGGAGACTGACTTCATCAGTTATAAAAACGTGTGCAGATCTTCTGTAATATTGAGCCCGCCTGGAGACTTAGAATCAAACTCTAAAATATAACTCGTCTCCAGGCGTCTCAATTTAGCTTCTCTGTCACCCCCTTTTTTCATAATAGGTATGGCTTCAATGGCATAATAGCGTAAAATTGTGGATTGCTATTGTGAACAGTTTGAAAATGTCTTGCAACAGGGTAATTTTGATCCTTATTAGTAATTGCCCTGATATGTTGAAGAATACGTTTATGGACTGCCAATTTTGTGCTGCCTATATATTTCAATTGGCAGTCACATTCCAATACGTATACACAGTATTCTGTCTTACAAGTAAGATGCTGTTTAAATCTTTGACTATATCTGAAAAAGCAGTTGTATACGTTTTAACATTTATTCCAAATTGCCAGGCCTTACACGAGAGACATTTGAAAAAACCTTTTCTTATTGTTAACCACATATCTTTATGACAGCTGTCGTGACTATTTTGAACCAACATATTCCCCATGCTTAATGATTTGCGAAAGGAGATTGATGGATTGGCGGGCATCAGGTCACCTATTACTGGGTCTATATATATATATTACCTACTGGCGGTCGCCAGTAGGTAGTTATAGTTAGAACCTAGTTTCCATAGGAAAAGCATTTTTTGATTTGCTAATAACTTTGGCGTCGTTTCACGAATCTTCCTGAAATTCTCCCCAAAAAAAGTCTATCCAGGTCAGCTCCTATCCTGAAAGTGTGGGGGTGATTCGTCAAGCGGGGGCTGAGAAAAAAGGGGGGTCCCAAAACTCGTTTTCTCCATGTTCATTTCCTTAGGAAATTTTGCGACGAGCTACAGCTCAAACTGCTGAACGGAATTACCCCAAATTTGGCAGAAAGGTAGAGCTTGGTTCAAAAAGCTACCTTTTTTTAAATGGTGAAAATCCCTTCAGTCGTTTTTGAGAAATTCAAAAAATATGAGTCAAAAAATCAATTTCCCATAGGAAACTTTGTGCAGAGCTACAGCCGAAACTACTGAACGGAATTACTCCAAATTTGGTAGAAAGGTAGTGCTTGGGTCAGAAAGTGACCATTTTCAAAATGGTGTAAATCCGTTCAGTAGTTGCTGAGAAATTAGAAAAATAAAAGTTTCAATATCTGGGTGGAGCCTAAGTCGCGTGCGCGAGCTTCACTGTGATTGGCTGCTAGCACTCCAAACCAGGAAGTGTTGGCAGCCATCTTGTGGCTCGGTAGAAGCGAGTCACCTGAAACAGAGAAACAAAGGTATAAAACAAGAGAAGGGGGCAGGGTAGAAAAACCCTGATCCACTAGGTCTGCTCAGGGGGTCCCAGGAAGACCCCCAGGGCCCAAAAAATCATTTAAAAAAAATATCGGCAAAAATTCGCAATGGGGTCGCGGGTTCTCGCGTTTTATTTTAATGAGGCCCTTGGGTGGGCTAGGTTGCGGGGGTATTTCTTAAAAAATAATAGCAGGGGCTCGCAGGGGTGGCGGGGGCCGCTGGGGTCCGTGCAGCCCCGGGGCTTCACTTATGTTGGGAGGGGGTTGCGCGGCCCCCTTCTGGAGCCTTGTATGTGCTTGTAACTTTGGCGTCGTTTGACGAATCTTTATGAAATTATCCAAAAAGTTTCTCTTTTTGGATTAGCTCTTATATTGACAGTTTGGGGGTGAATGGTGTAGGAGGGGCTGAGAAAAAAGAGGGTCCTAAAACGTGTTTTCTCCATGCAATTTCCATACGAAACTTTACAGAAGACTACAGGTGAAACTGCTGAACGGAATTACGCCAAATTTGGCAGGGAGAAAGGTGATGGTCCAGAAAGCACTCTTTTGTTTAAATGGTGTAAATCCGTTCAGTAGTTTTTGAGAAATATCAAATTTTACAGATATCGATATTTGAGAATTCTGACATGTGATTGGCTGAGGGGTTACAAGCAGCAGCTTGCGGCTTATTGGCTGTGAATGGTTGAAACCAGGAAGTGTTGGCAGCCATTTTGTGATTTACTCCGTCAGCTCGCATCTCTCCGTGTAGAAGCCATTGGGTTCGTAGTTTTACCTCTACGAGGCAACACTGGCATCTGTGTCTGTGTGAGATATGCCTTTCAGGCTGCCTCTCCTCATATCACCAGGTCGCGGCTATGTCTTTAGAAGCCCGTCCGTCGGCTCGGATCTCTGTGAGTCAGTCTGTCGGCACGACCCCCTACACTACCCAAAGACTACCCAAACACCACAGCACTGTCGTAAACTCGAAAACACTACCCCAGCACGATCCCCTACACTACCCAAACACCACTGCACTACCCTAAATCCTAAAATACTACCCCCAGCACAACCCCCTACACTACCCAAACACCACTGTACTACCCTAAAGCATAAAACAGTAGCAGTCCGTCGGCTTGCAGCTGTGCGTCTGCGAGCCGTCGTGTCCCTAGCTGTACATGTCCGAGTGAGTCCGTTAGGTGATAGGTGTGTGTCTGCTAGCATGGCCGTTGGCCCGTTGGTGTCCCTTTGCGAGTTAGACCGGAGCTCTCCCTCTGCGAGCCAAGCACGCTGGTGTGCGTTTGCGAGCCGACGGCCCGTAGCTCACACTGTGCGAGCTGAGCCCACGGGCCGCAGGTGTCCCTCTGCAAGGCTGCTCGACGGCCCGCAGGTCTCCCTGTGCTAGCCGGATCACAGCTGTCACTCTACGAACCGATATTGGGAATATAAGGCGGCTCTAAAAAGAGCCCTTGTGTTTATTAGTTGGAGCTACATATAAGTGCGGATGCACAGCTTCAGGTTATTCAGAAAAACTCGATTTCCCTGATCTGTGAAGTGTACTCCATCACTTCTGTAGATATCAGCCATATGAAAACGTATGTTATTGTTGTAGATCGACCCCATTCTATGGTCTCTGAGGTATGCAGACACAGCTTTGTTGACATTCTTCCTAGATTTTTCAATCTGAGGACAAAATTGGTTTGACCATTTCCACTTCTGTCTTTGGCATATATTGGAATATACAAAGACAGTTTGAGGCAAAAGCAATATCAATTGTCGAAAGGTGTCCTTCATTAGCATTTCCAAACCTACCCCAGTCAATGTGCCTAGGTCGTTTCCACCACAGTGCACAATCATGAGGTCAGGGTGTTGGAGATGCAAACAGGCTTTAACCAAAGGCAACAATTGGTGCCACTTCAATCCTCTTTGTCCAAACCATTTAATGTCCACATTTTGTAAACCTAGGTCTAAGTCAATACGTCTCTGTTGTGCATACCTCTTGCACCAGAAAACATAGCTATGTCCTACGATCCACACTAGCATTTTGAAGGTATGGCTGGGAGGAATGGATAGATGTCTGTAGCTCATTAAGTCCGTTCGTAGAATAAGATATATGTTTAAAGATGGGGAACTACTTTTTTTGCCATACAAAATGATACCTGATTGGGAGATGAAAAGCATTGTTTTTTAAAAGTAGGGTGCACATTCGTTTGGTGGAAAAGCATCTTTGTGATTGGTTAAGAAAAAGCAGTTTAAACGTGGAGTACATATCATAGGATAAAATTTGCTCAACTCAACCACACCTGCTACTTGCATTTGGAAGGCACTGTTCAAACTTAAAACAATTGTGAACTTTTAACCTGCACGTGCCGTTAAATGTTCGAGAAAATGTTGCAAAAAAATATCGTTAGGTTTAAAAAAATTGATGAACTTTTAACCTGCACGTGTTGTAGAATGTTCTAGAAAGTGTGTTGATAGAATACGTTGCACTTCTGACTTCTATGTGTCCTTGAATATTTAAAAAACTGTTTATATGGAGAATGTAAAAAAAACCAATAGAGAGAAGTTTTGAAACCTAAAAGAATCAAGGAACTATTCTAATTTGTTCTTTACATGTATTTATGTGTGGAGCAACAAAATTACAGACACAACAGCACCAGGAAGAGGAAGAAGCAGGGAGTGGGGGGATGGGGGAAGATGGCCACAATGGTACACATGCACAATTAAGTACAGCACAACTATAGACAAACAATGGCCAAAATGAAACACACCAACAAGGAGCACAAGTAACACAACCCGCCAACATCACACCACTGAACAAGCATAGAAGTGAAAACCACACTGCCGGAAAGGGAGAAGGGTGAACAAAAGCTCACATGAAGGGACATCTCACACACAATGCAGCACACACACATAGGAAGCAGAGTACACCAACATCCAACACAATGTTGTTCAAACACAAAGATTCACACAATCGAACACAGGACACAAATGCACTCGCCTGAGGCGGATAAGTGTCCAAAAGCGTCAGTACGAAACAGGCACATGAGAACACATAAGTACAAACCCACAGTCCGGATGGGGTAGCAATTCACGTATGGCAGGCAGCCAGAGAGTCCGTGACACACACATTGGCATACAAATGAAGAAACTACACATTTGGAGACAAGTGAAAATGTGGAAACTTTATTAAAAAAAGTGTGTGTCAGTACGGCCAAGAGTAGTGCCACGATATGCACAGAAATGCAGCAGCATGCCTGAATAAGGAACCTCGGGGTAGTCCATCACCAACACACGTCAGTGTCAAGCAGCGTTGGTTGTCCGCGCTTCGGACATGATTCGACGCCAATGCAGCCATGTCCACTGTTGTTTTGGGACATGTGACCAGATGTACAATGTGCAATGATGCGGAGGGACACGTGCAATGTGGCACATCGAGTCGTGGTTGCAGGTACCTTGTCACTCGTCCATGAACGCGAGTGCAGCTGCGTAAGCCACTATCTCTAATGAGTGATGGTTGGCCACAATATTTGACATGTCGTCAACGTAATCCATCAGCTGACCGGGACAGATGTGCTGACTCCAACCACTGTACCCAATGTGCACCAAAGCAGAATCGTGAAGTGGGTCAATTTGCTCACTGCATACTACGACACGTGCAATCTCCCAGGCCCAGTTCCCAACATGCATGCCAAACATCCATGCATGCCATAAACGGGCATCACCATGACAGTCCTGGTTGTGGGCCAACAGGGGGCGCACACACCTCTCGTAATCCATGTCAGCTACCCACTCATCGGAGAGGCACACGTCCATGCACCACTCGGATAGGCACGTGCGACATAGCAATACAGGTTGAACGCAGGTGACGTCCGCAATGCGGAAGCACAGCCGGTAAGTGATCCGCAGTACTGCCAAAGGCAGTGCACCCAGGACATGCAGCAGACGTGCAAGGTATAGGTGGACGTGCATGGAGTCGACCATGTGTTCGGGATGCTCTGCCATTGGGTCAGTGTCTATGCTTGTAGCTGCACTGGCTTGCCGTGTGCTAGTCTTGTGGATGAAATGGCACAGCTTGGTGCAATGAGCCCGGTCTGTGTGCAATGGGTGCAGGGCAGGGGTGTGGTGGGAGTACGTGTGAAGGCCATTTCACGCACGCTAACTATGACGAAGGACTTTTGAGTGTGGGATGTGTACTCGTTGTTCTCAAATCGGGCAGTGCGTAGTGTGGGAGACGGATGCAAATATTATCGTATCTGTCAGGGGGGGCTGGCCACTTGCAAGTTCCTTCTTTGAGCAGCAGATGTGCTACTGCAAGATAGCTCAGACAAAGAACCTTTCATCCCTACAGTAAGTTCTCCAGCTGCATTCATACATGATGTGTACAAAGGCCGGTCGTGGGTGTTGTGGGATGTCTGCGACCCTGGTCATCATGGATGAGATGCCCAGCACATGGCACATGGGCGGGTTCACTGTGTGTTACGTTGCCAAACAGCTGCTCCTCCCTCCCACGAGCCCCCACACTTTTGTACGGTGCACTGTTGTATCCCGTGCACTCCTACGGCACACCATTGTAATGCCTATTCTCGCAAGTTCTGCGGCATTCCAACCCCACCGTGAGACTGCAGTTTGGAGGTGGTGCATGCCACTGTACAACATCGACTGCTGCAGCCCTTGTGGCGGCCACACCAGCACACAGAGACACACTTACCGCACTTCCTAAACACGAACATGTCCGAGACACCCCGTTCCCCTTGCCGGATAGGCAGACCCCTGCGCTGACCTGTGTACGCCGGACCAGCACACGCCGCTTGTGCATGCAGGAGGATGCGTGCGTAGCTACATGTCCAGGCTCACTGCCAACACTGAGGTGACATGGTAACGTCCGCTGACACTGTGATGTTGCAGGGCCCGTGCCTATCATGCTAACACAATGACCACACGGACACACTTGCTCAGATGCGGGTTCGGGGGGCATTGGCGGTCCTGGGGTTGTTGCGATGAGTGTTGTGGACCTCATGGGTATCCGTGTATCATGCTCATTGACTGTATGGCACCTGTGGGTGTTTCGGTGTGGCTCTTGGCTGTGTTCCCTTTCATGCTGCAGGTAGTCATCCTGCTTAACAGCAGCAGAAAGCAGGTGTAAAATCCCTGGTGCTAACGCGGCTTATCGCCGGAATTTGTTTCGCATCGCAGTTGTTGTCAAAGTTGTGATGTGGTTTTTTCGTGTACAGAAAAATAAACGAACTGGGCAGTGTATCCCGTCAAGATCCAGCACCTGACCCACTATTCCCAATCAATATAAATACAATGACATTTCTTCATTGATTTTGTGTGTACACTGTAAGTGCACCCACTACCACAGTGCAATTCAATACAGGATTTTAGTATTTATTTAGTGTCTTTTTGCACGGGAACGCCTACTCTGCATTTCATTATCAGCACTTTAATGCAACTAAAGTTGAGATAAATATATCACACTATTCAGAAGCTGGTGCAAACTGCAGACATCACCAGTATTCCCGTGATAACTGCCCCAAAATGTAACACCATGGTGGACATCATGAAATAACAGTAATAAGAACGAGAAAGAGTCACACAGCACTTAAGTAACAACCAAAAACTTTATTGATTTTTTTTTTTTTTTTTTTTTAACTTTATTTTTTCGTAAACGTATATATAAAGGATAAACTAAATTTAACAAACTGAACACAAAACAACAAGGCGGAAGACTCCTGTCGGGACCATGAATGTCGACGACACAGCCTGGAAAATAAAGCACAAAATAAGGACGTGTGTAATGCGCATATCAAAGGAGTGAGACACAGAGAAGGAAAAAAAAGCCAGAGAGAAAAAGAGAGGGAAGGAAAGAAAGGGAGTGAGAAAGGGAGAAGGGAGATAGATAAAGAGAAGAAAAGGAAGGAAGAGAGTGAGAGAGAGAGAGTGAAGAGAGGGAAGTGAGAGAGAGAGATACTGCCGCCCCTGCGCATCCATGACCAAATAATTACCTGCTGCCACCGGAGTGTCTACCAGTGGGCACTCCACGTGCCCGTGAAAGCTCTGCGGCCCGGCAGATCTCACAGATGTCGCTGAGTCCTGAGTCATGAATGGCAGAGACCACATCAGCTTCTCCGCGGCCCGGCAGATCTCACACATGTCGCTGAGTCCTGAGTCATCAATGGCGGAGACCTCATCAGCTTTTGGTGCCGCTAACTATGGGTGGGCGGAATTTGCGTAGTCGCGCTACGCAAAGCTCCGCGAAACGGTAAAAAAGCTCCGCGAGCACGCAAAAGTTCCGCGAACACGCGAAATTGCTTGTTCCGCCCGTTCGCGATGCTTTTTTCCTGTTCGCGAACGCTGTTTGCGTGCTCGGGGAGAAATATCTCGCGAACACGCATTTTGAAAGCGCGAACAAGCAAAAAACTCCGCGAAGCTGCGGATCGCGGAATTTTTGGCAATTTTGCGTTCTCCGCGGAACGCGAAATTACCCAAATTCCGCAAATTCCGCGAGCGGAACGGAATTTACCGCCCAGGCCTACCGCTAACCCTGTGCAATGCAAGTCAGTGCCACGTGGTGGTAGGCCGCTGATGGCCATACAACTTAGGGTGCGACTAACCCTGTGCAACTCAAGTCCACGCCATGTGGTCAAAGGCCCCTGACGGCTACATCAGCTTCGGGTGGCACTAACCGTGTGCAACTCAAGTTCGCACCACGTGGTGGTAGGCCCCTGACGGCCACATTAGCTTCAGGTGGCAGTAACCCTGTGCAACTCAAGTCCGCGCCACGTGGTGCTAGGCCCCTGACGGCCACATCAGCTTCGGGTGGCAATAACCCTGTGGAACTCAAGTCCGTGCCACGTGGTAGTAGGCCCCTGACGGCCATAGAGCTCAGGGTGCGACTAACCCTCTGCGCAACTTTTCATGGAGTCTTTATGATTGAGACCCGTGGAGCGTCCGCCATCCAGTCACCACCGGCAATAAAGGATGTGACGTTGTGGATCCATTATATTTGCGTGGTCACATGGCCTGTGACACATGTGCCGGATGGGTGTGGTGTGTGTGCAAACCTGCCCTCAGGGAGTGGCCGTGACATGTTGACAACTAGACCACTGACCTGCACACCAACAGCGAGTACACCTGTGACAGGTAGCTATGTGGGGGGTGTGAAAACGTGTTTTCTCAATGGATTTTCCATAGGAAACTTTAGACAAGGCTACTGGTCAAACTGCTGAACGGAATTATGCCAAATTTGGCAGGGAGAAAGGTCTTGGTCCAGAAAACGTGCTTTCTCGCATCGAGTGAAAATATAAAAGAAAGGTCTCGGGGGCAATTTAATATACCGGAGCTCTGTTTCTGCGAGATAACTCTTTCACGCTCCATCTGCCCAACATCACCACTTTGCAGCTTTGCCATTAGAAGCCAGTCCGTCGGCTCGCAGCTCTCTACGTTTGCGAGCTAGTACGCTACTGTGCCTGTACCTCTGCGAGGTACTACGCTGCTGTTCCTTTGGGAGTGGACGGGTCGTAGTACTGCGTGTGTGAGTCGAGCAGACGGGCCGCAGTTGTCCCTCTGCAAGCCTGGGTGCGAACTGTTCATAACTCACACTACATAAGCATTGAAAAACCATTTTGTGATTCAGTCCGTCAGCTGGCATCTGTCCGAGGCATTTCTGAAAACATATCGGAGTTCTTTCTGTGAGAGATACCCCTTTCACGCTGCCTCTCCCCACATCAGCAGGTAACGCACCCTCTTCCCACATTACCCACATATCCCCAACAACCTTCTTGGGCCCGGAAGTGTCCCTGTGCGGTTGGACAAACAAGAATCTTAGTCATGTATAGGTTTACATATAAAACATTTTATTTAAAGAAAACAACAACAAATATAACTGAAGGGAGTCTGGTGCTGTGGTCGCTGCCACGAAGTTGGGGTCACTGCCATTCAGGACTCAGGACACAGTTCCACATGTGGGATCGGCTTGTATTGAACAGGGTTAGTGGCACCACGTGTCGCGCCTTGTGTTGTACAGGGTTAGTGGCACCACGTGTCGCCGGCCTTGCATATGGAAATATGCTTCACTAACCAAAGGGAGTCTGGTGCTGTGGTCGCTGCCACGGACTTGGGGTCACTGCCATTCAGGACTCAGGACACAGTTCCACATGTGGGATTGGCTTGTGTTGAACAGGGTTAGTGGCACCACGTGTCGCCGGCTTGTGTTGAACAGGGTTAGTGGCACCACGTGTCGCGGCTTGCGTTGAACAGGGTTAGTGGTACCATATGTCGCAGGCTTGTGTTGAACAGGGTTAGTGGCACCACGTGTCGCGGCTTGCGTTGAACAGGGTTAGTGGTACCATATGTCGCAGGCTTGTGTTGAACAGGGTTAGTGGCACCACGTGTCACGGCTTGTGTTGAACAGGGTTAGTGGCACCACATGTCCAAAGTTGGAATTGCAAGCTCTGCTGCCCGCAGTGTAGACTGCTAATGAGTGTTCGTTTGCACTTGAAAATGAATTTGGTGATTGTACTAAAGCTATAACTAATATAAAAAATGTTCTTGAAGAAAGGATACTAAAAGGATATTATGTAGATTTTAGGCCTGTGATAGTTACTTGCCTAGTGGACTCTGTAATTAATGAATCAATACTTAATTTTAATTGTGGGCCCTATTGACCGCAGTGTAGGCGTATCATGAAAAGATGAAATAAGTATAGAATACACCGACGAAGTGTTGTATTTTCTGAGTACAATCTTCTTGTTAGAAATTAGCATTTAAAAATCGAATTGCGAGCTCTGCTGCCCGCAGTGTAGACTGCTATTGAGTGTTCATTTGCACTTGAAGATGAATTTGGTCATTGTACTAAACTATAACTGATATAAAAAAAATGCTTGAAGCAAGGATACTAAAAGGATATTATGTAGGGTTTAGGACTGTGATAGTTACTTGCCTACTGGACTCTGTAGTTAATGAATCAAGAAATAATTTTAATTGTGAGCCCTGATGACCGCAGTGTAGGCCAGAGGTAGCGGTCAGCAAGGGCCCATAGCCACGTGGCGTTGAGTTGAGGTGCACAGTTAATGGCACCAGAAGCATTGAGACTGTATGAGCCTGTGATGATGCTTGGTGCAGACGGGCCGCACTGGGAGCAATGTGTCTTGCCTACTGGTCTGCGTCATGTGCAATCGGGACTCTATGTGAATTGTGAGGCCTGCTGACCGTAGTGTAGGCCAGAGGTAGCGGTGAGTAAGGGCCCACAGCCACGTGCATAGGTTGTTGGCCCCACCGGCCTGTGTAGTTCAGGTTCAGTGGCACCACGTGTCGCCGGCCTTCCATATGCAAATACCCGTCACTAATAGAAGGGAGTCTGGTGCTGTGGTCGCTGCCATGGACTTGGGGTCACTGCCATTCAGGACTCAAGACACAGTTCCACATGTGGGATCGGCTTGTCTTGAACAGGGTTAGTGGCACCACGTGTCGCCGGCCTTCCATATGGAAATATGCCTCACTGATCGAAGGGAGTTTGGTGCTGTGGTCGCTGCCACAGACTTGGGGTCAGTGCCATTCAGGACTCAGGACACAGTTCCACATGTGGGATCGGCTTGTGTTGTACAGGTTTAGTGGCACCACGTGTCGCCGGCCTTCCATATGGAAATATGCCTCACTGATCGAAGGGAGTCTGGTGCTGTGGTTGCTGCCACGGACTTGGGGTCACTGCCATTCAGGACTCAGGACACAGTTACACATGTGGGATCTGCTTGTGTTGAACAGGGTTAGTGGCACCACGTGTTGCCGGCATTCCATATGGAAATATGCCTCACTGATCGAAGGGAGTCTGGTGCTGTGGTCGCTGCCACGGACTTGGGGTCACTGCCATTCAGGACTCAGGACACAGTTACACATGTGGGATCGGCTTGTGTTGAACAGGGTTAGTGGCACCATGTGTCGCCGGCCTTCCATATGCAAATACGCCTCACTAATCAAAGGGAGTCTGCTGCTGTGGTTCTCTCACGGAGTTGGGGGTCACTGCCATTCAGGACTCAGGACACAGTTACACATGTGGGATCGGCTTGTGTTGAACAGGGTTAGTGGCACCACATGTTGCCGGCCTTCCATATGGAAATATGCCTCACTGATCGAAGGGAGTCTGGTGCTGTGGTCGCTGCCACGGACTTGGGGTCACTGCCATTCAGGACTCAGGACACAGTTACACATGTGGGATCGGCTTGTGTTGAACAGGTTTAGTGGCACCATGTGTCGCCGGCCTTCCATATGCAAATACGCCTCACTAATCGAAGGGAGTCTGCTGCTATGGTTCTCTCACGGAGTTGGGGTCACTGCCATTCAGGACTTAGGACACAGTTACACATGTGGGATCGGCTTGTGTTGAACAGGCTTAGTGGCACCACGTGTCGCCGGCCTTCCATATGGAAATATGCCTCACTGATCGAAGGGAGTCTGGTGCTGTGGTTGCTGCCACGGACTTGGGGTCACTGCCATTCAGGACTCAGGACACAGTTACACATGTGGGATCGGCTTGTGTTGAACAGGGTTAGTGGCACCACGTGTTGCCGGCCTTCCATATGGAAATATGCCTCACTGATCGAAGGGAGTCTGGTGCTGTGGTCGCTGCCACGGACTTGGGGCACTGCCATTCAGGACTCAGGACACAGTTACACATGTGGGATTGGCTTGTGTTGAACAGGGTTAGTGGCACCATGTGTCGCTGGCCTTCCATATGCAAATACGCCTCACTAATCGAAGAGAGTCTGGTGCTGTGGTTCTCTCACGGAGTTGGGGTCACTGCCATTCAGGACTCAGGACACAGTTCCACATGTGGGATCGGCTTTGTTGAACAGGGTTAGTGGCACCACGTGTTGCCGGTCTTCCACAGTGTAGGCCGGAGGCAGTGGTCAGCAAAGGCCCACAGCCACGTGACGTTGACTTGAGCTGCAGAGATTGGGAGCATTTGATCTTGTTAACCCATTATAGTCTCTTACACAATTTGCATCGCTACTAATCTTGAATTGTGAACCGTGCTAACCCCAGTGTAGGCCGGAGGCAGCGGTCAGGATGGGCGCACAGCCACGTCGCGTTGAGTTGAGCTGCACAGTTAGTGGCACCTGAAGCACTCAGTGTGTGCGTACCCAGCGATGATACGTGGTCCCGGCTGGCCGCACTGGGAGCAATGTCTTTTGTCTAATGAATTCTGCCTTAATAAGGCCACGTGGCGATGACTTATGGTGCAGTGAGTTAGTGGTACCTTTGGCGCTCAGCGTGTACGCAGCCTGCGATCATGCGTGGTCCGGGCGGGGCGCAGTGGCAGCAATGTGTCTTGCCTACTGGACTGCGTGATCTGCAATCGCCACTGCATCTGAATTGTGAGCCCTGCTGTCCGCAGTGTAGATCGAAGGCAGTAGTCTGTACAGACATAAGTCTGCGGTGCTGTGCCGCTGGGTTCGCAGGGGGCCTGTGTCGAGGAGGCCCGTGGTCATGGCGGCAGCCACGTGGCAGGGTGAGGGCCGCCGCTCTGGCAGATGCTTTGGCCTTCCCACAAGTGAACCACGCCCATAGCCCCAGCCTATTTATTCATACTCCTAAGCTGGAGTGCCGTACGTTAGACCAGCCCACTCCGCTTACGCTTCCAGGGGGGGACAACACAGCTACATGACCAAGATCTTCCCCATTGCCTGAGGTAACATGGTTGCGTCGACTGTGCACAACACTACAAGTATCAGTAGTATATGTACACATGGAGAGGGTTGTGCTCTGCATAGTGAGGTCTGTCCAGCACATCACCGCTACACTTGGTATTGTGTGCATTATTATTGATGGGTGACTTGCCTCCTTCACACATACTTGGTTCCCACATGTCCCAACATTCAGCTATTGTGCGGCTGAGGGGCCATGGCGTTTTGGGAAGGTCCGTTGTCCTGTTTTGCACTGCCTCCGTGGTAGTAGGGGGGGTTGGTCCGGGGGGGAGGTCCTGGTGGTGAGGTCGTGGCGATGGGTGTTGTGGCCTTGTTGGGTGTCGGAGTTGCATGATCAGTAGCTGTATCACGTGTTGGTCTTTAGATGTGGCTGTGAGTTGGGTCCAATTCACGCTGTAGATAGTCCACCTCCTTATACCAGTTAAAGGCTGATGTTAATTTCTTACTGCTAACTCGGCTTATCGCCTGGTTTTTGGATCGCATTGCAGATTTGGCTGGTCGTTGAAAATATGGGGAAGTGGTGTCTTAGTTTTTTTTTTTTTCACGGGAACGCCTACTTTGCATATCATTAGCGTTAGTTGTGGCTCTCATTTGTGGCGATTTTTTGGCGGAAGGCATCGATGGAAAAGTGGTGAGATTTGCAGTTTTGACCAGGTTGAGAATGGGATGATAATTTAAAAACACAGAAAAAAAAGATAGGTTTAATGAACATTATAATTAGAAATTAGCATTTAAAAAACCTTTGAAATTCACTGAAAAAACCATAGGTTTCAGGCACGTTATAGTTAGAAATTAGCATTTGAAAAACCTTTGAAATTCACTGAAAAAACCATAGGTTTCAGGGACATTATAGTTAGAAATTAGCATTTAAAAAACCTTAGAAATTCACTGAAAAAACCATAGGTTTCAGGGACGTTATAGTTAGTTGGACATTTCACTCATACAAAACCATAGAAGTTCCCCCGTTATAGTTAGTTGAGCTAACTATAACTCGCGCCCCCGCAATGCACTGCTGATGACGTCACATATCCATCATTCATGACATGGTCAGTGACATCACTGATGACATCACTGATGACATCTCAAATGACATCACTGATGACATCACTGATGACATCATCCAGTGACTATGTGTTTCTATATAATGTAAATATGTTTTATGTATATGCGAAGGTGTATTGAAGAATGAATGGGTGTATAAGAGTCAGGATGGATGATTTAGTAGGTGTGTGACTGACTGTATAAGTGAGTGATTAATTGTGTCTTACTGAATGCATGTGTTAGTGACTAAAACAGACATTCACACAGTTTAGTTTGTCAGTTGGTGTGTAAGCGGTTCCATGGGTTGGTGAGTACCTAAATGAGGATCTATATAGGTTATTGATTAGTTGTTTGAGTATCTCTATGGGTGCCTTAGTGTCTGTGTGGGTAGGTGGGGTTGGGTGTAACTGTCCATAAATGTGTGAGTGGGTGATTCACTGTGTGTATAGGTTCAAGAGTGCATCTGTGAAGAGCTGTATGGATGGGTGAGTGTGTCTATGGGTGTGTTGCTGAGTGAATGGATGCCTCAGTGGTACATGTGTGAGTAACTGCATATGTGAAAGGCAGTATATGTGAGTATTGGAGTGTATAAATGACTATATGTGAGAGTGAGTGATTGTGAGAGTGGCTGTATGGATCAGTGTGTGCTTGTATTACTTATTGTATTAGAGTGTAAGTATGTGTTAGTATATGTTTAAATAAGTGAGGTGGTGTGTGTATAACTGTACAGGTGAGTAAATGAAAGTGTGATTGATTATTTCCATGACTGACTAGGTGTGTGAGTAACTCTATGAATGAGAGGCGGTGTGTGAGTGTCTGTATAGATATGTGAGTGCATATCATAATGCAGTATTGATGGCTGACTGTATGTATGAGTGACTGTATGGGTGAATGAGTGGATGTGTGTGTAGAGCTAGGAATTAGTGAGTGGATATATACTAACTGGTATTGGTGTGATGATGGTTTCGAAAATGATACTCTGTATTTTAGAGTGGGTGTATCAAGGGTTATATTAGGGTGTGATGAGGTGCATCAGATTTTCACGTGGATGATGTCATCAGTGATGTCATCAGTGATGTCATTTGAGATGTCATCAGTGATGTCATCAGTGATGTCACTGACCATGTCATGAATGATGTAATATGTGACATCATCAGCAGTGCATTGCGGGGGCGCGAGTTATAGTTAGCTCAACTAACTATAACGGGGGAATTTCTATCGTTTTGTATGAGTGAAATGTCCAACTAACTATAACGTCCCTGAAACCTATGGTTTTTTCAGTGAATTTCTAAGGTTTTTTAAATGCTAATTTCTAACTACAAAGTCCCTGAAACCTATGGTTTTTTCAGTGAATATATATATATATATTATCTACTGGCGGTCGCCAGTAGATAGTTATAGTTAGGACCTATTTTCCATAGGAAATCCGCGACATTCTATTTGAAATAACTCTTGCGTCGGTTGACGAATCTTCGCGAAATTTTCAAACTTTATGGCCCGCTCCGGTCCGCTCCTACCCTGAAAGTCTCAGGGTGATTTGTCAAGCGGGGGCCGAGAAAAAGGGGGTCCCAAAACGTGTTTTCCCCATTCATTTTCCCATAGGAAACTTTAGACACGGCTACAGCCCGAACTGCTGAACGGAATTACACCAAATTTGGCAAAGAGGTAGTTCTTGGTTCAGAAAGAACCCCTTTGTTAAATGGTGTAAATCCGTTCAGTAGTTGCGGAGAAATTAAAAAAATAAGAGTCAAAAATCAATTTCCATAGGAAACTTTATGCAAGGCTACAGCCCGAACTGCTGAACGGAATTACACCAAATTTGGCAAAGAGGTAGTTCTTGGTTCAAAAGTACCCTTTTTGTTAAATGGTGTAAATCCGTTCAGTAGTTACTGAGAAAATCAAAAGTAAAAACACATATATATCTGGGCGGAGCCTAACCACACATGTCATCGTGAGATCTGATTGGCTGTCAGCACTTCATCCTGGAATTGCTGGCAGCCATCTTGGGACCAATATAAATGATAGTACCACATTGAAATGCATTGTACTGAATCGAAGATTTTGAGGGTTACCAAAAGGAGAACTATAAAGGGTGATAACAGACTTTAGTTACATTAGAATTCATTTGTTGATGGTACCATACTAATTTCAGGAATTGTGGTGTGTTCTAAGGTGATTTTACCCTGTGAAAAACCTTCTGCTGGGATATCATGAATCATGTTTGAGAGAAAACTATTTTCACATGCTTGTCCCATACAGTTTTGGAAGGTGCTCCAGAAGCTAAAATGAGAGCATATTTTCTGTAAATTCACATTATCTTTCTCAGTCATGTGAGAATGAAGTCTGACATTCTCAGTAAAACATGTACATCCAACAAGGGCAGAGACTGTCAGTTGATTCCTTTGTGTTCTACTGCAGCTTCCCAGAGTGTTCTAAAGAACAACTAGAGTGCTAACAGCCTTACTTATGACAAAAGTATGGCACACCTGAAGCCATCATGATTGGAATAAACTGGTAACACTTAAAACATTTAATTTAAAAAGGAACAAAATGAGGGGTTCATTTTGCCATAGAAATTATGGTTAGTGCTGCAAAAAGAAAATTTAGTGCATATTTTAAGTGAGATCTCAAATCCTCTTCTATTTCATTAGAAAATTCTGACATGCAGACTGAAACAATCACTTTCAATACCAGCAGTAGACTTCCAGTTAACTCCTTGGTGAGCAGTAGCTTTACTACAGTGATCTAATGAACAACTAGAGTAATAACATTCTGAATTTATGGCAAATGTGTGACACATCTGAATGCCTTCTTGATGGAATCAAAGTAAAAACTGAAAGCATTTCCTACTGAGGAGACTGCAGAAAATGAGGAAATTAGGAAACTTCATAACAAAGAAGTCTTCCAAGATGGCCACCAGTGAAAAAAGAGCCCAAATGTAGCACAAATATTACCCAGATGTAGCCCACATATAGCCCAATGACAAAAGTGTGCAAAACACTTTTTATTTTTAGTTTTTTTGCAGTTTTATGTAGTGCAGACTGGTCAGGTATTGGAGCATTGCATCTTAAAACATGACCCCCTACACTACAAAAACACCACTGCACTACCCTAAACCCTAAAACACTACCCCAGCACGGCCCCCTACACTACACAAGCACCACTGCACTATCCTAAACCCTAAAACACTACCCCCAGCATGACCCCCTACACTACACAAACACCACTGCACTACCCTAAACCCTAAAACACTACCCCAACACCACTGCACTAACCTAAATCCTAAAACACTACCCCCAGCACGACCCCCTACACTACCCAAACACCACTGCACTACCCTAAAACATGACCCCCTACACTACACAAACACCACTGCACTACCCTAAACCCTAAAACACTACCCCCAGCACGACCCCTACACTACACAAGCACCACTGCACTACCCTAAACCCTAAAACACTACCCCCAGCACGACCCCTACACTACACAAACACCACTGCACTACCTTAAACCCTAAAACACTACCCCCAGCACGACCCCCTACACTACCCAAACACCACTGCACTAACCTAAATCCTAAAACACTACCCCCAGCACGACCCCTACACTACCCAAACACCACTGCACTACCCTAAAACATGACCCCCTACACTACACAAACACCACTGCACTACCCTAAACCCTAAAACACTACCCCCAGCACGACCCCCTACACTACACAAGCACCACTGCACTACCCTAAACCCTAAAACACTACCCCCAGCACGACCCCCTACACTGCCCGAACACCACTGCACTGCCCTAAACCCTGAAACACCAGCCCCTGCACGACCCCCTACACTGCCCGAACACCACTGCACTGCCCTAAACCCTGAAACACATACCCTAGCACGACCCCTACACTGCCCGAACACCACTGCACTGCCCTAAACCCTGAAACACCACCCCTTCACGACCCCCTACACTGCCCGAACACCACTGCACTGCCCTAAACCCTGAAACACCACCCCCAGCATGACCCCTACACTGCCCGAACACCACTACACTGCCCTAAACCCTGAAACACTACCCCCAGCAAGACATCCTACACTGCCCGAACACCACTGCACTGCCCTAAACCCTGAAACATCACCCCCAGCAAGACCCCCTACACTGCCCGAACACCACTGCCCTAAACCCTGAAACACCACCCCCAGCACGACCCCCTACACTGCCCGAACACCACTGCACTGCCCTAAACCCTGAAACACCACCCCCAGCACGACCCCTATACTGCCCGAACACCACTGCACTGCCCTAAACCCTGAAACACCACCCCCTGCACGACCCCCTACACTGCCCGAACACTACTGCACTGCCCTAAACCCTGAAACACCATCCCCAGCACAACCCCCTACACTGCACGAACACCACTGCACTGCCCTAAACCCTGAAACACTACCCCCAGCAAGACCCCCTACACTGCCCGAACACCACTGCACTGCCCTAAACCCTGAAACATCACCCCCAGCAAGACCCCCTACACTGCCCGGACACCACTGCCCTAAACCCTGAAACACCACCCCCTGCAAGACCCCCTACACTGCCCGAACACCACTGCACTGCACTGCCCTAAACCCTGAAACACCAGCCCCAGCACGACCCCTACACTGCCCGTACACCACTGCACTGCCCTAAACCCTGAAACACCACCCCCTGCACGACCCCCTACACTGCCCGAACACCACTGCACTGCCCTAAACCCTGAAACACCACCCCCAGCACGACCCCCTACACTGCCCGAACACCACTGCACTGCCCTAAACCCTGAAACACCACCCCTGCACGATCCCCTACACTGCCCGAACACTACTGCACTGCCCTAAACCCTGAAACACCACCCCCAGCATGACCCCTACACTGCACGAACACCACTGCACTGCCCTAAACCCCGAAACACTACCCCCAGCAAGACCCCCTACACTGCCCAAACACCACTGCCCTAAACCCTGAAACACCACCCCCAGCAAGACCCCCTACACTGCCCGTACACCACTGCACTGCCCTAAACCCTGAAACACCACCCCCAGCACGACCCCCTACACTGCCCGAACACCACTGCACTGCCCTAAACCATGAAACACCAGCCCCAGCACGACCCCTACACTGCCCGAACACCACTGCACTGCCCTAAACCCTGAAACACCACCCCCAGCACGACCCCCTACACTGCCCGAACACCACTGCACTGCCCTAAACCCTGAAACACCAGCCCCAGCACAACCCCGTACACTGCCGGAACACCACTGCACTGCCCTAAACCCTGAAACACCAGCCCCAGCACGACCACCTACACTGCCCGAAAACCACTGCACTGCCCTAAACCCTGAAACACCAGCCCCAGCACGACCCCCTACACTGCCCGAACACCACTGCACTACCCTAAACCCTCAAACACCAGCCCCAGCACGACCCCCTACAATGCCCGAACACCACTGCACTGCCATAAACCCTGAATCACCAGCCCCAGCAAGACCCCCTACACTGCCCGAACACCACTGCACTGCCCTAAACCCTGAAACACCACCCCCAGCAAGACCCCCTACACTGCCCGAACACCACTGCACTAAAGCCTGAAACACCACCCCCAGCAAGACCACCTACACTGGCCGAACACCACTGCACTGCCCTAAACCCTGAAACACCACCCCCTGCACGACCCCTACACTGCCCAAACACCACTGCACTGCCCTAAACCCTGAAACACCACCCCCTGCACGACCCCCTACACTGCCCGAACACCACTGCACTGCCCTAAAGCCTGAAACACCACCCCTCAGCACGACACCCTACACTGCCCGAACACCACTGCACTGCCCTAAACCCTGAAACACCACCCCCAGCACGACCCCCTACACTGCCCGAACACCACTGCACTGCCCTAAACCCTGAAACACCACCCCCTGCACGACCTCCTACACTGCCGGAACACCACTGCACTGCCCTAAACCCTGAAACACCACCCCCAGCACGACCCCCTACACTGCCCGAACACCACTGCACTGCCCTAAACCCTGAAACATCAACCCCAGCAAGACCCCCTACACTGCCTGAACACCACTGCCCTAAACCCTGAAACACCACCCCCTACACTGCACGAACACCACTGCACTGCCCTAAACCCTGAAACACCACCTCCAGCAAAACCCCCTACACTGCCTGAACACCATTGCTCTGCCCTAAATCCTGAAACACTAGCCCCAGCACGACCCCCTACACTGCCCAAACACCACTGCACTGCCCTAAACCCTGAAACACCACCCCAGCACGACCCCCTACACTGCCCGAACACCACTGCACTGCCCTAAACCCTGAAACACCAGCCCCAGCAAGACCCCTACACTGCCCGAACACCACTGCACTGCCCTAGACTCTGAAACACCAGCCCCAGCAAGACCCCCTACACTGCCCGAACACCACTGCACTGCCCTAAACCCTGAAACACCAGCCCCAGCATGACCCCCTACACTGCCCAAACACCACTGCACTGCCCTAAACCCTGAAACACCAGCCCCAGCACGACCACCTACACTGCCCGAACACCACTGCACTGCCCTAAACCCTGAAACACCAGCCCCAGCACGACCCCCTACACTGCCTGAACACCACTGCACTGCCCTAAACCCTGAAACACCAGCCCCAGCACGACCCCCTACACTGCCCGAACACCACTGTACTGCCCTAAACCCTGAAACACCAGCCCCAGCACGACCCCCTACACTGCCCGAACACCACTGCACTGCCCTAAACCCTGAAACACCACCCCCTGCATGACCCCCTACACTGCCCGAACACCACTGCACTGCCCTAAACCCTGAAACACCACCCCCTGCAGCACCCCCTACACTGCCCGAACACCACTGCACTGCCCTAAACCCTGAAACACCACCCCCTGCACCACCCCCTACACTGCCCGAACACCACTGCACTGCCCTAAACCCTGAAACACCACCCCCAGCATGACCCCCTTTACTGCTCGAACACCACTGCACTGCCCCAAACCCTGAAACACCACCCCCAGCACGACCCCCTACACTGCCCGAACACCACTGCCCTAAACCCTTAAACACCACCCCTTGCATGACCCCCTACATTGCCCGAACACCACTGCACTGCCCTAAAACCTGAAACACCACCCCCTACACTGCCCGAACACAACTGCACTGCCCTAAACCCTGAAACACCACCCCCAGCACGACCCCCTACACTGCCCGAACACCACTGCACTGCCCTAAACCCTAAAACACCACCCCCAGCATTACCCCCTACACTGCCCAAACACCACTGCACTGCCCTAAACCCTAGAACACTACCCCCAGCACGACCCCCTACACTACCCGAACACCACTGCACTACCCTAAACCCTAAAATACTACCCCCAGCACAACCCCCTACACTACCTGAACACGACTGCACTGCCCTAAACCCTCAAACACTCCCCCCAGCACGACCCCCTACACTACCCGAACACCACTGCACTGCCCTAAACCCTAAAACACTCCCCCAGCATGACCCCCTACACTACCACGTACACCACTGCACTGCCCTAAACCCTAAAACACTCCCCCAGCACGACCCCCTACACTACCCAAACACCACTGCACTGCCCTAAACCCTAAAACACTACCCCCCGCATGACCCCTACACTACCCAAACACCAATGCACTACCCTAATCCCTAAAACACTACCCCCGCATGACCCCCTACACTACCCTAAACCCTAAAACACTACCCCCGATCAACTCCCTACACTACCCAAAGACCACTGCACTACCCTAAACCCTAAAACACGACCTCCTACACTACACAAACACCACTGCACTACCCTAAAACACTACCCCTACACTACACAAACACCACTGCACTACCCTAAACCCTAAAAAACTACCCCCAGCACGAACCACTACACTACCCAAACACCACTGCACTACCCTAAACCCTAAAAACTACCCCCAGCAGTACCCCTACACTACCCAAACACCACTGCACTACCCTAAACCCTAAAACACTACCCCCAGCAGTACCCCCTACACTAGCCAAACACCACTGCATCACCCTAAATCACTACCCCCAGCACGACCCCCTACACTACCCAAACACCACTGCACTACCCTAAACCCTAAAACACTACCCCCAGCACGACCCCCTACACTACCCAAACACCACTGCACTACCCTAAACCCTAAAACACTCCCCCAGCACGACTCCCTACACTACCCAAACACCACTGCACTACCCTAAACCCTAAATCTACCCCCAGCATGACCCCTACACTACACAAACACCACTGCACTACCCTAAACCCTAAAACACTACCCCCAGCACGACCCTCTTCACTACCTAAACACAACTGCACAATTTGTTACAGGCGTTGCAACGCAGGCCTGTGGTGCTTACTGGAAGTACCTAGTGGGCTAGTTGGGCCCCAGGGACCCTCAGGATTCAAGGTGACCTAATCCCCCAACTTATAATGCACCACGGGGCGCGTTTGCACAGTGGTGAAGGGAGGGGGCGGGGCCTCAGGTGACATGTGCGCAAACACGCCCTGTGGTGCGTTTTAAGTTGGGGAATTAATTCCCTTTGAATCCTGAGGGACCCTGGGGGCCAACTAGCCCACCAGGTACCTTCAGTAAGCACAACAGAGTTGCGTTGCAGAGAGGTGAAAAAGGTGCGTGGCCTCGGAGCGCCTCTCTGCAACTCAGCTCTGTGGTCCTAACTGTAGGTTCCTGGGGGGCTAGTTGGGCCCCAGGGACCCTCAGAATTCAAGGGACTTAATCCCGCAACTTAAAACGCGCCACGGGGTGCGTTTGCACACATGTCACCTCTGCCCCCCCCTTCACCACTGTGCAAACGCGCCCTGTAGCATGTTTTAAGAGGTAGTTTTAATCCCCCTGCCCTATTATGTACTAGGGACTTGCAGAGGAGGTCATGCTAATCACAGGGGTACCCCAACGCATAGTGTTCCCTAGTGTATGTAGGTGTTTTCACTGTATTCTAAGTGTCTTTTAGCATAGCACTGGCTCTGGTTAGTCAGTCAGTTACCACCAGTACCCGTCTGAAAAAGTTGTGGGCACAGGATGATTTTGCAACAAGGCCTCTTTCTGCTCCTCTGTTGGTTCTTTCTGCACATCTTTTGCTTCTTTCTGTGCGTTTTTTCTTCTTTCTTCACATGTCCTACCTCTGTAGGCATAGTTAGAAACTAGCATTTAAAAAAACCTTTGAAATTCACTTAAAAAATCATAGGTTTCAGGCACGTTATAGTTAGAAATTAGCATTTAAAAAACCTTTGAAATTCACTGAAAAAACCATAGGTTTCAGACACGTTATAGTTAGAAATTAGCATTTAAAAAACCTTTGAAATTCACTGAAAAAAACATAGGTTTTAGGGACAGTTATAGTTAGTTGGACATTTCACTCGTACAAAACCATAGAAATTCCCCCGATATAGTTAGTTCAGCTAACTATAACTCGCGCCCCGCAATGCACTGCTGATGACGTCACATATTACATCACTCATGACATGGTCAGTGACATCACTGATGACATCACTGATGACATCTCAAATGACATCACTGATGACATCATCCATGTGATACTTTCATGCATCTTCTCACACCCTAATATAACTTTTGATACACCCACTCTAAATTACAGACTGCCATTCTCAAAACCATAGACACTCCAACACCAAAAACTACATACCCACTCACTGATTCTTAGGTCTACACACACATCCACTCACTCACCCGTACAGTCACTCATACTTAGTCACTCAGTACAGGACTATCATATGCACTCATACACCTATATAAACACTCACACACCGCCACTCATCCATAGAGGTACTCACACACCTAGTCAGTCATGCAAAAACTTAATCACATACCCATTTACTCACCTATACAGTTATACACACACCAGCTCACTTACTCATACAAATACTAGCACATTCTTACGCTCTTATACAATCACTGATACAAGTACACACTCATCCATACAGCCACTCTCACAATCACACACTCTCACTTATAGCCATTTATATACTCCAACACACATATATACTGCCTTTCACATATGTAGTTACTCACACATGTACCACTGAGATATACATTCAATCACTAACACACCCATACACACACTCACCCACCCATACAGTCCATCACAGATGCACTCTTGAAACCATGCACCCAGTGAATCACCAACTCACACATCTATGCACAGAGTCACACCCCCCCCACACAAACACTCAGGCACCCATACAGATACTCAGACAATCAATCAATAACCCATGTAGACACTCATGTAGCTATTCAGAAAGCCATGCAGCCGCTTACAAACCAACAGACAGACGGATACAGACATTCACACAGTTTAGTCACTAACCCATGCATTCAGTAAGATAAAATTATTCACTCACTTGTAGAGTCAGTCACTCACGTACTAAATCATCCATTCAGACACTTATACACCCACTCATTCTTCAATACGCCTTTCCCTATATATATTAAACACATTTAAACTTTACAGAAACACACAGTCACTGGATGATGTCATCAGTGATGTCATCAGTGATGTCATTTGAGATGTCATCAGTGATGTCATCAGTGATGTCACTGACCATGTCATGAGTGATGTAATATGTGACGTCATCAGCAGTGCATTGCGGGGGCGCGAGTTATAGTTAGCTGAACTAACTATAACGGGGGAATTTCTATGGTTTTGTACAAGTGAAATGTCCAACTAACTATAACTGTCCCTAAAACCTATGTTTTTTTCAGTGAATATATATATATATATATATATATATATATATATATATATATGTATGTGTGTGTATGTACATATATATATCCAAAGATCCTCCTTTGCACTTAAAAAGAGTCCTGTCACTCAAGAGAGGGTGGGGCTGAGAACTTTATTAACTGCTGTTGTCCAGAGGCGCGTTTCAGCCATTTGCAGCCTTTTTCAATCTGGTTTAAAAAGACATGTTCATGAATAATTTAAAAAGCACAGTAAGCCTTTCATTTCTGTTAAAATGAAAACAGCACTCTCCGTTTGGGATAATTTCGACACGCTGGCGTCCTGGTAGACATTAATACCACAGCCTGCCCGGTGAGTGATGTAACAATGTTCTGGTAATGCAAACACCAACATGCTTTCAGTAATAAAGTTCAACAACAGCACTGAGGATTTTACTGTTCTCCTCCAACCTTGGCTCGCCTCACCCTCTTCCTCACTGCTTACAAAACAGTGCCCTGCTCCGAAGTCCTCACACACGCGAGCCTCCCCAGGATTATATATATATATATATTGATGTTATAGTTAGGAGCTGAAATGAGATAACTAAAGGCCGGAAAATCACCGAAATCCTAAATGATGTAATTTGAGATGTCATCAATGATATATTTTACTATGTAATGAGTGATGTAATGTATGTGATCCTCAGCAGTGCGTGACAGGGCGCAAGGTATAATTAGTAAATTAAACTACAAATGGTGAATGTCAGAGGCTTTTCATTTTTTAAACATTAATTCTTATCTAATTTCAGTGCTTAATTATAACACTACTTCAGTCTTTGTTAGTATTTTTAAAAAAAACACTGAAACACTCCAGTTCAAATCTAATAGAAGAACTTTATTTTGGCAGTGAAACACGGCCATAAAAGCACAATGCATATATACAAGGTGTCTTTAAAACCAATACAAATCACAATCAATCATTGATTAAAAGATAAATGAATGATAAAACATGCAAAATACCAGCAGTACACAATTACAATCAATTAAAAAGCCATTTGTTTTCTCCTGCTAACACTCTTTATATTTCAGTCAACTGACTATAGCTTGCACCCCCATCATGCACTGGTTATGACCACCCATATAACATCACTCATGATATACGTACCCAACTCTCCACATGTGCACATTCCCCACGGAATCTCCTTTTTTAATTTAGTTATTTTTTGGGGACTGCTTTAATTTGAAAATTTATGGGCCTAATTTGGATGCAGGTGGGACCGCCACTGACAGGCTGTTGGTGGCGGTCCCACCGACATCCGGGGCAGCAGTCCGACCGCCGGATTACAATAACAACGGTTGAAGTGCAGTGGTTGAGGGGAAAGAACACAGCCTCTGACAGGATCAAGGATCCCATCGGGGTGGCGGTTGGAATTCTATCCCTACAATGGGGCTGTGCATGCGCAGGCACCGCCGTAGGGATTAGGATGTTCATTTCCTTCAGTCTTTACATGGCCGTCGGACCGCCATGTAAAGCCAGATGGAAATGGACTTTGGGGGCCCCAAGCAGGGCCCGCAACCCCTGTGTGCCACTGTTAAGTGGCCTGGGAGCACATGCAGTGCCCCCCTACACATTCATGCACCATGTGCCAGACACCACATGTGCCTGGCACACGGTGCATGGATGTGCACAAAGTTCCTTTTTCTATAGTGGCATGTTCTGGAGCCCCTTTCCTTGGCTGCAAGCTGCTGTAGAAAAAGGCATTTTATGACCACCTGCATGGCGGTCCTATCGTAATTGGTCAGGTGGGACAGCCAACACATTGTTGTGACAGACACCTACCCACGGCAATGTCGGTCGGATGCTCTTCCAACCACCATCGTAATGAGGGCCTATGTTCTTTCCATCTATTTATTTATTTATTTAAAAGGTTTTATATAGCGCTGGCTAGACCCGGAAGTATCAGAGCGCTTTACATGAGTATTGGACCATAGTTGCCGGTTACATCGTTACAAAGGTTACACAGTTATTAGAGCATGGCAACAAAGTTACATGATTAGGTCGAGACAAACAATAAGGACCAATACATAAGGGAAAAAGCAGGCAAGGGGAGAGATTCAGGGGAGAGGGGTAGGAGCAGGGGAAGTAGACAGAGAATGAAGGAGGGAAAGAGGAGGGAGGGTGAGAGACACAGCATGAAAAGAGGAGGGGGAGGGTGATGGGGGCACAAACCGGTAGACGAGTCAAAGCTGCGTCCAAAGTCCAGTAAGCTGTGATCCCAGGGGAAGTGGTATCATTCCCCCATCTCCGTTGCGAGAGGCTCCCTTTACGCAGTGGACTCTCTCAGAGGGGTCTCTGAGACTCCAAGGCCTACCTACTGGATCCTTCCCCAAAAAGGGGAGAGGGAGTGCTTTGGCAAGCGGCGCCATACCATACCTCAACTGTGAGTGGCTCCCTTGGCGCTGTGGACTCTCTCAGAGGGATCACTGAGACTCCAGCGTATAAATATTGGATCTTTCCCCAACAAGGGGAGAAGGAGTGCTTATTCAAAGGGCACAAGGGACAGGGGGATAGGCGGCGTAGCAGGCAAGGGGAGAGATTCAGGGGAGAGGGGATAGGAGCAGAGGAAGTAGACAAAGAATGAAAGAGCACTAAATGGGAACAACCAGCATCAGTTTGGGGAACAGACTGTTTTCTCTCTGTGGCCATGAGTTTGCCCCATCTCTAAGGTAAAAGTCAAGCACAGGTCATTCCAGAAGCTTTGCCAACCAGGACATGGAGTACACAGTTTGTAATTCGATTATTTTTCTCAACTGACATAAGTTTATTGTACGCTGCACATCAGCAATCCAGATGTTTTCACATTAAGTTCTTGGGTGCAGAGGATGATGCTCAGAACTAACTGTGTTTTTCCCAGTCATCTTCCAGAGGAGACAGGTCAGAATCATGTGGCTGAGGGAGAAGATCATGAACCCAGTGAAGGCCAACTCGTCGACCGCAGGGTTCTCTATAGAGGACACGTATGTCAGAAGGAGCAGGCATAGGTTCTCCAGGACATTCAGGACGAGGTTAATGTGGCACAGAACGTGGTACGTGCGGATGGAACATGACGTGGCACGATAATGATTCCAGTAGGCCACTGCCACCAGGAAGCGGGTTGCAGAGTGGAGGCCAATGCAGAAGCGCCAAACGTACCTTTTTGGGCTTTCCCCCCCCAATCGAAGCACTAATGGAGGGGAGATAATTCGGAACCCCACAGTGTGTTGCCGTTGTCTCCTCAAAGTGGAAAATGAGAGAGCAGAATACGCCGAAGAGGAACCCAAACAGGGGTAAGCAGACGGTTGTCACGGCTAGCGTGGTGAAACGGACCTGAGTCAGGGTCCCCTCGCGCTCCAGTGGTAGCGGCTTCAGCACCATCCTGCACTTGGTTCACTTTGGAAGTAAAATAACTGTAGATACCCTCCCTCAAGTCAGGCCAGTTCCATTTTGTTCGGGGTGGTGGAGGGGGGGGTCTGCCGAGGTTTCCCCGAACCATTCGTGTTGTAGCCTGATTTTTGAAACAACAGGCAGTTTACAGGAAAATAAGTGGCATCTCGCTGTTGAATTCGGGTTATCATGTCACGAGGAACCGCCATTTTAGGGTCAGGCATCCATTGTTACGTGATCGTGCCTCATCGTTGCAGAGTCCAGCATGACTGGGGTGGATGACAGAGGAGCCAGTGTGAGAGGGAGCATTCAGTGGGAATTATGGAGTCCGGAGTCTTTAGAAGCCTCACCTCATTGTTATTGTGGTCTGAACGATGGAGGTATCCGGTCGCAAGGGGCCGTCATCTTGGGGACAGGCATCGGGAATTTCTTTACCGCGTCAAATTAGTCTAATGAGTGAGTCATCAATGATGCCTGTTAACATGTCATCTGCGATGTAATATGTAAAGTCATAAATAGTGCATCATGGAACGCAAGTTGTAGTTTGTTGACTAAATGATAGCTGCTGTAGTTTGTTGACTAAACTTTAAGTGCCATGTTTTAGTGGTTATTGGATTTTTTAACATTAGTTCTTGTTTCACTTAAACACCTAACTAAAATGGTACGTTAACCTTTGGTTTTTTTTGTGAATTTCTGGAGCTTTTTTTATCATAGTCTAAACTGGTAGAGCACCCAACCCTGTGTGGATGGCCTATCTCTACTGGGCAAAACATTTTCCAACCAAAACATTTTAAAGAAGCTGTTAAGAAACAGAGAAAATGGGTAGGGTGAGTAGACAGATGCAGAAAGGGGATTCTAAACTTGTACAAATGTTACTCTCTTTACCTATTTTTAAAATAAAAAATACATTAAGTCTCATATACATTAAGGGCCTGATTACAAGTTTGGCGGAAAGGGTACTGCCATTGAAACTGTGTCAGATTCCCCGCTTGCCTAGTTGGCGATCTGCCCGCTGTATTATGATGTTGGCGGGTTGCTTAACGAAAGATCGCAGGACTCCTGCCGACTCCGCCAGCCATTCTCCAACTACCTTGATGGCAGCATGGGGAAAAAGCAGCAGTCAGAGGGTGGTACAGACAAGGTTCCTGCCATCCGGATTATGAAGTGCCTTTTCGTCAAGCAAACTGTGGTGGGGAGAATCGAAGGAAATGGGCTACAAACTTACCCATTTCCTTCTGTTCCCTTCAGTCTCTGGCATGGACCCCTTTGTCCAGGGCCCCCCTTCACAGCAGTAACTTGATCCCAAAGAAAGCGGCCTGTCTGTTTCGCACTTTTCCTCCATTGACTGGTCTGGGCACATATGGCCCAGACTCCAGCAATGGAAAAGTACTTGACTCGACGGAGTACTTGGGGCTGCCAACTCGGCGGGATGGCAATAAGACCGATAAACTCATAATCAGGCCCTAAGTCTCAAACAACCCATACATTCCCTTGCATTTTTAATCTTTTGGTTTCATACCTGCATTAACATCTCAATGTTCATTTTCTTCAGACTGCTCCTATTCCATCAAAATGGAACTCAGTAGTGCCACACTTTTTGCATAAATACAAAATGTTAGCACTCTAGTTGTTTATTGGAACTCTGTGGGGAACCTGCAGTTGATAACTAGGGAGTTAACCGAGAGACTGCTGCTGGTGTTGGAAGTATATCTTTCACTCTGCATGTCTGACTGTTTTACTGACCCGAATGAGGATGATAATTGAGTACTCATTAAAAAAGGATTCTGATTTAGCTTTCTAGAGCACTAACCATAATTTCTATGACAAAAAGAAATCCTTCATTTTGTTATTTGACTGCAGTATCCTCTGTATGAAATGCTTTCGATTTTACAGCTCTGATTCTCAAGATGGAATTTTAGTGCCCTGGTTCTTAATTGTAACACTGAGGTGAAGCTGCAGTAAAACACTGGAGATCAACTGACAGGCTGCTGTTGGCTTTGGGAGTACATGTTTCCCTCAACATACCTGATTCTTTTCTATATTTGAGAATATATTGAAACTGTTTCTTCATTTTAGGTTTCTAGAGCACTAACCATTCTTTCTAGGACAAAGCAAACTCCCTCATTGTGTTTAATCTTTCAGTTTTACAGCTTTAATTCCATCCAGATGGTGTCAGCTATGTCACATGTGTGCCATAAATGCAGAATGTTAGGGTTCTAGTGGTCCAATATAACTCACTCCTTCTCCACGCACTGGTTATACCCTTCCATATTACATCACTTATACCATGTGAAATCATACCATTCATATCAACCCTTATGACATCTCAAATGACATAATTTGTGAGAACACAGTTCATGGAGGAGATGCGAGTTATAGCTAATGCAGTGTGGCGAATGAGATGACAACACTGGGTATGGAGGTGTGCGACTTATAGTAATTTGAAGGTGGTGCCTGAATTTCAAATTTAACTTATAACTATAACTTTGGAATTTCTAATGTTTGTGTAGTTTAAGTTGAGTTTGTAGAGAAAGAATAAATAAAGTTCTCCTAACTATGAATAAACCCCATACCTTTGTTTTTTTCATTGAAATTCAATGGGTTTTATTTGTTAATAAAAATGTGTTTCAAATCGTAGTGTTGAGTGTAATTAATTAGTGTGTCATTAATTGGAGTGTCATACAGTAGAATGGAGGAGAGTGTTGTATATTGTGGTGTGAAAGAGAGGAGTATTGTAGAGTGGAACAGAATGAACTTGAGTAGAGTGTGGTAGCATACAGTGGAGTAAAGTCTTGTACAGTGGAAAGTGCTGTATAGTGCAATGGAATATCATAGAGTGGAGCGGCATGTTGTACAGCAGAGTGGCGTGTCATACAGTAAAGCAGGGTATCACAGACTGTCATAGAGTGGAGTACAGTGTTGTAGAAAGGAGTGGCATAGAGTGGAGGATGGTGGAGTAGAGTGTCATTCAGTGGAGTATCATCGAGAGGAGTGTCGTCGAGTACACTTGAGGAGAGTGTGATATAGTTGAGTGACGTATCAAATCATACAAAACAGAAATAACATTACAAGGAATACAATGGAAAATGCCAGTTCTTATTTTTAGAGGTACAGACCAGGAGCATAGACGATGTAGAGGGTTCAAAACGCTTTGACCATCACTCGTGCACCTACTATGTTTAAAAAAAAATCTGTTTGAGAAAGGAGTAACACTGTGTACCAGGGAACTATCAAGAGTTATTAACTTTTACATAAATTAGTAACCTGGCTTTAGAAGTCCCGTTTTCCTAGAGGTGCATTGTCCATTGATAACGGAGCAGCAGTATTTAATTTAAACTATTGTGTTTATGAATGTATTTGTTAGTCATTCTATGCACCTGGTCTGGAATTCTGAAAAATAAGAACTGGCATTTTGCATTGTATTCCTAGTAATGTTATTTCTGTTTTGTATGATTTTTCAACTTTGCTTGTGATTTCCTTTTTGTATCCACTGATGTGTTGTGATTTTTGTTGGTGGGTGAGCAAAGTAATATCATTGTGTGTGTTCGAATTTTGTATTTGTTTCTTTGTGTACAACATTTAAGAATAGCATTTTGTATGATGACTTTTTTATATAAAAAAATTGAAAATAAATGGTGACCGTCTTTATTGGTTAAAGCGGCCACAAATGAATTTAACTTTAAAGGAGTAGTCAGTTTTGGCACAGTTGCTGTTGGTTACTTTTCTGGCTGCTCAGCCTGACTGACTTTAATGAGCCCAATCTCTTTGTTTGGTTTGCCAAGAACTAGAAGAGCATAACCCACTGCTTATTTGGGCTGATCCCCCCCACATCACTACCCATCAGAGCACCAGTCCCTCGAAGCACAGCCAGCTTACTAGTCCTCCTGGCTGCCCACCATATTTTTGAGGGTTGCGCGCAAAGTGACATGAGTAAGCACCTATCACACTCTCTAAACCCAGCTCCAGTTATCCCATATGGCAATAGCCGCAGCATTTTGGGTTTGTAAGGCAAGGCACAAAGTAAAAAGACTGAACATCTTGAAACAGATCATTTATCTCTAGTTATATTACATTGATCAGTAGAGTATTTAGTGCCAGATAAGTTAAGGACTATTCTGCAGCTGATCTGCATAAAAAGTTAAGAAAGATGCCCTGTTTCAGTGTTTAAAAAACTATAATTAATATCCATAAATACCATATTACAATATAAAGAATAATTAACATCTTACATATGGCATTATGTTTAGGAGAGAAATAATAAAGTCTTTATAATTTTGTAAGGGATGGAGGATAAGAGGGAGAAAAACAAGAACAAAACAAAAGGTGAAAATGGAAATAATCAATATCCTAAGTATAATGATCTAAAAAATCAACGTTCTCATCAATATCCTAGAAGAAATAAGTGAAACAAATATAAAAGTAGAGAGAGATTATTCATGGGGGATAATAGTTTTCAAATAATACAGAATTGGTGGTATACATATCATTTTCAACCTGGTTAAGAAATGCAGTGAGGGGTAACCACAACAAGTCAACATTATGAGAAGATTAACATTGTGCAGTATAAACAATATCTAATTTATGATGTGAGCATACCGAATCCCACCACACCTTATAAGACAACTTAGCTGATGATGTCCAATTAAAAGTAATTTGTTGAAAAGCAATTGCTATTAAAATGTCTAATAACTTATGCTTAGGAAAGGATGATGCAAGGTAATTAGTTAAAGAGCCTAGAAAAATATACAGAATATTAAAGGAATGATTAAAACCAAAAACCTTCCTAATATAGGGCCAGACCTGATGTCAAAAAGAAAGTGTATTGGGACAACTGAACAACATAAGTATAAGATCTGCTTTAGGAAAACCATAAGACCAACAGCTGTCAGAGGCATCTGGGGAAAATCTGGAGTAGTGCAAAGGGGTAAAATACAATCTGTGATAAATAAAAAATAAGAACAGAGTAATACTCGCTGATCTAAAAATGTTATAAATTTGTCCCCATATCTTATTCCAAAAAGTAATCTCCCAAGATACATCCAGATCCTGTTCCCATCGAAGTTCAAACCTGGACTTGGTTCGAGACGGGTTCAGAAGAGAGAGAGTTTTATAAATAAGTGCAGTTCTAGGACCATTCTTCAAAAAATCTGTAAATCCGGAAGACAAGGAAACTGAAGAAGTAGAGTGCTGAATTGAAAAATAGACGTCAAGAACCACATTCATTAGTGTCATAAAGCGAGGATAAAATGATTTAGGCCAGTGATAAGCAAGACAAAATTGAGGGAAAGAGATAGAAGAATTATTACAGAAAAGCTGTGATACCCACATAATACCTCTGTCCTTCCAAGTTTCAAGTTCAAGCCAAACGGAGAAAAAAAATGAAGTCAGCTCAGAAGTCCAAAGAGCTGCTTGACGAAAGGCAAAAGTTTTATGGTACTCATAAAAATTAGGAAATTCACACCACCTTCTAATTTGGATCTTTGTAAAGTAACTAAAGCTACTCTTGGTTTCTTGTTATGCCATAAAAATCTAATAAGAAGAGCATTAATTTTCTTAAAGAAATGCTTGGGGATATGAACTGGTAACATAGAAAGAAGATATAACAAAAGAGGAGAGATCATCATTTTAATAGAGTCTAAACGCCCCCACCAAGATAAAAATAGAGGATTCCTGGAAGATATAATATTTGCTATTCTAGTATTCAATTCTTTAAAGTTAATTTTGATGGTCTCACGACTAGAACTAGTAAACCAAAGCCCTAAATACTTAAACCTGGCAGAAGTAGACCATTTATACCCCGTAAGATGATATGAGTGACTAAAAGTATATTTATTAAATGGAAGGATTTCCATTTTTTCCTTGTTTATTTTATATTCAGATACCTGCGAAAATGAAGAAATTTCCTGTAAAAGCGGGAGCAAAGAACTATCAGGAGAAGAAATAAAGAAAAGATTATCATCTGCGTAAGCAGCAAATTTTAAATGCCAATCTCCTTAAGGAAAACCAGGGATAGAAGAATTATTACAAATTCTAGAGAGAAAGGGTTCCAGCGCTAAGACAAATAGCAGAGGAGAAAGAGGACACCCTTGTCGAACTCCTCTATGAAGTGAGAAATAGGATGAAACTTTACCATTGACTAGTACTGATGCACAAGGAGCGCAATATAAAAGAGTAATAAGAACTATGAATTTAGGACCAAAACCATGCCATTGCAGCGATTGAAGCATAAACTCCCAACTTATTCTGTCAAATGCCTTTTAAGCATCAACTGTTATGGCTGCAAGAGAAGCTTTAAATGCAGAAGCTTTACTGAGAACATTAAGAAACAATCATGCGTTATCTGATATAAGTCTTCCTTTGATAAAACCAGATTGTTCTCTCCCAATAAAATGAGGAAGAAAGGACTCCAGGCGATGAGCTAACAATTTAGCAAATAGTTTATAATCCACATTTAATAGAGAGATTGGTCTATAACTTCTACAATCCTGAGGATCTTTACCTTCCTTATGTATAAGACAAATAATTGCTTCCTGAAAAGTGCCTGATGTGACGAAGGAGTTAATAAAGGAGTTAAACAGCTGATATAAATAAGGAAGAAGAAGGTGAGAGAAATTAAGGTAAAATCCTACCGTAAAACCATCAGGACCTGGTGTTTTTCCTAACTTTAAGGAATGTAATGCTCCAGACAGTTCGTCAAAATTGAGATTGCCCTCTAAAGAATCAAAATCTAGATCAGGGGAGCAATATGGGAAGTCTGATTTAGATATTCTGTAATTTTAGAAGAGTGGGGTAGTACCTCCGGAGTATATAAGGACTTTAACAAACTCTTACAAAATGGCTTGATGATTGGTAATAGATTGTCCTTGTGAAGAGGAAATAGAATCAATGACACGTTTCTCTTTCCTTATCTTTAAATAAAATTGCTAGCAGTTTACCAGCCTTATTTTTCCCACCATAATACTGAGCATTTTTCCTCAAAAGTATGTGACTAGCTTCTTCAGTAGAAATAATGAACTTCAATTTAGCCTGTAATAGCTCTGTCAGATCCATGGACGCTTTCGAAGAAAAACATCATTGTTCCAAAGCCTTAATTGTGGAAAGAAATGCATTATGTTCCTGCGTTCTATCCCTCTTTTTCTTACAGACATAGTTTAAAATAAAGTCCCATAAAGACGCTTTAAAGGTGTCCCGCAACAAAGAAAAATAAATCTCTGAATTATCATTAAAGAAGAAAGATTTCAAAGCAAAAGAAATAAATGAACTAGAAAATTGAGCATCTTGAAGTAAAAATTATTGAATCTCCATCTATGAGGTGGAGATCTAGAGGGAGCCAAGTCCAAGTCAGTTCCAACCATGTCATGATCAGAAAGTACAATTGGAGCAATGTGGGAATGTATAAGGCACTGTGAAAGGGATTTGGAGAGAAAAATACGGTCTAGTTGTGAAAGGGTGCCATGAGTGGCAGAATAAAAGGTATAATCTCTAACAGTAGGATTAGATATTCTCCATGAATCTACCAATGTACTTTTCGAAATGGCAGAGTGAAATTGTTTAGACATTTTAAGTGACAAAAATCGAACTGACGACTGTCTATCCAAAAAAGGATCCTAAATTTGATTACAATCTCCGCCTAGAATAAAATAAGCATCATAATATTGTGCACATTTTCTTGAAATGGAAGGTCAAAAAGTGTGATCAGGTTGTGCAGGAGCACATACATTCATTATGATCATAGGTATATTTTCTGCAAGAATATTAACAATAATCCATCTACCTGCATCATCTGTCTTTCGGGAGACCACTGTAAGATTAAGAGATTTGTTACACAATATCACAACCCCATTCTTCTTATTCACTGAAGGAGAAACAAAAACGTGTCCATCCCAGTTTTGTTTAAATTTCAATCCTTCAACTTCAATAAGATGGGTTTCAGGATTGGATTTACCCAGATGTGATAATATTCTCTGTCGTTTGACAGGATTAAGTGATCCCTTAATACTCCATGTTATTACTCGGAATTATATAAAGTGAGTAAAAGGATAGACTCTTTGAGAACATTAAACCAACTAAAGACTAATACAATAAATATTGTCATATATAAATGAGACAATGAAGGGAAACAAAGGAGGAAACAAAAGTGGAAAAGGAAGAGAAAAAAAAGAAGAAACAGGAAAGGCAGAAGGGGAAAGCAACGAGGAAAAATAAGAAGCAGGAAGAAGAGACAGTACATATCCAAACAGGACGACTGTAAGGGCATACCTGAAAAATGATCAATAGTAAAAGAACGGGGTGGTGACGACACAGCAAACAATGACACATCAGAGAGGGAGGGAACGACGACACAACCAGACCATATATATTAGGAGGACGGATCGTATACAGCCATTATACACGATGAATCTGCAAAGAAAGACAAGGAGAACAATTTAGAACAAATAACACAACACATTAAGGAAGCCTCAAAAGTTATGCATTAAACTTCATTAATACTACAAGGAGCGTCAACCGCTAGATGGACAAGCCGTATCCATAGTGACCAAGGCATGTGTTTATATAAACTTTTTAAGTTCAGCTGGATCCTCAAACGATGTAGTTTTGTTCTGGAATGTCACCTTAAAAACACAAGGATGAAAGAGACCATATCTAGCTCCAAGAGAACAGAGAGGAGCGCGCAGATTAAGAAACTATTTCCTTCTGGCAGTAGTAGCATTAGAAACATCCTGAGAGAGGAAAACTCTTTGTCCCAACCAAGTGACTTGACGTTTAGCTTTAGCTGCAGAGAGAACTGTCAATAAGTCAGTAAACTTCAAATAAAGAATAATGACACCCCTTGATTTGGCTGGAGACGTTGACAATGCAGAATGAGGACCAAACCTATGTGCCCTCTGAATGCTCAGGGTAGTAGATGAAGGTAGTACCTTCATCTACTACCCTGAGTTTCGGTAGGAAGGTGGTAAAAAAGAAACAGGATCATTTCCTTCCAATACCTCCGGAAGGCCATAAATACGTAGACTATTTCACCTGTTTCTGTTTTCCAAATTTTCTGTGTGCTGCTTGAGTTGAAAACCTCCTTCTCCAAACAGTAGATCTTGTTAGTTTCCTCGCACAGGTCTTCAATCTGCTGTTCCACCATAGACACGCGCCCCTCCATTGCCAACCATTTGTCATCCAAGCATTGTATCCTGTTATTAGTCTCCTCCATGAAGGGACGTAAAGCACAAATCTCGTCCAGTAGTAATTCCAAAGAAATAGGGGACACAGCGTGTGGCACAGAAGAAGCAGCCATTTCACATGGGGAGTCCAACAAATCCACCGGCAAGTCCTTTGCAGTGGAAAAAGTAGAGCCAACACTCAACGTGGAAGAGGACTGTGCCTTGGGGGTAAAAATAAAATGCGGCTTCCTTAACCTTCCCATAGAAGAGAGAAAAACATACCAAGTGAAGGCTGAAGTATATTTTCCACCAATATCTCACTTCTGTATTACTATTATGTGGCAGTTTCAAAATAAATACACTCCAGCTATTCCCCAGATGAAAATAGATGGGTCTGTCAAGACATAGAATTTGCCATATTAGTGTAGCTTCTCAGAGCCCAGTTATAAAACACTGCAGAAACACTCCTCACAGCAGTACAGATGCCGCCTAGAAACCCAAATCCTCAACAGTCTCATTTAAATCTGCAGCAACACTTAAAAGCAGTTTTCCACAAATTCCAAAACAATTGATATCTTACGAGCTCTCCAAGGCTCCTCTCAATTTGCTCAATTCTCTCACGTCATCCAGAGAAGAAAAGAAAATGGCGGCCGCTACTTGTGAGGAGCCCGCGATGATACCATTCGTGGTGCCCCCTCACCAAAAGCAGCACAACAGCAGCTCCTCATCTTCCTCCCACACCATGGCTCAAAAACCTCCAGAAAGTCAGTGTTAGGACCACCGAAGGAACCAAACAGGTCCATGATGTGCCGGAGCCTCCACGTTTGGTGGCCATCTTAGGTGGCGCCAAAGCCACGCCCCAAAGATGCCCTGTTTCAATTTGACTGAAATGCAGAAAGGGTGTGATTTTCATCCTTCACTTTCCACTTGGAAACATAATAAGATAAACTGTATCTTTCCACAGCTGTAGATAAACATGCTTATTGCAACAACCTATGATTGGATAGGAGTTAAACGATTTGATGGTGATGTTTCCCAAACATCATGTTAACAAAGAAATAGATTACTGTGATTTAATGTTCACTAGGTACCTTCAGATTATTGCCTGCAGTGGGATGGGTGTGTTTGAGCCCTTAACTTTGAGGCTGAGCCCAAACCATGGAGCAGTGCCAGGGAGCAAGAAACAAGGTGAGACGTGGAACTCCATGCATGGTTGTATGTTGCTGACTCGCCCAGCCCCTGTATCCAATGGTTTAGACGTTTGTAGGGGGGAGCCCTTGAAGTAAAGCTCACACTTTCTACTCAACCACTGCCAAAGAGAGGCTGGCAAATACTGGGCAGGCATTAGAGAGCCTGACCAACATCTGTCGCAATCTAAACACTTCTCTCTTCCTTGCTCCTCTGCTGGTGACTCATTTGGCAACTCAGTCCTGCTGGTTGATGGAAGTTGCAGAGGCCGTGAAAAAGGGTTGCTTACATGGAGTTCAATACCAGCACATTCCCCCCTGTTTGTTTTCCTATACTGCCATGTTACTGCACTTTCTCCAGTATTGCATCAGGGTGCACCGAGGCAGGGAATAGAAAGTGAAAGTTGCCATCAGATTTAGTCTGTGCTCCATTCTAATACATATTTCAGCTTGTATTTAAAGATCAAAAAGTCCAATTCGAGGTTTCAAATGGTATTTGAAAGCCTATGTTGCACTCAACACTGACAAATAGCAAGACTACAAACCCTGTCATTCCGATTTTCCACAGAAGATCCTGAGGATAGGTTGGGGTAAGTGGGAAAAAGGGCTTTCTTCTTGGGAGTGTAGCGGCTGTCTTCCAAAATTACCAAGGATTGGAATTTCTTGTAAGATAGTCATTAAATACACACGTGTTGCTTCTCTGTTTTGGGATGCCTTTTTACCCTCCCCGTTCCTAGGAATTGATGTACCTCTGAATTGATTTTGTTCTTAGAATTTCATATTACTGCTTGGTAACTTTGTATCATAGATTCTAGAGCACGCTCTTTTCAGATGGGAAACAGCCATTACAACGCGGCTGTTTTTCCCGCAAGTTATTACATCGCATGCGTTACAACGCATGCGATGTAACAACACGTAGCCATTAATACGCATACCATTACATTGCATGCGCTTTTACAACGCATGTGAAGTAGTGGCGATCCACATCGTTGTGAGAAAACTGAGGCTCTTCCGTTTCCTCACTACGACGTGCACCGTGCACCGCCCCTCAGACGACGCAGGAACCAAGGAGAGAGGAACCACGAGGGGAGAGAGGTAAGGGGGATTGGGGCAGGGATGGGGGTTACTTTTTTAGGTTTTAGAGTAGTGTTGGGGTAGTGTTGTGGCGTTTGTGTAGTGTAGGGTAGTGTTTTAGGGTTTAGGGTAGTGTCGGGTGGTCGTGCAGGGTAGTGTTTGAGTGTAACGACCAGACTGGGGGAAGGGGGAGGGTCGTGCAGGGGTAGTGTTTTAGGGTTTAGGGTAGTGTTGTGGTGTTTGTGTAGTGTAGGGTAGTGTTTTAGGGTTTAGGGTAGTGTCGGGGTGTCATGCTGGGTGTCATGTTGTGCTGTTTGTGTTGTGTAGGGTAGTGTTTTAGGGTTTAGGGTAGTGTCAGGGTGTCGTGCCGGGTAGTGTAAATGTAGGGAGAGGACTGGGGATCGTGGGAGGGTCGTGGTATTGGTATGCGATGTAATGAGACATATTCTTTCAGATTACTGTGAAGGAGTCTCCTGTCGACAAAACAGAAAAAAAACATGAAGATCCTGTAAAGCACATAACTGGTGGCAATACCTTACTACAATTCTTAAAGTGTACTTTTACTTTCAGTGATTTGTTACACGGAATAGTTTGTTGTGATAGCGTGTCATTTTGAGGTATCGGCTAGTGCCCTAAATATCTCAAGTAGAGATGGTTTGACTTTGTCCCCTTTATCTTTGGCTCAGATATGTCTCATAGACTTGATGCTCAACTAAAATGTTTTCTTTAAAATCTGTTGTGAAATGAAACTCTTCTTAAAACACTTTGTATCATCTTTTTCTAGAATCAAAGAAACTGTCTCGAACAAGCTATGTACGCTATCACTTACCTTTGCTGTTTCATTTTCTCTAGATACCATGAACTCTCTAAAGAGGTATTCATGGAGCTGTAACGGAGAAAACAAAGACTGCAGAACTATGGTGAGAAGGCCTGCTTTTAGCTGGTGATCAGGACTCGCATAGCAGTTAAGTGTGCTGTTAAGTTTCTTAGTGGGGATTGTCAAAGTATTTATATCTACTTCACAGAGAGTTCAAGTTCTCTTAAGATCTCAGTAGACAGAGAATTCACAAGAGATGTGCCGGCCCAAAGATAACCAGCCAGGAAACTGTCTCTCAGTGATGCGAGTAAGGAGTGCAGTAAGCAAAGAGATAACATAGCGAGTACAATGAGGACAGATTGGTGTGAGAAGAGATAGTGGGATTGGTGAGAACAAGGATGGAGCTAGTACAAAGAGAGGCAGTACTTGCACTAACTCTGACATTCAGTACCTTCCTTTCTGGATCATCTTCCTTCATAAACATTAAATTAAATATTCTAACCAAGTTTTCACCACCTAAAGGAATAGCTATGGGGCTGAATTAGAGTTTGGCAAATGTTACTCCGTCACAAACCTAAAACATCACTTTCGCCTTACTACAAATGCATTAAGAGACAATGCTCTTCAAATGAGGAAGACAAGCTATTCATCATGATTGTGATGGAATACTCATCCGCCAAACTCTAAATAAGGGCCTATGATTCTTAGTTGTCATTGGTATCCGGCTCCATAGAACTGTAAAACCTTACAGTCCTCATGCCTCGGCTTCCCTCGGTGAGCAAACAATACCATATTTTGACAACCCAAATCAATCATTGACTTTACATTCCTATAATAATTATAAAAGGTACCACTTTCAAGCTCCAGCCACCTTCTAATGCAGAATGAGGGTATACTTTATTTGATTTGTGTTAGACCTGACATCCTTGGTGTGCTTTCTGCCTTACTTTTTTCCTTCAAACCCCCTGTTTTTGCTGACTAAGGGGCCTATTGCGATGGCGGGCGGAGGCACCACCGCAGTGATGGCGGTGGCGGAAAATGCCATTTTCCGCACGCCAGCAGCGGTCTCCACGCCCGCCCGCCATATTAGTATGGTCAAACACAGCCCATTTCACGTCCGGTGCGACGCGAACCTCCAGAAAAATGCGCCCGCCACCACGGCGGTGGTAGCCAATGGAGACCCAACACCGTGCGGACTGACGTCCCGACCGCCGTACAAATCAGGCTGCCCCAAAAAGCCAGTCGCACCGCAGCAGAGAAACCTCCCAACCAGAGACGGCGGAATCACTACAGCGGATCACGAAACCTGATTCCCGGTCCCATCCGCCCGGTCCCGAGCGCAATGGATCCAGTTCTTCACGTCTTCCCGGCGCTGTACCTGATACACCACCAGCAACTCATACACCGTCGCGGACGTCGCCGCAGGTACGCAATAACACAACTCTGCACACAACAACAACACACAACTCATGGAGAGATATAGGGTTCCTGTGCACACCAGACAGCCTGGTGGGGACAGGAACACAACCAGAAGTGTACCCACACATGTCCTACCTCTTACCAAATCACCCCTCCGCATCCAGGTCACCCACCAACCGCGATCTTGATGTAATGTCCCGGTCACGTCACCGCAGCAGTGAAGACGCAGGGAAACATACAAGGCAGAAGGCAGGGCCAGCGCAAGGCATGGGCAGTGCACAAAGACCATAGGGACACACCTCCATCTTCCACACAACAGGCCCCACCCCAAACATGAAGGGACATGCCATGTGCCAACCCTGTGCTCCCCGATGCACAATAACCAGCCAGGTGAACCCACACCCTGCACCACACACAAAACAACTAGGGAGACAGCACAGCAGGTGGGGCTGCAGAGGAACACACAGCACAGAAGCATAGGGCCAGGGCAACCCCCACACCACACCTACACCACACTCATAGCAAGAAAACAGAGTCCAAGCACAAAATCAACACTCATACAGATAAGGAACAATCACTGAACTGGACACACAGCCTGCCAAGTCACACAGACATACCCCACACTGACACACAGCCACATACACAGACCAGATGTCAGCAGCAATGGAGGACAAGAAATAGGAAATCTAAAGTGAGGTGCACACAAATGGTAGGCCAAGGAGCTAACCACTAAGCATGTGTACACCACATGCAAGAGAAGGAACATATAACAACACCCTCAGCCCATCCAATCACACATGGCTGGCACAGTGGGTGAAGTCAAACCACAGTCACCTCAGTGCAACAACTCATGGAGCCAGCAAGGCAACCCATGGACAGGCACAGGGATGAAAGGAAGGGTCTGAAGTCCAACAGTGAACAGCCACATATCTGCATCCAACTACCTGACAGGTGTATGTCAGCAGCACAACACACAGGGCCCATTGTAACACTCCATGACTGTCAAACACAAGTCGGAACCTTCACACATACCCCACCCCCCACCCCCTCACACCTGCAGCACACAACACCAGTGTCCAACACACAGAAGGGTGCCAATAATGTCCAGTCAACACACTGACAAACAACCACACTCCCTGGGGGGTATCCACAAGCATCACACACACACCCAGGGATGCCTGAACCAATGCTTGCACAAAACCAACAGCCAAACACAAAACTCCATTACAACACACACAGAAGTACAACCAGACCAGACCTGACCTGTGCAGCAAAACTGTGGGAAGGTAATGTGAGCCCAGACATAACAGGAGTACACAACCTCATCAGTCAGACATGCTCAGACAACATACCACAACACACACAAGAAGTGCATCACCACAAAACAATCATGGACACAAACTGGGAGAAATGAGCCTACAATGATACACATACAGACATACCACACCACCCATAAAGTCAACATGGTGTCATAATGTACCACATGCTTGCACATGTACAATAATGACAACTGACAGCTCAAATATGAGAGGAGAAAACACCCAGGACGCACCCAAAACAAGCACAGGAACAAGAATAGCCCTAAGTGCATGTGACAGACACACAAGTAATGCACACTACACTGGCAAGACACAAGTGACTGAAAGACAACACACCAGCAAAACACACACACACTGACATGCAAAGACAACAACACACACAGAGCACCTGTCAGCTGCAATACACAACACAGCCCAAACACTGCCCACATCCACATCAAACACACAACAGATGCACATGCCAATACATCACATTGCAAACACAGCAGGACATCAGGGGATGCACACCAGGCAAGGACAAGGCAACATCCACCACAGTACTGCATGCACGACAAGCAGTGTGTGCACACTAAACATACCAGTTCCACACAGACATCAGTGACACACCATGAACACCCACAACACCAATCAGCACAGCACACAGACAACATCACACTCAGGAAGTGAAGCAGTACCTCAGCAAACACACATACAGCTAACCCAACACCCACAGATGCACAAGTCTGGGACACCCAGGTGAAAACAACATGACCAGAGGACTGTGCAGCACAAACAGTTGAACTGCATCCATACGCTTAGCTGTCTGCACACTGTAATTTGATATTGTATCTGTGTCAATTTTGTTGGGATGTGAGGGCTGGTGTTGTCATATGGCTCCATGCTTTTGGGAAGGAATGGTGGTGTGCATGCACTGTCTACTTACCTGTTCTGTTGTCACATTGGGGTGGAGTTTCTAACAAATCTCTCTGGCTGTGTGTTTAAGTGCTACTTCCTGCTCAGGGGTGGGACAGGGGTGCCTGGTGGGAGTTGTAGTGCAGGCCTCCCACCCCCAAACACCCCTCCCTGGGAAGATGGCTACCTACCTGTTATGTGAGGGGAAACCTTACAGTGACTGCCACATGCTTCTGGGTGGGTGTGGAGTGCTACATCCTGCTCAGGGGTGGGACAGGGGACCTGGTGGAAGTTGTTGTGCAGGCCTCCCACCCCCAAACAACCCTCCCTAGGAAGATGGCTACCTACCTGTTAGGTCAAGGTGAGCAATGCAATGGCTGCCACATGCTTCTGGGTGTGGGTGGAGTGCTACATCCTGCTCAGGGGTGAGACAGGGGGCCTGGTGAGAGTTGGTGTGCAGGCCTCCCAACCCCAAACAGCCCTCCCTGGGAAGATGGCTACCTACCTGTTAGGTCAAGGTGAACAATGCAATGGCTGCCACATGCTTCTGGGTGTGGGGGGAGTGCTCCATCCTGCTCAGGGGTGGGACAGGCGTGCCTGGTGGGAGTTGTAGTGCAGGCCTCCCACCCCCAAACACCCCTCCCTGGGAAGATGGCTACCTACCTGTTATGTGAGGGGGAACCTTACAATGACTGCCACATGCTTCTGGGTGGGTGTGGAGTGCTACATCCTGCTCTGGGGTCTGACAGGGGACCTGGTGGAAGTTGTTGTGCAGGCCTCCCACCCCCAAACAGCCCTCCCTGGGAAGATGGTTACCTACCTGTTAGGTCAAGGTGAACAATGCAATGGCTGCCACATGCTTCTGGGTATGGGGGGAGTGCTACATCCTGCTCAGTGGTGGGACAGGGGGCCTGGTGGGAGTTGTTGTGCAGTCCTCCCAACCCCAAACAGCCCTCCCTGGGAAGATGGCTACCTACCTGTTAGCTCAAGGTGAACAATGCAATGGCTGCCACATGCTTCTGGGTGTGGGGAGAGTGCTCCATCCTGCTCAGGGGTGGGACAGGGGTGCCTGGTGGGAGTTGTAGTGCAGGCCTCCCACCCCCAAACACCTCTCCCTGGGAAGATGGTTACCTACCTGTTATGTGAGGGGGAACCTTACAATGACTGCTACATGCTTCTGGGTAGGTGTGTAGTGCTACATCCTGCTCAGGGTTGGGACAGGGGGCCTGGTGGGAGTTGGTGTGCAGGCCTCCCACCCCTAAACAGCACTCCCTGGGAAGATGGCTAACTACCTGTTAGGTGAGGGGGAACCATACAATGGCTGCCACATGCTTCTAGGGGGGGAGTACTACATTCTGCTCATGGGTGGGTAAGGGAGACCTTGTGGGAGTTGTTGTGCTGGTTGCCTGGTCACATACAACCCTGTTAATGTTGGCTGCCTTTGGGGTGATTAAGATGGAGTGCATGTTACATCTGTGAGAGCTGTGTTGGGTTTTGTGGTGCACATGAATGCATTTGGGCCTGGGAGGTGTCGCTTTGTAGTTGTGCAAGACAGTACATACAGTAGCGGCCCGTGGTGGGAGTGCTACCGGGTGCTGACGTGGGGCGGGGGAGGGGCAGGGTGGGGGTGGTAAACTACGGATTACGGCCGATTAGAGGTAAGTAAACATATAAATAAATAAAACAAATTTCATTGCGCGCGCTGCATCGCATCTGGCCTGCTCTTCACGCCACACCTCCTGTGACCCTCTCCCGTGATGCTCTCTTTGCTCCCAAGGACCCTCTCTAATGGGAACGGGACGCTTGGCACAAAATATGAGAAGGTAAAACTTCAGCAGGACTAATCTGGGACTGTATCCGACCTACACTCCATCTCGGTTGGCCTGACCCAGTCCAGATATCCTCAGTTGGCGATTTATGCTATTTAGACACCATTTTACAGTGTATTCTTTAAACATTCATATTTCCGGTTCTACTGTTTGGATTTTTGTTGTTTTGATCTTGTTTTATTTATTAAAGTTTGCTTTATCTTTCTAACCTGGTGTGGTATCCTTTTCGGTGGTGTTTTCACTGTTTTACTGTTTGAAGTGTTGCACAAATACTTCACACATTGCCTCTAAGTTAAGCCTGACTACTCTGTGCCTAGCTTCCAGGGGGTTGAGCACTGGTTAATTTGGGGTTTGCTTGTGCCTTACCCTGACTAGGACTGTGGTTGCTGCTTGACCAAGGATCACGCCCCAGTCAACTAGTAACCCACTGGTTAATTTGGGGGTTGCTTGTGCCTTACCCTGACTAGGACTGTGGTTGTTGCTTGACCAAGGCTCACACCCCAGTCAACTAGTAACCCAATTTCTAACAATTTGCATTTCATTGCATTTTTTCACACACTTGTTTTACTGGTGGATATCATGTGTAGTTGTAGGCCTTTTACTTTGATTAGGTTGTGTGTCTACATAAAAGGGCCACATCTACCAGAAACAAATTATAACTTTCAAACACTCTTTAGATTTCAAAGCAATTGGTTCAGCACTCAACAGTGTACAATCAAAGAAAGTTCAAAACAATGAGCACATGAAAGGAGTTCCGGATTCCAAATGTTTTCTTGTTGTTCCAAGTGATTCTTTATTAAATGTTCATTAAAATTCAAAGGACCATAGCCGGCGCTTCTTCAGGGCTCATAAGAATCACAGTACATTTTCACAGTTGATAATCATTTCATCAGTCCAACGTTCAAGAGAGGAATCTCATATACTGTTTGTTTCCATAATTGCAGCGTGGTGGCCGGCGGCGTGTACGTGCGTCTGTTTCAAAGCTTTTTTTCCTCGTTTTGCGAGGTTATGATCTGGTTTTCACTGGCCTTAATTTTGACACTGCCTCCTATTTACAGCACCCTTGTAAATGAGGGGCAGTGTCAAAATCAATGAATGTTGCTGTGGAATGCCTACCGCAACACCCATTGCCTAGCCCTTTCATGCTAAGTGCAGCTTGAAAGTGGGCCCTATGTACAAGGCGGCGTTAAGCCACGTTAAGTGGCTTAAAACCGCCTTGTAAATAAGGCGAAGGGCCTAACCCCAGAGGAATGTCGCCGAACACTCAGGCTTTTAAAAATCACCCGCATTTGCACTTTATTGCCGGAGTCTGCCGAGGGACAGAATTGCACACAGCACGCTGCACTTTTACCGTGAGGGGAGCGGAGAGGACTTCAGTACCCAGCACACCTAGCGCCAGGAGGCGCGGGCGCCTGCATCAGCTTGGAGCGCCTGGGGCGCATAAAAGCACATCAAGACTCCCGCGGCGCGGGACACGCCGAACACTCAGGCTTTTAAAAATCACCCGCATTTGCACTTTATTGCCGGAGTCTGCCGAGGGACAGAATTGCACACAGCACGCTGCACTTTTACCGTGAGGGGAGCGGAGAGGACTTCAGTACCCAGCACACCAAGCGCCAGGAGGCGCGGGCGCCTGCATCAGCTTGGAGCGCCTGGGGCGCATAAAAGCACATCAAGACTCCCGCGGCGCGGGACGCGCGTGGGTAAAGCCCGGGCCAAGGGCGGGCCCGTCTGCGCCCGTCCGAGACCGGTAGAGGCTGGGCTGGGCCACATCTCTGTGAAGGACGATCTAATAAGGTGGGTGAGTCTCCCATTAAAGGGATAGAACTGTCATAGATATCCCTTGCTCCCTACTTCAAGTTTTGGCTGTCTGTGACTGAATAAACTCGCGCTAATTATGGGTAAACGTACCACATTACCCCCAGCCCGGCCCACTACAAGTAGCATTAACAGCATGCTTGAGAGGGTTGCAGGTATTGTCTCAGGCGAAATTGCTCTCACAGAAAGACGCCTGTCTCAAGATGCTGAAGGACGGGCTGATGTAGCCAATTATAGAGGCCCCCCACAAGAGAATATTTTAGAGCGAGCTCTGCTGTCTCCAAACTGTTCTGGGGCCGAAGGTTTAACCACTATCAATAGGAGCGCCAGTAGCGAGGAGATAACTGAGGCCACCCGATCTGACAACCCTCCTTTATCCGCTGGAATCCCCGCGGTAAAGTGGAAGAGAAAGACTGGGAAACCAACCTGTACTAAAAGAAGGCAGCCTACTCGCAGTACTTCTGCTCACGCTTCGGTTCACGCTCGAAATGGTCTCATTACTTGGATGCAACCACCAATCACAAACACTATGAATTGTGCTGACAAAGCCAGGACTTCTGATGTCTCTACCGTATTGCCCACAGCTACCGAAACTACCCCGAACCGGTTCTGTTCAGTGGGTACACAGACTGATCAATTACTTTGTTTTGGGGGCTGTGAGGACGCTATTGCTGCTATAGTAAATAACCGTGTGACTGCTCTTTTAGAAGGAAAATTTGATTTGCTTAAGGCCACTATTGATAGCTTGGTTGTTGCTATCGGAGGGGGGGGTGAAGCTATAAGGAGTGTACAAAATACAGGAGGGATGGATAATATGGGGGTAACATCAAAAACATTAACAACTCCAAATATATCGAGCAAAGCACATCTCCCCTACCCTGGTACTATAGTAACAGCTAGTAAGACACGTGAGACACAAGATCAAATATTGCCCCCTCCCAGCTTAAATTTAAATCCAGGTATAAAGGAATCCTGTGCTAAAGCTTCTAGCGATTTAACTGCTATTGTAAGCATAAGCACTAGCTCTCAGCAGCGACAGGACGGCACTGGCAGCCTCAGTAGATCTGAGGCAGATGCTCGAAACCCCATAGCCAGAAACTTAAGGCGTAATACACCATCACTTTTAGGCAGTAATGCCTTGATAGCTAATAAAGATACGTTGAGCTTGCCCCCGGACGCTTGCCCCTATGTTTTGGTTTTAACAGGTGTTCCTCCATTAAAACAGGATCAGCGGGAAACATGGGTGCAATTGCGCAATAAATGCGTCGATTGGCTATCAAGATTTAGGAGGCTCCAAGCCCACGATTGGAGGGACATCATCATGGTTCGCAGAGTCGGGTGGGTTGGTCCCTGTGAAAAAAACATCGAAGGTGATTGCATCGTAATCAACTTTCGAAGACCTCCTCTGGTGAGATATTTATTGAGATCCTGTGAGCTTGAAACCCCTATGAACACTAATTTCTGCCCCTTACCTCTAGGCTATTTCTATAGAGCATACAAGTCTAAGGTGTCCCCCCACATACACACAGAGAATAGGTTCGAAGCCCTTTCAGGCCTGGACATGCAAGACTGACTACCCTCTCTTGCATTAGGAACAGTAGCAGCTGAAATCCCTCAGCAATCAATAGAAGAGGAAACATCTGTAATCTTTGGTCCTCATGTCTCCTGTATACCACGTTCCCGATCACAGTCAACCGAGGTGACTGTAGTAAAGGCCAGTCCCACCACGCTAATAACTGAGTCGGGTGGGCTGAAAGTTCTTTCGTGGAACAAAGCCGGGCTAAGATCGAAAAAAGGTGATGCCTCTTGGTTGCATTTCGTGACCAGTCATCATATTATAGCGTTACAGGAAACATGGGAGTCGACTGATCACTTTCTTTTGGATGGTTACACATCATTTTGGAAGCCTGCTATAAAGTCAGGCATGGGCAGAGCGAGGGGGTCTTCTTTTGTTGTTTAGCCTCAGACTTTCTTACAAATTTAAAGTGATAGATGGGGGCTCGCCACATGTGTTAGCTGTAGAGCTGACAGGAAAGAATTTATCTACACTCCTTGTGGTTAATTTTTATAACTCTTTTACAAGGACAAACGAGAATGAACATCTAACAGCCCTGGATGTTTTCTTAACAGCTTATGGGGATAGTACTGATGATTATTACAATTTATTAATTCTGGGAGATTTTAATGTCCGTCCATGCCCCCATAATTGTTTGGCACCACTAGATGAGGAAGACAGCCTGCAGGGGCTTAATCACTTTGAACATTCACAGTCCGGTATTTTAATGGAAAGTATTTTATCACTTCATAATTTGTTCTGTCTACCACTATCAGATAACCCTTTACCTGCAGCTACCTATGTTGGTCAGGGTTGTCAAAGTATACTTGATCATATACTGGTTTCTTCTTCGTTAAAAACTGCTGTAGGCAACTTAAGAGCTAGCCAAAACCCATTTAGCGATCACAACCCTCTAACGCTTGATCTCTATCATTGCGTCGCTTTCAAGTACATGACAGTTAGCCAACTTACTAACATAAATATAAGCCTTAAAGATCAACATCGCAGATTGAGATGGGACAGGATTACCACCGAAAGTTTTATGAATAACGTGTATAGCACATGTGCCCCAGAAATCAAGGTATGTTTAGATGAGGAATCCCATGCTAGTTCCATCTTGGGTGCCTTTGAGTTAATCACTAAGGGGTCGATTCCGATGTCGGCCGGAAGTGCACCTAACAGTATTCGTCCGGAAAAAATACCAGCCGAACGCGTGTTTTTTTCCGACCGACTCGAACACTCTACCGAACGAACAAATACGATGCGCATATCAGCCCAGATTCCGAGCGAGCCGTACTTACCCATTCTAGCTCCTGTTCCCCGCCCGAGCCGGATCCGTAAACGCCGAATCGAGTCGCACGGAACCAAATACACTGCACCTTCCGGCCGGACTAGTACGATGCGTCTTCCGTACGCGCCGAACTCGTCGCTAGGTCCGGCACGTATGAGCATCCGGGAGAGCTGCACATAAGCTCCGATTCGCGCCACAAGACGATCCACGGCGACGAGACGAACAAGCCAGCGACGAGTACGAGTCGAAGCCACGAGAAACCCGAACGAGACGACCCAACCATGAATCCCATCGTGCAGGTCCTACCATACTCTACATCTATTACCGGGACTGGTACGGACGCGTACGGCGCAGACGGTAAGTCAAACACCCACAACACAAACAAACAACACGTACCCGAAATATGTCACACACACATAGGGATGCACAAATGACGTACACAAGCAACAGCAGAACCATAGGGGTGGGATGGCCAACACCAATGCCATACACACCCATAGGGGGATGGATGCCTGCCACTACTACCATCCCCACCCATAGGGGGCTGGATGCCTACCACTACTACCATTCCCACTCATGGGGGGCTGGATGCCTACCACCACTACCATCCCCACTCATGGGGGGCTGGATGAATACCACTACTACCATCCCCACCCATAGGGGGATGGATGCCTACCACTAACACCACCCCTACTCAGGGTGGGCTGGATGGCTGTCACTACTACCATTCCCACTCATGGGGGGCTGGATGCCTACCACTACTACCATCCCCACTCATGGGGTGCAGGATGCCTACCACTACTACCATCCCCACTCATGGGGGGCTGGATGCCTACCACCACTACCATCCCCACTCATGGGGGGCTGGTTGCCTACCACTACTACCATCCCCACTCATGGGGGGCTGGATGCCTACCACTACTACCATCCCCACCCATAGGGGGATGGATGCCTACCACTAACACCACCCCTACTCAGGGTGGGCTGGATGCCTGCCACTACTGCCATCCCCACCCATAGGGGGATGGATGCCTACCACTAACACCACCCCTACTCAGGGTGGGCTGGATGGCTGTCACTACTAACATCCCCACTCATGGGGGGCTGGATGCCTACCACTACTACCATCCCCACTCATGGGGGGCAGGATGCCTACCACTATTACCATCCCCACTCATGGGGGGCTGGATGTCTACCACTACTACCATCCCCACCCATAGGGGGATGGATGCCTACCACTAACACCACCCCTACTCAGGGTGGGATGGATGCCTGCCACTACTGCCATCCCCACCCATAGGGGGATGGATGCCTACCACTAACACCACCCCTACTCAGGGTGGGATGGATGGCTGTCACTACTACCATCCCCACTCATGGGGGGGCTGGATGCCTACCACTACTACCATCCCCACTCATGGGGGCTGGATGCCTACCACTACTACCATCCCCACTCATAGGGTGCAGGATGCCTACCACTACTACCATCCCCACTCATGGGGGGCAGGATGCCTACCACTACTACCATCCCCACCCCCACTCATGGGGTGCAGGATGCCTACCACTACTACCATCCCCACTCATGGGGGGCAGGATGCCTACCACTACTACCATCCCCACTCATGGGGGCTGGATGCCTACCACTACTACCATCCCCACTCATGGGGGGCTGGATGCCTACCACTACTACCATCCCCACCCATAGGGGGATGGATGCCTACCACTAACACCACCCCTACTCAGGGTGGGCTGGATGCCTGCCACTACTGCCATCCCCACCCATAGGGGGATGGATGCCTACCACTAACACCACCCCGACTCAGGGTGGGCTGGATGGCTGTCACTACTACCATCACCACTCATGGGGGGCTGGATGCCTACCACCACTACCATCCCCACTCATGGGGGGCTGGATGCCTACCACTACTACCATCCCCACACATGGGGGGCTGGATGCCTGCCACTACAACCACCCCTACTCACAGGACGGGTAATGCATGACACAACTAGCATACTCCCACATAAGGACTGTCTGTAAATTACATCCCACCCTCAACACCATGACAAGCGTGTGTGGTCTGTGTCAAATGCATACAACACTGAACATGACATTGAACATACAATGTGACCCCCTAACACATGTGTCACACATAATTGTGTGTGTGGCCTACACAATGCAAGCAGACTATGACCACTGTGGCAATGGAGCCCAAAGCCCCATCACCACAGTGCCCAAAAGGTAAGTGTGTGCTCCATAGCTGAAGCATATTTTGAACAGTGTGGCAATGGGGCCCAAAGCCCCATCACCACAGTGCCCAAAAGGTAAGTGTGTGCTCCATAGCTGAAGCACATTTTGAACAGTGTGGCAATGGGGCCCAAACCCCCATCACCACAGTGCCCAAAGGTAAGTGTGTGCTCCATAGCTGAAGCACATTTTGAACAGTGTGGCAATGGGGCCCAAAGCTCCATCACCACAGTGCCCAAAAGGTAAGTGTGTGCTCCATAGCTGAAGCACATTTTGAACAGTGTGGCAATGGGGCCCAAAGCCCCATCACCACAGTGCCCAAAAGGTAAGTGTGTGCTCCATAGCTGAAGCACATTTTGAACAGTGTGGCAATGGGGCCCAAAGCCCCATCACCACAGTGCCCAAAAGGTAAGTGTGTGCTCCATAGCTGAAGCACATTTTGAACAGTGTGGCAATGGGGCCCAAAGCCCCATCACCACAGTGCCCAAAAGGTAAGTGTGTGCTCCATAGCTGAAGCACATATTGAACAGTGTGGCAATGGGGCCCAAAGCCCCATCACCACAGTGCCCAAAAGGTAAGTGTAGTCCTGGTAAAAGCTGCAAAAACAAAACTGCAGGGATTATTCCTGGCCACACAACACCAACACTACAGTGGCATTGTAGAGCTTGTGTCCCATAGCAACATAGATTGTGTGAGGCAAGCAGTGCAGTGCCAATGACACATCGTTCTGGCCATGTGCAAACAAACATCAGCCATGGGGGCCCACATTGTCTACATTCACAAATAACACAATGACAGAAGTGAGCATCATAATGCAGACCCACATATCTGCACCATTGGACACACAAATGTAGATATCCTGTGGAGACTGTAGATGTCAGGTGAACAAATACCATACCATGGCAGCAATGGGACATACTAACCATGACCAATGTGCTGACTGATGACCTAGCAGTCCCAGGGCCAGCAGGGGAAAGCCAACAAACAACATACAGCCAATGGCAAACTAAAGATATGCCAATGCAGTGGTGCAAATGCACAAACACAAACAGGCAGACTCACACTGCATATCAAACACAACAGGTGAGGGGGTTGTGTGCCAGTGTCCCCAGGCAAACACACAACACATGAGGAGGCCAGATTCACTAATACACAGATGTCAACACAGTCACATACAGAAGTAACTCATGGTTTGGATTCCCTATGTGGGCAAACAGGCATTGTGAGATGAGAGGGAGCCCAAATTACACATGTCACACACGCTTGTAGGAACAGCAACAAACACAGCAAGAGACAGAACCACCACAGCACTCCCCCAGGGACCCCACATTGTGGTGACACTAGCCTGCATGACAATCACACTGTGATGACAAAGGTAGATGTCATCCACACTGTGAACCACAGCCATGTGTCCTGAGCAACAAACTACCATCACACCTATACAAGCACAAAGCACTCAGCATGGCCTGCCAGCCAAGGACAATATGGAGGTAGTGCCCCAGCCGTGCAACAACTCACATTTGCACACACTCAACGCCACACACCTTGATCTCCACCAATGTGCAGCAGTGAAGCTCACATGGACTGCTGACATTGCACATGCACCCATGACAATCCCAGGGGTGGTGGGGGAAATAAGGTGCAGAAACCCATCACACATGGCCAGTCAACAAGACTTGTGAATGTCTGACACACTGCACAGTATGCCGTACATGGGCATGACGTGAAATCCACCCCAAACAATGGGATCCTGGCCATAGTCACACACCAATGAAGAAGCCAAGCTGACCCACAAAGGACACACATAGACAACTTCCAACATTGCAGCTCTGACCCTGAGGAGTGGCAGCAGTCACACACACAACATGTCACAATCACTGAAAGCATACACAAACAGAAAATCACATTACTTGTGTAACCAACAAGTGCCAAGAGGAATCCTGACTGTGTCCCATCTGCGCTTGCCCACATCCCCAGCCCTGACACCAAAGACAACTAGGGATGACAACCTCATGAACATTAGTTTGCCATGCACCCACATCCCGGAGAAACCAGGTCCAAGATGCTGGATGAACACAGAACAACTCAGCAAGCATCACAAACAGGATCATCCGTAGGGACACAGCCTGTGTAGGAAAAGGAGAAGGGAACACGCACAGACATGCCTACACAACACACAACACGGGCACAGCCTATATCACGGAATCACGCACTGCCATGAGGGCACTCCACTCCTGTGGAAGGTCAGCTGTGCCAAACCTTGTCTGTGCACGACTCAAACATGTCAGCAGAACACTCGGTCAGTGAGTCAACAACTACAACACACTGAAGGCTCTGCTCATATCAGCCTGGGCACGGGAGTGTCACATCAGTCATCTGCATACACCCAAGACACGTGTCAAGCAACTTGCACTGTGTACACAGATGAGTCCTCCAAATTTGATGTGCTAAACTGCATGTCCATTGGAGACGGGCACACAGTCAGGGTACTAGGAACATTGGACAGTGGTAAGCCCACCAGATGTGCATCAGTATAGGACAAAGATGGTAATCTACAAATGCTAAACGTACATCCCTGTGTCAAATGCTGAACATTACACCCTCAGACTGCAGCAAAGGATGCTATAGATCCAGACTAGATTAGGACACATGTCCCATGGACCACATGGAGCCCATCACAGCAAAACTTCATTTACCTGATCTGAACACTATTACAACAGCAAATGCATGATTCCACACATCTACATAATGTACCTCCAAAGATTAACCACAAGTAAACAAAAAGAGGCTTTATTCAGCAAGTGTGCAACTCAAATCAAATATACAGTCCCAACAGGGTGATGTGTGACAACTTGTCAACAATTGCTTGCCTGCACAGGTACAGACAGGGGACATCCCCCTTGGAGGGGCATACGAGGGGCAGGCCAGGCACCGTAGGGACAGGATCAGGGGATGCCAGAAGGAGGCAGTGAAGGGGAGGTGGGTGCAGGAGTGTCACCGGCAACTGCAGTGGAGGTGTCTGACTCAGGGGGGGCTGGCACCACCGCAGGGCTCAAGTCAGATGGTGTTGGTGCTGCAACCACTGCAGTGGGCTGGTCAGATGGAGTGGACTGGGTCCCCAATGCAGTGCCCGAGTCAGACAGGGTGGTTGTGAGTTCCACCGCAGTGCATGACTCCAAGGTAGTGGAAGGGGGGCAGAAGAGCTGGGCAGGACAGGGGGGACACGGTCTCCACACCAGTGGCACAAACAGGCAGAGCGTCTGGTTTGGGGGTGGAAGAGCAAGTGGCAGGGGGGAGGGCCTAAGCAGCTTGGGGATGCGGTATCGGTGTGTGGAGGAACCTGGGGCAGGGTGTGGCGGTGGAACCTGTGGAGTGGTGGCCTGGGGGATGGAGGTGTGAGACTGGGTGGTTGACTTGCAGGGCGGTGGCGGGGTCTTGCTCTTCCGGGACCGGGGGGACTTGCAGGTGGGGGGCTCACTCTGCCTGCACCTGGGGGAGGGTGTCCGGGGGCGAGGGGCACTCCCCTCTGTGTGGGTGGACTTCCTCTTCCCCCGGTATGCTGGATCAGCAGGATTAGAGGGGAAGAGGCCGAGGTCACACAGGAAGATCTGCTGTGTAGGTGTGGTAGCAGGCGAGGCAAGGGAAGGGGTCTTGGAGGGAGAGGATTTGGAGGACTGCGGAGTTAATGTGGATGCCTGTGTGTGTGTGTGTTCCCCGTCCCCTGTGTCTGTGTATCAGTCCCCTGAGGATGCTTGTGTGCATGTCTTGCCTTTCTCTTGGGTGTGTCTGTGCTGCTCGTGTCTGTGTGTTTGGGTGACTGTGCAGGTGTGCATGTGCTTTGGACAGGTAGGGTGGCAGGAAGTGTGGATGGGGCAGAGGTGGGAGGGGTGAGGGACTGTTGGAGGAGGGACACTGCTGCCGTCAGGGAGGAGTCCATGGACTTATTGCTCCTCTGTAGGGCAGACATACCCGTCGAGATGCCCTCCATGAACGACACCAGCTGTGTCAACAGAGTGGTGTGTGCATGGAGGACACTCAGCATTGCTGTCTGCCCTACATGGAGCTGCCGAAGGAGGTACACAGACTCCTCACTCAGGGCAGCAGGGGACACAGGGGCAGGGGCTGCGGTGCCTGGCACGAAGGAGACACGCTCCCGAGTACGGGAGCCTCAACGGACCTCAGAAATGGGAGCCAATGGGAGGGCGGTGGTGGTGGTGGTGGTGGCGGGGCCAGACAGACTAGCTGGCCTTTGGTGGCTGCTGAGACCCGCCTCCACAAGGGAGTCATCCTCCGAGCTGCTGTGGTCCTCAGCTGAGGTGGATGGTGCTGAGGACTCTCGGTGTGGCTCCCTCGCCCTCCGTGCCACTGGGTCCCTCTGACCACTCGTCCGATGCTGACCCAGTCTGGCTCCGCTGCTCCTCCTGGTCCGTGGAGCTGTCCCCTCCTGTGGCCGTGGATGTATCTGCAAACAATTAGGGAAACAGACAAACATCAGTCACCTGCACTGACCGCACACACCACAGTAAGTACAGCACATTACAGAGCAAGCCCTGGCATCCTTAGTTGAACATTGCCTAAAGTCCTCACACAGATTCGGGAAGCCAATTGTCAGTCTGATGGTCAACCATGGGACTTACACCCCTCCTGCCCTTGCACCCATCTGTCTGGTGCCTGTCTGATGGTAAGACCCCAGTGTGGACACATGCACCACCTACACAGTTGTTGGACATTGCAGGGCACACGGTGAAGTATGTGAACATGCACACATCACATCTCTTGCCATTGAGTCAGTGCAGGTGTCCGGATAAAGGGATGGCCAGAGTCTAAATAGAAATGCATGTGATGCATACCAGCACCAGACACCATGATGCACCCATGTCCGGATAGTCAATGCCACAATGGGGTGCATGTTGCACATGTCACTCACCTGCAGGATCAGTCTCAGGAAGTTGAATGCCATGACACAGGAATGCGTGCAAAGTCATACATTACTGTCTCAAGTCACATGGCCATGGCAGCCAGCCAACAACAGTCTGCACTGTGTCACAATCCGAGGGCATGGGGAATGCAAGTTATGTGACTGACAAGTGCACATGTCCATCCCCCAAATACCACATCATCTGTACTACTATTTGTCCACGTCATACCAACTGGACATATGGGGGACATGAAACACAACTCTCTGAACATGAGCACCTCACAGTGTGCTGTGAATGACAATACAGCTGCCTGAAAGTCACAGTCGCAAACACCTGTGTGCACAGTCAAGTGATCAGACACCTATAAGTCACAGAAGTATCGTCAATCATGGTCACATCTCAGATGGCATGCTGAGCCCTAACCGATAAACATACCAGTAGTCCTGACAACGAAGACACAGCACGATGAGACAGAGGCAGACACCTGAGGGTACATTACACTGATCACAACATGCCAGATGATACACGGGAGTGGGAGTACAAAGTGCATTGCATGCCCTGGAGTAGGCATTACTGTCCAGCTCCACCTGTAAGAGGGATGAGTCCTGGACAGTAGGCAGGTGGCTAAGCATGTGTGACACACTGGATACACATATTCCTGAGGCCCAAACATTGTTCCCACCAGCAGCATGGGTGTGTGCCAAATTCCCCAGGGACATGTGGTGAGTCAGAGCAGCAAGCGGACCACATATCAAAGTTACACCCAGATTACATGTCAGAACTTAGGCATTGTGTAAGCAATTGACACACCCATGAATCGCACAACATAGTCACGGGAACAAATGCTGTCCCCCAGCTTGAGCAAAGCTAAATGCAATGACACAGTCCCCAAATGACACAATTTCCTGACTATAAGGGCCACACATATGCGTATCAGAGGAGAAGTGGGCATGTCACAAATGAGGGACATGGGTCCTGGACCACATGACTGATGTACTGTGGAAGTTTAACCAGGCCAGAGGAGGGCACATAGCATGTCAGACAAAGTGCACAGTGCAGTCATGGACTCACCCCCTCCTTGCTGCTGTCTGTCCTTCAGCTGCCCATCCAGGTCAGGGAAGACCACCGCCAGGATCCGGAGCATGTGGGGGTCAGGGTCCGGTGTCCGCCCCTCCTGCGAGGAGGCGACAGCTTCAGCTGGACCCTTGCGATCCTCCGGGTCCAGCCACGAAGGTCCTGCCACCTCTTCTGGCAGTTGCGGATCCTGCGCCTGTAGACCCCCACGGATCTTACTTTCCGGGCGATGGTCAGACAGATTTCCTGCTTCTGGTGGGCATCAACCTGTGAGGATGACAAAGTGAAAAGGCCATTACTACACATGCAACATATACGTGCATCACACAGTTGGATATACATGTCTCAATCACAGGGGCATATGATGTACACAGGCAGTGCAACAATGGCTATGAACAGTTTGCCAGCAGTCACTACATGGTATCATTGCATGGGAAGTAAACCTAGTTGGAATGCACTGTTACTGCACTGTACCAGTTCAGTGCATGTAACTACACACTTTGGGGTGTGACAACTACTCAGTGGGCATGCTAGCCAGTGGTGTGCACACTGAAAGCCCTGCTAGTCAGACAACATGCACAATTAGTGAGGCAGTGGGCAGCACACTCACCTGCTCCCCTGGTTTCCCATACAGCTTGCTGTACTGTGGAAGGAGGCTGTCCAGCAAGGCCTGGTTCTCCTCAAGGCTGAAGGCTGGGGCTCTCTCCACAGTACGTGCCATTGCAGGAGCCAGAGGATGCATAAACAGCAGCAGTGTTGGTGGCAGATGTCGTCCTGGAGCATGTAGTGCAGGCAAGTGAGCTCTCAGGGGAACAGCCAGCATTATATGTGTGCTGCAGAGGCAGATACTGTCCCATGTGTCCAAAGTGATAGGTCCAAGTCGTTTGCATCTTCTGAATCTGACCAATCCATGGAATAGCAGCACTAATAGACGCCCACAGCATCCTTCAAATCTTCAACTTCATGACACCCATGATTTTGCAACATTGTTGTGGCTGGCCAACTGAATTCACTGCATCAGACTCGTTGGAGCTTCGAAACGCGTCCGTTGCCATGCCAGGCCCCAGCCAATGTGTGCGCACCGTTCGGTCCACTGCTGTACAACGCGTATTTCGGGATACAACGCGTACCCGCTCACATACGATGCAATGGGCCGGCCAGGCACACCGATCGGTCCATTGCTGTTCAACGCGTACCGGGATACAACGCGTACCCGCCACATACAATGCAATGGGCCGGCCGGGCACACCGATCGGTCCATTGCTGTTCAACGCGTACCGGGATACAACGCGTACCCGCTCACATACAATGCAATGGGCCGGCCGGGCACACCGATCGGTCCATTGCTGTTCAACGCGTACCCGGGATACAACACGTACCCGCTCACATACAATGCAATGGGCCGGCCAGGCACACCGATCGGTCCATTGCTGTTCAACGCGTATTTCGGGATACAACGCGTACCCGTTCACATACAATGCAATGGGCCGGCCGGGCACACCGATCGGTCCATTGCTGTTCAACGTGTACCCGGGATACAACGCGTACCCGCTCACATACAATGCAATGGGCCGGCCGGGCACACCGATCGGTCCATTTCTGTACAACGCGTACCAGGGATACAATGGGTACCCGCTCACATACAATGCAATGGGCCGGCCGGGCACACCGATCGGTCCATTGCTGTTCAACACGTACCCGGGATACAACGCGTACCCGCTCACATACAATGCAATGGGCCGGCCGGGCACACCGATCGGTCCATTGCTGTTCTACGCGCACTGGATACAACGCGTACCCGCTCACATACAATGCAATGGGCCGTGCGGGCACACCGATCGGTCCATTGCTGTACAACGCGTACCCGGGATACAACGCGTACCTGCTCACATACAATGCAATGGGCCGGCCGGGCACACCGATCGGTCCATTGCTATACAACGCGCACTCGGGATACAACGCGTACCCGCTCACATACAATGCAATGGGCCGGCCGGGCACACCGATCGGTCCATTGCTGTTCAACGCATCCCTGGACAGGTCACACGCATATGTCACCATGCTGGTCACTGGTGAACCTATGCCAGCCACATATACTTTCCAGGGACTCAGTGGCACACCTACAACACCACACCCAGTCCACACTGTATCTAATGCATGTGTGGCAGCATAACCTTATCTGTGTATGGGGGTGAACATGTGGTTTTTGGGGTGGCATTTGGGGGCAGACACACCCAGGCTGTGCACGTGTTCATGGGGACAGGGTCCTTTGTGTGTTGTGCACCTGACCACTGTGGTGTGCAACTTTTCATTTATGAGCATGTGTCATGGTCACATTTCCAGGTTGTGTATGTGTATGACATGTCACATACCCCCAGGCTCACATGTGGGAAGGCATGTACGTCACAGGGTGGCCCATTGCCACAATAGTGATGTCCCTCCGCAGTCTGTGTGCATGTTGTGTTTCACATGTCTCTGACTCCATGTGCACAATGGGAGACAGTCTCCACATCCACGTGGTTTGTGCATGAACTTTGATGTTGTGTGTGTGTGTGTCACAGACGTCCATGTCTGTCCTGCAGAGGCTACAGGGGCCACTACCTGTGGGTGTCATGTTAGTTTTTCTGACGTGTACATGATACGCAATGTCATGCCAGTGTCCATGTGGCAAGACAGGGTCCCTGGGAATCTACCTGTCGATGAGCTGTGATGCCTGTGGAGCATCTGTCCAGACATGTCACTGTGGTATGTGTGTGAAACGTGAGAGCAGTAAATGGGTACTGTGACACAGCCTAATGGTTTCCCATAGCACACCCTGGAACCTGTTGTCAACACTTGTTGAACAGAGATGTTAGATGATGTCCATGTAGGTGCCATATATGTCCAAACAGAACGACACACACATCAAGTACTTGTGTTTGTTAATGATGTATCATGTGAAATTGAGTATGGTGAACGGTACATAGTTGGGGTGACTGACAATCTTGCTTTCTTCACCTATGCACTGCAGGGCTCCTGCTGTCCATCGACCATTCCCAGACCTGGCAACGATGGTGGAACGTGACAGCATCCGACGGTACCGCTTCACCAGGCAGCTGATTGAGGATTTGGCAGTGCGGTTGGACCCACATTTGCAGCCTGGCCGTCCGTATCCTACAGCGCTGACCCCCAAGGTGAAGGTGAAGGTGATGGCAGCCCTACACTTCTTTGCCACCGGTACCTTTCAACACACTGTGGCGACTGCCGGTGGGATGTCACAGACTATGTTCAGCCGTGTGCTACGCAATGTTTTGGGGGCAATGTTGATATACCTGAACCAGTACATCTATTTCCCAACAAGTCAACGACTCACTGACGTCAAGAGTGACTTCTATGCCCTGGGGAGGATGCCACATGTAATTGGCTCCATTGATGGGACACATGTGGCTTTGATACCACCACAGGCACATGAGCAGGCATACCGGAACCGTAAACATTACCATTCGATCAATGCTCTGGTGGTATGTCTTGCAGATATGACCATCACACATGTGTGTGTCCGTTTCCCCGGTTCGGCACACGATGCCTACGTGATGAGGAGTAGTCGCATCCCGAGGATGATGTCACAGATGCCGAACCAGCGTGCCTGGCTTGTTGGTGTGTACTGACTTTGTACCATTGTGTGTGTTCTGCTATGTTGTTTTCTGCACACATTTTCAAATCGGCTAATGTGCAATTGTCTGTCTGTAGGTGACTCGGGATACCCCAACATGCCGTGGTTGCTGACACCCCTCAGGAACCCTGTGACACCAGCCCAGATGCGCTACAATGAGGCACATGGTCGGACGATGAGGGTGATTGAGCGGACCTTTGGTCTCCTGAAGAGCCGCTTCCGCTGCCTGGACAAGACAGGAGGGGCCCTCCCATATGCCCCAGCAAAGGTGTGCAAGATTGTCATCGTCTGCTGCATGCTACACAACCTGGCAGTGCGGAAGGAGTTGCCTCTCATCCTGGATGACGATGACCAACGTCCGCCACCTGTGGAAGATCCTGGCCTGGGTCACGATGCCAGTGAAGAAGATGATGATGATGATGGTGATGTCCGCACACAGCTCGGGAGAGCGATTTGGCAGAGGTGTTATCGCTGGGCTGATTGACGTAGGAGACACATGGCAGTGTCCTGATATTTTAAGTCCAGCAGAGTCTTTTGAACTTGAATGCAAAGCACTGCTGACCGGCCTAGAACAAAAGTACTTGACTGAAGTATTTAATCCAAGATGGCTGCTGGAACCAGTTCCTGCCAAGGGGGCAAAAGATGTATGGCAGGTGAACATTCCTGATGAACTCATCCCATCATCGCGCTAGAACTGTTTATGCAGTTGATCTCAGACTAATGTACCCTTTTAAACACATACATGTATTTATAATTTAATTCAACATCAGTTGGCAGCCTAATGCTTTAAAATTCAAGAATAACGTTTCTGTAAATGGGCTTACAGTTTTGCAATCAAATAGGTTCACATTTAAGTTAGAAAAGTGTACATTGTCAAATATATAAAATAGCTGCATGAAGAATAGGAATTTAAAAGGCTCGTTCATAATTGTTAGAATCACTCAGTCTCTCAGTGTTTTAATTGGTAATATGTAGTGGCAGCTTCTATTAGGATTGCCTTTTTGCGCTGTTGATCACTATTAATTAGTTGTATTTGAATAAATGAACCTTTTCTGAATATAACTAATAAACTTGTCACAACTAAATAATTTATTTCATTTTGTGGGTTTTCTTAATCAGGTTCCCAGCTTGCTTTGGGGTTGTCCACATTGTAAAATAAGAATATTAGTATACAAAGATGTCTGTGATGCTGCCATACCATCCCGAGATCTTCCTTCCCGCATGCACACCGTGTGCATGCCTCCACGTCAGGGAGTGATCATACAGAACCCAGTGGTAAGAAGTGGTTCCAGGGCCATGGAAAAAACAAGACCTCGTGTGATCATGAAAGCGAGTCTTAGTCTTATCACACCGAGCCTCCCCTACATTCTCCCTATTTCTTATGTTCAACATATTGAAAGGATTACTAGACCGAGTTGAAGTTGAGAATTCGTGAGATAGTGCATGAGCTCTCGAGGCATCGGTCATAAAGGTGCAAGTACAGAGGGAAAAAAGACTCGTAATTCTAGCATCCATTTCATCGCATGGAGAAGTCTCACTTTGTGCGTGATACTGGAAATGTGCTCCCTTTGCATCTTCATACTCTTTCATTCCCTTGGCTTCTGCTAAACGGCACGAAATGGAACTGTTACTCTTGTCCTTTTTAGCACTTTCTCTTATTCGGTGCATTTGTTAAGGGTTATATGTAGGCAGAGTTTTTTCTTCAGTGATTCAGCTCCTCAGCCAGTTCATACAACATAGGATGGTTCAGCAAGTGTGGGCCTGTAGGAGTGAGATCTATGTATCCCGCCCTCCACGAGGCCTGTGTCCATTCAGCAGAACCCAGCGCACTGCAGAACTAATCCTGCCAGGCGCCAGAAGTTGAACTCTGCTTACCCTGCACCCCTGGCACACAGAGAAACACGCAGGACACAGCACACTGGAATGTGAGACAGCACACGCCCGCCAGTCAAGTATCCTGGCATAGAGGCCACCAGAACTCACTGGATACACAACACCACTGTGGACTGAAGAGCTGCAGTGAGTCCAGGCCACAGAGCCCCTCTGAGCCCAGGCCACTGGCAATGGTGGACATGCTTCAGACCCTCTCTGAGTCCAGGCCACCGACCGGGACGCAGCCCTCAAAAAACACAGAAAGTAAAGTGTTAGTAGGGGGCAGAGGCAGGCCCATCCCAGGGCCCAGTCTGGGATTTTGCACCAAGAGGGGAAGGGAGGTCAGTGGGTGAAGGGCAAAGATTGACTGACTTTTAAGAGCACTGGATGCCCAGAAGCCACTTTATGATGGAACTGTTAAGGACACCTACTCCTTAGTCAACTGGTGTCTCTGAAGCCGGCTAGGGCTGGGGGAGAGTCAGTCACTCATGACACAGCTTTGATTCGTAGACTATCATTTAATTGTTAATGTATGTTCTCGTCCATATTGTCAGATTATCATAGAATGTACATATATTTGGCACTTCTGAGTTCTGCTGGCAGAGAGGCCAATGATTGAATGGGCACGGAGTCTGCATTATCATAACCCAGTCAGCAGAACGCCCACACGTTGGCAGTTTTAGTAGCCCCGCACTTCTGAGTGAACAAGTCTTTGGCGCTTTCAACCCTGCAGTTTTCACCGGTCTCCTAATGTCACCTAAGCGCCTAGATGCCCGTCAGTCGTAAGGGTGCACTATACGCCCGACCCCAAAATGGCTGCCACTGATCCCATCTAGTTCAAGGGGAAGTCTCGTGGCTGAGGCTGTGGGCCACTCACATGTATCTGGACTCTTGATTTTCGGTCACCTCCTGATCATCTCTCTAACTCCGGTGGAGCCCGAACCGCATGGCCGATTCCCCGGTGGAGCTGCACCGACAGCTATAGGGAGATTGGCCCTGGCACACCGCTTTGGCCGTCCACCTACCCAGCCGGACTTCGGACATAAGTCTCGCCTTTTTCTCCGCCGCTGTCTCCTTCCAATGGACTCCCAGCTCCCCCTGTTTTTTTTTTTTTTTTATCCTGACACTCGCCTTGCCAATAACTCCTGTATTGAATTTGTACTTTTTCTGTAATTAATGTGAAATTTCTGTAACTGGTAACACGCTGTTTCCTTATGTAAAGCGCTCTGATACCTCCGGGTCTAGCTAGCGCTATATAAAACTCTAAATAAATAAATAAACAGCTCATCACCAACTTCTTCAGCTGAATGTGAGTCTCCAGAGGGTTGTAATGTCAATGATTTGAGTTTGCATGATATGTGTGTGTGGTGCTCTGGTGCTGTTTGAGTGTGGCCATGTGCTACTTGACTGGATGCGTGCAGCGATGTGTCCTTGCAGGTGGTCTGTACTGCCCAACAGTGTTGACATGCTAACTTGGTTTTGTGTAGTTATCTCGTGACATGTATTAGACATGAGTATTGCCGTTCTGTGCTGTTTTTCAGTGGTTTTAACTGTGTGTCATGTCTGTCCTTCACAGGGTGCTGCCGGAGTTGTTTGATCAACTTGGATCCCACGAATCCATGAATCTACTTCCAAGGTGGAAGCAGTCGTTTCCCTACAAGTGATGTGCCACACACCCCTGGACTTTCTATCTTCTGCACTTTTTGACTTTGTGGCCACAGCCAGGTTGGATTAGCTAGCATTTGTAGTGGAAACAACATGTTGCAAATGTGTAATAAACCTGTGCTTCACTTTGGGATGTGCGTTGTCTGTGGTCACACATCTGACTGACATTTGCTTACTGCACCTGTAGTCTAGTTGACAGACTGTGAATAGGTGGCGTGTCTGTGCATTCCACTGTATTTAGTTGCAACATCAGTATAGGTGATGAGTCTGATGGCCCTGGTGTGTATGTGTTGTGTGGCCCTAGTGGTGTGTCTCCCTCATATGTGTCACGTCGCCATGACTGACATGACGGTGTTGGACTTGCTGTAGCAGTTAGCATGCACAGTGTCATTTTTCTGATCACCATCTCCATGACAGAGATCACGTTGGAATCACAACAGAGGCAGATATGGTGTATTGGTGAGTTTATTTACATACAGGTGTGAGAATGGTGCACAGGATGGTGGGTGCTGTACATAGAAATTGGAATCCAAAGTTCCCATGTGATTTGGAAGTCTTGGTAGCTGAAATGTCCAGAGTAAAGTCCACAGTCATCTGATGAATTTGGCCAACTAGAGCTCCCCATGTCATGTGGGAGAGTTGGGTTGGCTTCGACAGGGCGTGCAGTTTGCACACAGAGGAAAAGTTCCAGAACAGGTGTTGGCTTCCTGGGGGATGTAAATGGCCATCGGCCTCTCAGTTTGGCCTCCTCGGACGGCCCCTCTTCTTGGGGGGACCCTCAGGTGCAGGCTGCGGCGGTGCAGGGGACTCTCTGCCAGAGTCCTCCTCCCTCCCTGTGGCATTTGCAGTTGTTTCAGCAGCAGATGTTGTGGGCACACAGGGAGGTGAGGCCATGTTGGTGCTGATCTGGCGGAGGCATGTCAGTATGTCCCTATGCACCGCTGTCAGTTGTTCCAATGTGTCCCACTTGGACGCCATACCAGACATGTGTGTCTCGACATGTGACATGTGTGTCTCGACATGTGACATGTGTGTCTCGACACGGGACATGTGGGAGTCCAAGCGGGCATGATGGGCAGCCTGCTGCTGTTGTATGTCCTTGAGGATCCCCACTACCTGGCTGACCTCTCCGGTGCTAGTCTGGTACGCATCCGTGATGCGTGCCAGTTGTGGGTCATCATGCAGTCCAGACCCCTCGGCAAAGAGTGACCTATGTCTACCACCCCTCCCACCACCCCTGGCGACACGTGCAGGACCTGCGGTGGCACGCACAGGTGACCGTGGGCCCACTTGGGTGTTGTTCCTGGGCTCGTTGTCACCAGCTCCAGTTTGGGTCTGGGTCCCTGCGCTGTTGTCATCTGTGGTCCTTGGTCTGTCCGTGTTGGCAGGGGTGGCCTGTGTGTTGGCAGTTGTTGGAGGGGTGGGTGCAGGGGGTGCAGATGTTGGTCCTGCTGGTGCTGCATGATGACTCACACCGGAGGGTCCAGCTGGTTCTTCGCCATCCGAGGAGTGCAGAGGCTGATCCACACCAGTGAGCTCAGTGTTCCCCGGAGCCTGGGACAGGGACTCCTCCTCGTCTGCTGCTGTGTCCCCATCATCACCTATTTTGGGGAGAGACACAGATTGTATGTTATGTTTCTACTGGCATCAATTGTTCAAACACCTGACAGTTGTGACTGTACCTCTGGATGTGGGCCTGGACATTGCATTCTCCTAAATTGTGACAGTCAGAGAGTGATATTGGTGTAGCACATTGTCCTGCCAACCTGTGGCATGTCAATGTGAATGTTGAGGTGTGTGCATGACCAGCATTGGTGGTATTTGCCTGCCATCCGGGCCTCCTTCTCCCCCCAGCCCAGTTATCCCACCATGAAGCGTGCTTCCATTGCAGGGAGTGCAAGTTGTCTTTCAGGATGTCAGTCAGTGGTGTCCTGCTGTTGGTTGTTGCACAGTTCCCAGCAGGGCCTTGTGCTCCCCCAGCAGTACCCAGTGTCAGCCATCTTGTGAGTCCTTTTCCACTCCCTGTGATGTGAGCATGGTTCAGGGTGGTGTTGATGGGCCAATTGTGAGGCTGACCAACATCTGTGACTACCACTCCCATCATGCTGTTGCCTCCACCCCCTTCCCAGCATGCCCATCCTTCCTTCCTTTTGACTCTGCTTCCCTGTGGGGTGGGGTGCCTGTGCTGACAGGATGGCTGGGAGTGTTGTCCTGGCAGTTGTTTGGCTACAAGTCCCAAGAGTGTCCCTGTGCTTCACACAGCATAACCCAGGGTGGTGGTTCTTTGTGGGATCTTCAGTTAGGATGTGAGGCATTGCATTCTCCCAGGTGGGTTATGTGGAGTTAGTGTTGAGGTGGTGTGTGAGTGGAGGTGCTTGTAACTATGGTCAGTGCTGTGAGTCCTCCTTCCCACCCAGCCAGATATCCCACCATGGAATGTGCTTCCATTGCAGGGAGTGCAAGTTGTCTTTCAGGATGTCAGTCAGTGGTGCTCCTGCTGTTGGTTGTTGCACAGTTCCCATCAGGGCCGTGTGCTCCCCCAGCAGTACCCAGTGTCAGCCATCTTGTGAGTCCTTTTCCACTCCCTGTGATGTGAGCATGGTTCAGGGTGGTGTTGATGGGCCAATTGTGAGGCTGACCAATATCTGTGACTACCACTCCCATCATGCTATTGCCTACACCCCCTTCCCAGCATGCCCATACTTACTTCCTTTTGAGTGGACTTCACTGTGTGTGAGTGTGACAGCAATGGCAAGATGTCTGACAGTGTGGTCCTGTTGTTTGTTGGTGCCCAGTTCCCATCAGGGCCTTGTGCTCCCCACAGCAGTACCCAGTGTCAGCCATCTTGTCAGTTGTTTTCCACTCCCTGTGATGTGAGCATGGTTCAGAGTGGTGTTGATGGGCCAATTGTGGGTGTGACCAATATCTGTGACTACCACTCCCATCATGCTATTGGCTACACTGACTTGACCAGCATACACAGAATTCCTTCCTTTCAGTGAGCTTCCCTGTGAGGTGGTGTTCTAGTGGTGTTTAAATATCTGGGAGTGTTTGTTGGTTCTATTTGTGCCACTGCCTTGCTGTATTTGTTGTTAGGTTTGTACTTGTCATGACACAGTTACATATCACTATGAGATGGGAGGTATTGTGTTTGTCTGACTAGCATTCACATCTTGGGATGAATATCTTTTGGTTGCTGTGTATTTGCTAAGGGTGCATGATTTGCCTATCCCCTTGACTGTGATGTGTGTGTGTTGTCACACCATATTGTGTATATTAGTTGTGTACTCACCAGGCTCTGGGATGTCTGTGAGTCCGTATACGCTCACTGGTGGTAGGATGGCCCGCACCTTCTCCTCCCAGGGCCTGAGGTATACTGGTTTTGCAGGAGGGCCACTGCCGGTGTGCTGGCTGAGGAGGTAGTCCTTTTGAGTAGGTCCCGGACCCTCCTGCGCCATCATACCACCTGTTCTGGATGTCTTCCTTTGTGCGCAAACATGGTGATTGTGCGTTCACCCTGTCGACAATCCTCGCCCACATCTTGGTTTTCTGCGACATGGGGGTCTGTTGTACCAATGTACCAAACAACTGTGGCTCTACCCTCAGGATCTCGTCTACCAGGACTTCCAATTCACTATCTAGGAACTTATGGTTCTTCTTTGGGGGCATGGTGATGGGTGGTGGTGGTGATTGATGTGTGTGTGTGTGCAAGTGGGGGGTGTGAGTGTAGGTTTAGCTGGGTGTGTGTGAGGGTGCTATTTGTAGGTGTGGTAATGGTGTGTGGCTTGTGTGATGTATGAGCTGTGAGTGTGTCTGTGGTTGCTGTGTGATGGTGTTGTGTGCTGGCAGGTCAGTGGAATTTGCAAAGGATCATGGTAAGGATTTGTGGCCTTTATGTAGGTGGAGTTGGAGGTGTGTCCTTGTTCCATTTTTTTTTTCCTCCCTGTATTTATTGGCTTTGTGGTTGCTTGTTTGGCCCTTTTTTTTCAAATTTTTCCTTGGTGTTTTTGGTGCATGTAGGAGTCGTTCTTGTGTCCGAGTAGGACGCTGCAGTTGTCTGGTGCGATCTTGTCCTACTCGTTCCCGCTGTGTGTCAGCTAGGTTTCATATGCGGCGTACGAGTCAGTCGCGTAGTACAGGGTTGCTTCGGCTGGGTTTTGTATGCGTGTCGGTCGTACGGCTTGTGCTCCGGGCGAGTCGGTCGTGTTTTGCACGCACAGCATCGTACTACGCGGGTCGGAGTTCGCGGGTACGTTTCGTTCAGGTTCAATCCGGGTGCGTGTCGGTCGGTTCGTTTCGCGTGATTTCCCGGCCGGATGGCTTGTTTCCGTCCGGCTCGGTCGGTCGTTTTGTATTCCGTCCGAGTCGGTCGAATTTCACACGCATTTCATCGTACTACCAGGGTCGTACGGCGCCGGTCCGAGTCGGTCGGACTAAATTCCCGTACCGAGTCGGTCGGTATGTTTTCCGGCCCGAATCGGAATCGGCCCCTAAGTGTGTTGCCTCTAATTTAACCACCACGAGTAGAGTAGCTCGACCGAAGCTGAAAAAATGGTTTGACGACACCTGTATGACTACTCATAAAGAGCTCATGCAGGCTCTTAAGCACAAACCGAGGGCGGCCTCCCTAATTAAAAACTGTAGAAAGGCATACAAAATCGCAGTAGAGAAAAAGAAAAAAGAATTAAGGGAGATGGCTTGGGAAGAGCTTAGCAAAGTCAGTGTGTTGGCAGACAGTGCCAAATTTTGGTCTGTTATTAATAGCCCGCTTTTTGATGATTCAATTAATACTGGCGCAGAGTGCTTAGTTCCTGCAGAGATATGGGTTCAGCATTTTTGCAAAATTTATAGTGATGAAAACTTGGAGAAGCCTGTAGAACATGTCATTCCACGACTAATAGGCGGCCCGCTCGTTTTAAACACAGATGAGGTACTCAAAGCAATCCTGTCCACACTAGGGGGCCGATTCCGATTCAGGCCGGAAATCTCTCCGACCGAGCCGGACCCGGAGAGATTTCCGACCGAATCGGACTCTGGCAGTCTGACCGAACGAGTACAATGCGCACGCATGCAATCGGACTCGAGTCGGTCGGACTCCCATTGAGTCAATGGGAGCTGGACGTACAACGCGTACGCCGGCTCCCATTGACCCAATGGGTGTGATGCGAACAAGGGTGCCCCCTACAGCGGGTATGCCTCAAAGCGACTCGCGGCATACATGCACAGGTAGGGGGGACCCATGGGTCCCCCCTGAGTGCGACTCGCGTGGCTACGCGTACAGGGGGGTCCGACACGGACCCCCAAAGTGCGGCTGGTCTTTCGAGCCGGATGGCGCGAGTCGGTCGGACTGCTCGCGGCGCGCATCGTACTTGCCCGGCCGGGGAACGTCTCCATCGCGCGGTGCATGTCGTGTCCGTGCGAGTCGGTCGGAGCGCTTCGGACCCGCGAACAAGTCGGGCGTGCGCTCGCATCGTACTCGCTCGGCCGGATGCACGTCCGAATCAGTCGGGAAAGAGGGCTCCGAATCGGATCCGGTTAAGCCGAATCCGATTCGGTGCCCTACCGGCCGAGATCGGAATCGGCCCCTAGGAGGTAAAGCACCGGGCCCTGATGGCGTACCGGCGGACTTTTATAAGGCAGACCCTAAAGTTTGGGCTAAGATTTTAACTCATGTTTTTAATGCAGCATGCAGGTCAGGCCTCCCACTGTCATGGGCAAAAGCAGTGATTATCCCAATTTTTTTAAAAGGTGCTAGGGACGACCCAGCCTGTTACAGGCCAATTTCGCTCCTTGATTCAGCGGCTAAAATTTTGGGGAAAGTGGTCCTGGAGCGTATAACAACGTGGCTTGATAGGGCCAATATTGTATCTGATTTGCAGTATGGCTTTAGGCCGGGAGGGGGACCTTGGACCAGTGCCTTAACCTCCACCTGGTGATAGGCAAGTATACTGTTGCCAGGGGGATTTGCACTTGGCTTTCATGGACCTCTCCTCGGCTTTTGATCTAGTCAATAGGTCCAAGCTGTGGCTGATCCTCAAAGATATGGGGCTAGACGCTGACCTAATAAATTTCTTGGTTACTGCCCATGAAAATACCATGGCTGCAGTTCGTTTTAACAAAGATGGCAGCTTGACCGACTCTTGGGCAGTTAAAAGAGGAGTGCGCCAAGGATGTATAATGGCCCCTTTATTGTTCACCCTTTATATTAATAATTTAGGGCACTCCCTGACAAATTGCTGTAAAGATATCCCAAGAGTAGGCACTAAAATTATCCCAGCACTTTTATACGCGGATGACCGGGTTTTAGTATCTAGAACTGCTATTGGGGTCCAGTTGTTATTAAATTGTTTTATAGATTTTATGGATTCTTTGGATCTGATCACAAATTTTAAAAAATCACACGCCATGATGATAGGTTCTAGGAGGGCAGCAAGGGCAAAATTCTACTGCAAGGGATTGAGCTAACCAAGGTTTCTACTTTCCCATATCTTGGGGTGCTTTTGACGATCAACGCTCATGGTGTGCACAACGCACACTTAAAAAGAATGTTTTAGCTAGAGCGGCAGGGGCAACACTAGACTTCGCAAGAAGAATAGGTACTAAACCATTCCCTGCAATCTTAAAGATTTATAATGCTAAGTGCATCCCAATGACCACCTATGGCTGCGACATTTGGGGTTATAAAGACGCGAAAGATATACAAGGGGCAGAGGATAATTTTATGCGGAAACTACTTTCTGTCCCAGCATCTACTCCTAATTTTAATGTACATGAGGAGTTGGGAGCGGGGTATATTTCAGACCTGATCGCAGTTGCACCACTCCTTCGCTGGCTGAGAGTCTGGGCTCAACCATCTCCAAGCCTGAATCAACTAATAGTTCAGGACTGTTTGGGCCTGGAAAAGGCATTAAAAATCCCATGGCTCAAATACATTAAAGATCAGACCGAAAAGCTTGGCTGCCCTGATCTGTTCACGTCTCCTACTCCTCTGACTAAGCCTGCCATTAAAGTGGTCAAAATGAAGTTTTTAGACAGATGTCAACGTTTAAGAGAGGAAAAGGAATTGGTAAAGCCCTCGGTGAGGAAGTATGTCATATTGAGCCTGGGTCAGCAGATGCAACCATATTTATCTTATATAAATAAGGCTCATCACCTTTTTGTTTTAACAAGATTTCGTTTAAATATGGTACCTTGGTTATTGTCCTTTCCGAAAGGCTATATTAAATCAGACTCACCAAATAGGTGTACATGTGACAACTTTTCTGAACAAGATACCTTACACATAATGTTCTTTTGTTCCCATTACGACCTCTTACGCAGGAAGCATATTCTCCCGTTGTTAAGGGACAAAACATTTGTACAAGTAAGGCCAGCTTTGGTCTACTTACAAATGCTAAGCTCTCCTGTAATTTGCTGGGGGGTGGCTAGCTTCCTAATTGGCGCCATTAGATATAGGAATAAGATGCCATTAACATATAGGAATAAGATGTCCATTAACTCTTTGATCACATTTGCAGTATGTCTAATCGGATTATTAAGAACTGTGGTACGCTGCCTATGGTTATAACTTTGGTTTTTATCATCCCTTTTTTTATAATGTTTTAATGAATATTAAGCACTTCATGAAATGAATTACCAATGGTTCTGTATGATTGTTTCTGTCCATTGATGCTTCTTTTTACCTGACACTTTTATGGCTTCAATTAGCCGAATAAAGTTGATATTGACTGACTGACTGAATGTCACAAATGTGCAGTTTCTGTGGCGTTAAGCTCTTGTAAATATGCCCTTTTGTCTTGTGCATAATCTATTTTGTGACCAGGCATTGAATTGTTGCTTGGGGAACATGATATCAGCCTCAATGAGTAGCGCTTGTTTTAGATGATGTGTAGTGTTGCAGAGCTAGGGCTTAATGTATTGGTTCTCTCTGTTTGTGCTATGATCCCTAAGTGTACTCAGACCTTCTTTGAATAAAAAGTGTACAGCCTGCAATCAGCTTTCCTGGTTGAAGACTTTGCTAAAAACGTGCAGTTTTTAGCTCCGTCTTGAATCTCAATTTATATGTTTGGATTGTGAATGCTTATTTCACTTTGATACATGGATGATTATGATAGGCTCTCAATGGTCCTCTACCATGTTTTTTCTGTCATATACCTTCTGTTAGTATGTTAAGGCAGATGTGCTAGATCATCGGGCCCTGACTGGCACACAGTGGAGGTGGTTGATTCTATTTCCCCAAGAATGTCTTGTGTAGATGCATTTTATTTTACAAAGGGTCATTAGATTGCTGAAGAAAATGAATCCACATAGGGCATCCTTTGTAAACTTATTAACTGAAGTCTCAATGGTTGATCTTGTTTGTAAGTCACTACAGTCAACAGACAATGAAAGCTTTGTAGTAGTAGGATCACTGATACAACATCGACTCCTATAACATTGAACTACGAAATTATCGAGTCAATAATATCGTTTACAAAAATAGCGACACCCAAATACACAAAACAGAAATAACACAAACATCGATAAAAAAATTTTGTTAAAAAAATTTCGATGACAAAAATATCGACAACAAACATAAAGAACACAAAAATATCGATAACATTAAAATAAAATATAACACAACAAAAACATCGATATAAATAATATCGACAACACACACATTGATAAAATACATATAAACTATACCGAAAATAACACTTAAACATAAAAATAAACTATTTCCAACAATATAATGAAATAACATATTTCAAGCATTATAAACAAACACTAAGAAAAATTACAAAATTAATAACATTAAATAAAACAAATACACTGAAAATCCAAAAACAAATAAATAAACAAACAATACAACATAAAATAAAATCGCAACTACCAAAAATAAACAAACATAAATATATCATAGATAAACAATATATAACATTTACCTGCATATACATTTTAATAACAATAATAAACAAAATAAAAACAAACATTAAGGGGCCTATTAGGATGGCGGGCGGACTTTTGTCCGCCCGCCACCCTAGTGGTGCTGTGACCGGCCGCCAGTGGTGCGGCGGTCCCGCACCAGCGATTAGGATGCCACCGCCACTGTGGCGGTGACATCCTCCATTCCCAGCATTGTGGCGGGCGGTGCACACAGCACCGCCCGCCACAATGCTGGGAATGCACTGTGTGCATTGTCATGCACAAGGTGACAGGCACCGCGCGGTGCCTGCCACCTTGTCCATGACAATGTAGAGGGTACCATAGGTACCCCCATGTGCACCCCCACCCCCCAATACCCTGGGGGCCTGCAACGGGCCCCCAACAGCAAACTCTGCATGCCTTTTCGTGGCGGCATCGCCGCCATGGAAAGGCTGCTTCCCGCACCCATGCTAATATGGATGGCGGTGTCTAGCAGACACCGCCACCATATGTAGCCCCTTTCCGCCCGGTCGACTGGTCGACCGGCGGAAAACCGGCGGACGGTCTCTCCGTCCACCGGGGTCCCCCCGCCATACTAATATGGTGGGGGGAAAATGGGTGGCGGGCGGAGGGAAATGTAGGGTGGATTGCCACCGCCATGCGGGCGGTGGCGATCCGCCCTACATCGTAATGACCCCCAAAATAAACATAATGAATATAAAACAAATTAAATGGCAACTGCCCAAAAATTCAAAAAAGCTATCTCGACCAATAAATTTAAACTACACCAACACAAACCAATAGAAAACTCTAACTAACAGGTTAGGAACAGTGAGCGCTTGTATGCATTGCGAATTGGAGGGATTAAGAAGTTTGAAAAAATCTGGGCGGCCCATTTCGACTGAACATTTTGTAATTTAAATTAGAGCTTAAAATTTGTCCTAATATACAGAAAGGTTCATGAATGCCGTTTGTGTTGCCATATTTGTATACGTGCTTGCACTTTGATTGCACTTTCGACACTTACCTTACAGCACTTTTTTCCACTATTGACACCTTGCTTCCGTTTTTTTTTTTTTTTTGAAGAAAAGGAGGAAGGAAGAGTAGGAAAGAAAGGAAAAGAAAAGAAAAAATGGTTTAAGCCAATAGGACAAAAATATTAATTATGATTTATATGTTAATATTTTCGTAAAATTTATTGGACCTAATGCACTATGGACACTTTAGCTCGTTTTAGATCTGGCAGGCGACGCTGTATTTAATCTTTAGTACGTCAAAACATATTTGGCTGCCTTAATTTTGACAATACTTTCAGTTTTACCTGGATTTATATTTTACGGGCAACTTGGTGACAACTGATTACTCTATCTGATCTCTAATGTCTCATTTAATTCAAGGTTATGTAACCTGTTTTTTATCTGACTTTATATGATCAATAGGGCTATCGTGAATGGTTTTATTATTGGATATTTGTATTGTGTTATCTGGATGAATTTGTAAATTTTTGATGGATCTCAATAAAAAAAAAAAGGAAACTCTAATTAAATAAACACAATAAAAGCAATCAATTAATTAACACAAAATTTACCGTAAAACGGACAAACACAGAGGAAGCACGAACCTTTGCGAGACAGAAAACAGAACAAAAAAGAACTATACAATCAACTATTCAGAAAAACTCTCATTAAAGGTAAGAACAAACTTTGTAACTAAATAAATAAAATTAGCTTAAAATTTTTTTTAGCTAAAACTATAGCATCATTTCCTTTATATATCACAGATTAAACTTCACTAAAACACCACCTAGTAAATTCAAAACAAAGATTTACGTCCAAAACAACAATAAAATCAAAATTAAAAAAATATATATATAACAAAGTAAGTGTGTGACAACCAGCAAATATAATAAGTGAATTAAACTAATAAATGTAATAAAAAGCAAAACATAGCTAACAAATACTTTTCTTTTAGCAGCTTCTACAGAAGTCAACAAAACAAAAACATCAACGAAAGGAACTTCATAAACTAAAAATGGTAAGTATTTGTTTTTACAACTAAATAAAAATAGAGTAAATAATAGAAATAATCAAATCAACTAAAACTATAATGTTTTTCTTTATATTTCACAGATTACACTTCACTAAAACTCCACCTACAAAACTCCAAAAAACGATTATCTTCAAAAACAAAGACAAAAACAACATTAAAACACAATATAAAACTAAGGGGCCCATTAGGATGGCGGGTGGAAGCACCACCGCCGTGCTGGCGGATGCAAAAAGCACCAGTTACCGTCCGACCGCCACAGCACACACGCCCGCCCAATTAGGATGTGAAAAGTCAGCCAAACACCGCCCGTAAGCCAGCTACGCCCTCCGCCATCAAAGTGCGCCCGTCCACGGAGCGGCGCGGCCTAATGGAGACACAACGCCCGACGAAATCACGTACCGCCCGGCGTACAAATTACGATGCCAGAACCAAACAGTTCCCCGGCTAAGAGACACCGCACGTGAAAGCAAGGCGGAAAACCGAACGCACAGTACGGATAGCAAAGAGGCGGACCCCCGAGCATGAATCCAGCACTGCAGGCCCTCCCCATGCTCTACCTGATGCAGCACCCAGGAGTCAACGCACCGCGGCGACGCAGGTAGGCAGACACACAACAGGGGCACGCAAACAGCACACACAGTGCAAGGGCGGGAAAACTGTATATGGCCCCCCGACACCCCTGCGTGGACACGACACATCCACCACTGCACCCACACATGCGCACAACGCAGAGGCCAACGGCAGCGCAATGCATGCGCCGCACACAAACAACACAGGGTCACAACCAAACACCACACACACCAGCACCACCCAGAACGCACATGTCACGTGACAGCCCTGCCACAGTCATGTCCCCAACCGGCAATTCACTGTTGCCAACCTGACGTCACACAAGTGACCCGAACATGTCAGTGACGTCACGCCAAATTAGGACACACCCCTGTGTGCAAAACACGGCGAAGCACACAGCGGCGGCAACATCACCCAGCAGAATATGGACCCCGTCGGGAAAAGGTACGCCAGTACCACACAGATACACCGATGCCACCCTGCAACCAATAACAAGACATGCAATACTTAACATCAAAGATACCGGGGACAGACAACAGGTGGGACCAATTATAACACAAGGCCCAACGTATAGCGGAAACGCAGCCTGCCGCCCACACACGGGAGAGGAGACAGCACTGAATGACCTTCCATTCCCACTCTGAAACCACATCCCGACTAAACAAGCCGGAGACAACAGTCATTGCACCAAAAAAGCCCAACACAGGCATGCAGAGGGAAGCGGCCACAGGGCAGATAGCGCATAACACCAAAGAACATTCACAACGGAAAAAGAAATGATAACACTCCCCCATGTGGTTCACATGCAAGTTATCTGGAAGGAGTCAGACACCACTGACCTTGACCATTCAGAGAAACATGTGGGATGAGGGCCAGTGTCCTCCGCACAAGCCAACATAACACAAGTCCTGCCTCCCTACGACCATTACAGAATTCCCAGCAACGTCGGAGGTTGCACACTGCAGACTGCACAGACAGCCGGAGCACGCCACCACAGCGCCCTGCAGCAAAATGGCACTTGCACCACACCTACCCAACTACGCCGGACAGATTAAGCTGTACAAACATAACCTGATACAGATATTGGGATGTGACAATCTGGCCTTGCTGAACGTAAGTTACCGACTAACTTACCGCATCGCATTGTTCAGCTGCGTCATCCCCGTCTTCTACTGTCGGAGGTGTCCCTTCTACTATCCTGTGGATTTATGTCTCTCCAACCCGGCATGTCCAAGGGCAGACCTGCTACAACTATTCAACCCCCTGGACGTCCACGACAGGGTCTATTCAGCCTATGGGGGCATGGCGTATGTGGCTACTATCGGACCCACACTGCAATGGGACCACTGTGCCTCCACACGATGGATAATGGATTACAGTTACATCGAATGTCATCCAACATGTCCCATCATGCTCCTACAAGGGACAACTCACGACCAACACCTTGACAGCCACCATCCGCTACATTGGATGGCATCCATGTCCACCACCAATGCCTTGGAAGCCCTGCTGGAAGGTATTGCATACCTGACAACCTGTCAATTCGTCGGGCCCCGCCACCATACCCCCAATTGAGCAATGATGTCCCACACCGTACCCATGCTTGGCTTCCGCACGGACTAGGCAGTTACCAGTACAACAACTATACCATACAACCTGCAACTGACACCACATCATCAACTACACTGCCATGACATCTGATATTTTCGGGACATGCACTCTGTTCCTCATCACATCCAGTAACTCTGCATGAACAGGGGGAGGCAGAGGCATGGGATTTGTGTATGGCAACCACATGGACAGAACTGCACGTACAACAATGCCATGATATGGATCCTGCGCCCATGAACATATGCACCGGTCAGTGGACAGTAATCGTCCTGCTGTAGTATGTGAGAGCTGTCACCTCACCTCCCTCTGAACGTCCGTGCCAGGACCTTTGCATGGACACCAAGTGCATCCACCAACAACATGAGCCCAGTGACTGTGACATGGCCAGTACCCACCACATCGCAACAACAAGTGGGACGCCGTTGCATGCACGTAAGCCCATGCCCTGATGTCACCTCCACGCACGTGTGTATGAGTAACTATAGCAGCAAACCTGTAACATGGAACTGAGATGCACTGTGCCCATGATGACATGCGGACTGGTAGGCTAAATGTATACTGTCTGTGTCAAAGTCAGCAGCACCACAGTAATTAGCAAATGTACATTAGCACACCAACGGCTAAGCAGTTGTAACTCTGAAGCCCACATCCCACAGTCAACAACTAATCACATGTACCCCTACACCCTATGCTATGTGTACACATGCTGAGTATATCCTCCACATGCATTTCGCTGCCAGTAGTGTTCACTATACTGCATCACAGAGGACATAAGTCCCAATACATGGCTTGAAGCAAAAATGTGTCTCTGCTGATTCATTTCACAAGTACGAATGAGAGAGGATGAGAGTGTGTGAAGTACACAGCAGTCGTGAGATGACCATGTAGTCCACTGTCATTGGATGTCAACGCAAATGAGTAGCACAACTGTGGAAGACACCCATGTGTCATGTGAAGCGGGAGTTACGCATGGCTCAGGTGGGTGGGTGTGACGGGTAGGTGCGCACATCCAATGTTGAAACACGCTGTGTTGGGAGGATTCAGGAACAGTACATTGGCGCTCTCCTGGGAATTTGTAAAGACCACCTGTCTGGTGATGAATGTGAACTCGTGTGTGCACAACAGGCGGGCACACGATCAATGCTGCATCAAGTGTAGACGTCAGCCCACCCTCCGTGGACATGCTGGATACTGCTGTGCGACCGCCAGGCCCTTGCCAAGGCACTCACATCCCCTGTCGACCTGGTGTATCCCCAACATTGTCCACTTGCACAGGCAATCCAGGGCACGGGATGGCAGTAGAGCATGGTGGGTGAGAGGTCATGGCGCGCTCCTCCTGGTCACATCACGCAGGCAACACATCCTCAATGTGTAGTATGGCACAAGTCAAATGGAAGTAGTGGGGGACGCACACATCACAAGCAGGAGTGACGTCACGGAAGGTGGCTCGCACCATCCCACCCATTGACAATACACCCACACACGTTACATGCCATTGCAACAGAGAAGCCAGCGCGTGCACAAGCAGCTCCAAGCTTGCCCCAGAGAGGCCAAAGAGTGAATGTGTGGGGCCATGAGCTCCAGTTGGATGCGGCCTGGCCCGCTAGGGCAGCTACAGCCTCTGTGTGTTGCAGGTGGTGTATCCGGACTGCGGAGCCTGTCATGCATTGTCAATGTTGCCCGTGTCTCGAGTCGGGGCACCACGCAGGTGGACGGCGTCCCGCCACTTATTATACCGTGAGACAGACCACTTGTTCAACTGGACCCACACATACACTCCTTGGCCTCTCTGGGGTGAGCTTGGAGCTGCTTGTGCATGCGCTAGCTGCTCAGGTGCAAACGCATATTGGGGTGAGCGAGGGGAGGCCATGAGGACAGTGCAAAAGATGACTGTTTGATTTTCAGCCAGTTTAAGGAATGACCCTGATGTGGTCGGAAAAAGACGTGTCTCGTGTGTATTGCAACTAGTAGACCAGCCGATGAACTTCCCATGTCTTACATGTAGCCCCGCACCCAGCCCCGCCCACTCGACACATTAAAATGAGTACCAGCACCACATTCTACCCATTCGAAGCACTAACTGGGGGTGACAACCATTGGACAGTCTTGTGTAGTCCACCCACGAGTACATGTGGGCCCTCCATGATCCATGTCACCTGCGGCAAAGTGATGTCATGGGCAATGACGGAAGTGAGCAGAGCTGTCTGCCCCACGCACAGATGCTGCATCAGCTCAACAGACCCAGCACTGAGTGCAGCAGGGGTCACATGTGCAGGGGCAGTTGTGCCTGGTGTGAAGGCACATGCATATAGACAGCACATCGAGCAATGTGTAGTCTGCCCACATCTACTGTCCATTGTCAGGCGGACCTAGAAAAAGATCACAAGGCAACACATCTGTGTGGGTGTACCCACTGTGACCAACACTGCGCAACCATCAGCGTACTCGCCCTGTGCATGGCCCACCCCGCAACGAAGGTCACATTCAGTGCCACTATCTCTCACACACATCCCTATCACGAGTCATGGTGTGTCCAATCGACAGTGCAGAGTAAGCGCTCATCCGGAGGGTCCTGAACAGGAGACACATGTAACCCACTAGGCAGTCTGTGTCGGCACCTACTGGCATTGTGCAGTCAATGTGCAGGCCAGGCCTGCTGGGACTGAGAAGGGCAGCATGGCCCCAGCCTGACTTCCACACGACCAACAAGTGCACTGAGACCTGCATTGCCAATTGTCTGTGTCACTGGATGTCTGACATGAAGTTGCCATGTACCACCACTCGGGAGGGACAGACAGGTCAAAGCGCCCGAGAGCTCACATACCCATGCCACCTGCAGTCAGCATGGTGAGCAGTGCATGTTTGAACACCACAGGCTCTGACTCATAGTGCTGCGGACCAACGACATGTGTGTCCCCCACATGCACACCCACACACACTGCAGTTGTCTCTCACACACAACTTTCGCAAGGAATAGCCATGTGCAGTGTGCGTGCAGCTCGGAATTCAGGTTCTCCAGCTCCTCGCTGGTGAGTGGACCTGGACATGTCCTCAGCGTCATCCACGTGTAGGTGGAGTGGTGGCAGCAGCAGGTGTTGTCGAGGGTGCCAGGCTGCAGTGCCAGGTAGCTGTGGTTATGCCTGTCCCACTCACACACAGATATAACCCCTGGGGCAGTTTCAGTGGGTACAAGCTGCTGCAATTCGTGTACCATGTCTGGCAGCTTCAATTGCAGATGTTGGCCTGCTCCCAGCTGGCCATGGACGCCTACCTCCACAGTGGAACACGCAGGGTGCAACCGCGAGGGTCATTCAAGTTGGCCGTAAGGGCCTGGCCCATGGCGGGTACAGTCCGCTGATGCCATGTGCACCACATAGTATAATGTGCGCAATGCATCTGCAGGTGTGGCCATGATTTGCGTGTGGGTGCAGGTCCACAATGGACAGGGCCACAACATGCTGTGTGCATAGGCAGGGACGGCCAGTGCTCAGCCTCCACATGTCTGTTGGCACATCATCATGTACACATTGGCATGGGAGCATGGGATATGCATATGCACACACATGCCATCTTTCACTATGTACATCTGCCACTTGGCACGTGCAATGTTACGTGTCACTTGTGATGTGTAATTGCAAGCACACAGCCGTGTTGGCATGGGGCTGTCAATGTGTACACCTGTCAATGTTTCTGTACATAGGGTGCAGTAGTGACATCAATGACTGTCTCATATCCCCTCGTGCCACAGGTCCCACTTGTTTTGGCCGCTCAGCCTGTGTCCATAGCGTTGTTGGTGTGTGCCCTACACACCCAGCCTCGGAAGCAGTGTGATGCACAGCAGCTAGTCATGTTGCTGTGGTGTTGCCGCTTGCCGAATATGCAGTCTGTTACCATCAGCATGCCTTACAAGTTATTGAGGCCTAGATCCCCATGTGCATGCTCATAGCAATGGGGTGTGTCACTGCCCATTGCTATTGGTAGGGGACCTGTGTAAGTGTATTGTGGCTGTGCTGTCCCTACTTGTCAGCTGTTCTGTTATTCAATTGCCTGCTCAGTCATTTATGTTTTGTGTATGTGAATATGCCATGTGGCGTGTTGCTTTGACATGTGTCCACTTCCATCTTTCCTAGGCGGAGACCAAACATTCATCGCCCCTACCAATTGCTGTCAGACATGGTGGATGTGGAGGTCATCCGCAAATATCGTCTGGACCGACCCACCCTGCATCGTCTATGTGCCTTGTTGGAACCCCACCTCCGTCCTCGCAGGGTGTATCCAACAGCATTCACCCCCACGGCTAAGGTGATGGCTGCACTGCATTTCTTCGCCACTGGGTCATTCCAGCACACAGTGGGCAGTGGAGGTGGGATGTCCCAACCCATGTTCAGCATGGTGCTCAGGGATGTACTGTCAGCCATGATGCTGTACAGGAACAGATACATCCGCTTCCCCAGGGCTCGTGAATTGGCGGCAGTGAAGGGTGCTTTCTATGCCCTTGGACGGATCCCCCACGTCGTTGGTGCAATAGACTGCACCCATGTTGGCCTTGTTGCACCACAGGCCACTGAGCACCTCTACCGCAACCGGAAGCACACGCACTCCCTGAATGTGCAAGTGGTGTGCCTTGCGGACATGGTGATTTCACACGTGTGTGCGAAATTCCCAGGATCGGCCCATGACGCGCACATCATGCGCAACAGCATCCTACCACGTCTGATGACCGATCTGCAACCGGACCGTGGCTGGATTGTTGGTGAGTATGTGGAGTAGTGTAGCGTGCTGGCTGTGCGATGCTGTCTTGTGTCCAGTTGGAATTGCAACGGTTCTCTGTGTCCCTCACACCCAGGTGACTCTGCTTACCCGAATGGGCCCTGGCTGCTCAGCCCATTACGACGTCCTGGGAGCCCAGCTGATGTCCGCTACAATGAGGCACATGGGAGGACCAGACGTGTGGTTGAGCGGACCTTTGGCCTCCTCAAGTCCAGGTTCAGATGCCTGGACCGCACCGGGGCGCACTGGCGTACTCCCCACAGAAGGTGTGCCAGATAGTTGTGGCTTGTTGCATGCTGCACAATCTGGCTATCCGCAAGCAGATCCCCCTAATTGTGGATGACGGAGATCAACCAGGGCCCCAGCCTGCAGACCAGGACAGCTCTAGTGAAGAGGACAGTGGAGAGGATGAAGCTGTGAATGTGCGTCAGCAGCTCATCGCCCGCTACTTCACTTGACGGTGAGTGTCCATGTACGACGGCTGATGTAGCTGTAGTTGTGCAGGTGTATGTGTGCTCTGTCACGGGGGCCTTTTGTTCACTCAGTGCTGTGTGTCAATGGTCCATGTCCAGGTTGGTATGCCACTGACAGTGGCTGTAGCATTGTGCCCTGTTGCTCTGTGAGATGTGTGTGCATTGCTTGTAGTTGGTGACAAGTACTGTGTGATGAGTGTGTGACACACTCATTGAATGTACTCTTGTTCTGTTTTTCACCCCTAGGTCCCTACAGCCTCTCCTGTCCCATCGACATACCACACAGCAGATGCATTTCTGCTCATGGTGGCGATTGCACATCGTTGAATAAACCCAGGACACATTAAGCCGATTGTGATCAAGGTGTATTTATTAACAGCGGTGACATGTGATTGTGTGCAAGGTGATGACAAATGTGGTGCATGCTGTGACAATGAGTTGACGGTCATGGCTGCGTGATGGTCAAGGTGTACCCATGGAGTTCTATGTCCACAGTCCAACAGACACATGCCATTCACATGGCAGTGTGGGGTAGGATCGTATTACAAGTCAATGCAGTAGGTGGTCAAGGTGGCTGGCTGACTCACTGGCGTTTGGTGCAAAGCGAAGTCCTCTCTGGACACCTGTTTCCTCTTCGGACGGCCCCTTCCACGTTTGGTAGGGGGGGGTGTGTTGATGTTCCGCTGGTGGTGGTTGAGGAGTGCTCACTCGCTGTGGACGCAGGGGAACGCGATGCTGCACGAGCCTGCGCCACAGCAGGTGGTGGCGGAGGTGGTGTTGCTGGCCTTGCTTGTGCCCTCCCCCCCACCACCAGCTGGCCCATGAGGGCCGCGATTTGGCCCATATGGGCGTCCATGGACCTCAACACCGCAAGGACCTCCCGCGTGTCGCTAGCCGACCTGGCCCATTCTCCTTGGGCCTCTTGATAGGCCCCAAGGACTCTGTCGATTTGCGGCAGGGCTTGGCTTCCAGGCACAGTTGGCGTTGGCCTGGCCCTGCTCCTCCTACCAGTACTGCTGCCACCGACCTGCCCACTAGCCACATTGCTCACCACGGTCCTCGCTCTGGCTCCCAGGGTGGAGCCCGATGGCCGTGCCGACCCTTGCGCAGGGGCTGTGGCGAGGGATGGCGTGGTGGTGGTGGTGGTGGTGGTTGCGGCGGTGGTGGTGGCCGCAACGGCCGTGGCAGCAGGGGTCTGTGACTGGTCAGCAGCCCTGGGTGATGGGTTGGTGGGCAGGAGGGGCCCTGGGGAGCGGTTGTGCCCTGCCACTCCAGATGGGCCTGCTGGGTGGTCCGTGTCCGGAGAGGTGTCCAGCTCCTCTACATCCGTGAGTCCAGGTCGGGGGCTTGCGGACTGGCTGTGCTGGCTGCTGTCACCTCTCCAGCATCCAGCAGTTCGGCACCTGTGGGGAGAATGAGATGGGTCATTGTGTTGCACCTAGCAAAGTATGTATTGGTTGTCTGACATTCACAGTTCGTGCACTGTCGTGCACAGGTTTCCCAGTGGCGTGTGTGTGGATGTACGATGTGTGTATGCGTGGGCTAGGCAATGGGACTGTGTGATGTGGACATGTGGCATGGGACGGATTAGCAATGCCCATGGGTGTGTGTTGCTATGCTCCTACATTTTGTGGCTCGGGTGTATGCGTGCTCCAGGACCATAGACGATGTTGGGTTGAACAATGGTTTAGGGGGAAGGATGGAACGCTTAGGTACACTGATGCCAAAAGGGGGTACAGCCCCCTAAACGCTCTTGAGTTGAAATATGCTTTTGGGGTACATACTGTGGGTAATGGGTGCAGAACGTGACATGTGTTCTGGCAACATGACAGTGCATAGACAAAGGTGTGTGTCTGTCTCACATGCCCGGAATATCTGCTGACTGTTATCATTCATGGACATCACATTGGTAGCATTGTTGTGAGTTCGTGCTTGTTGTGTGCCACACGACGTATTGCAGATGGGCCAAATCCTTTGTGTGCGTGCTGCCCTGGTACATGTGCATCAGTGCTGTGCTCTTGGGGTGTTGACTATATTATGTGTGTTGTTACTCGCAGTGTGACGTGCGCTTCAGTCACTGCAGGCACTTGATTTGTCATGGGCAGGTATCTTTGCATAACTACTGTATGAGGGCCAGCTGTTCGGATGACATACCTTTCATGACACTGTGGCTGAGAGATGAGATGGATGATATGTTGAATGTGCATTGTGTGCCTGTGTGTTTCATGGGTCCAGTTGTCTTTGTGTGCAATATTGTGGTTCCAAGCTGTTACTTCTAGTACGGTCTGTCTTACGTGGGCGTTGTTGTACGATGTGTGGGTGACAGGCAGTGAGGACTACATGGACAGGACTTCGATGGTGTTGCTGATGTGTGTGATGGGTGGCACAGTGCCTGCCGTGTGGGTCTGTGCTCCAGTGGGACTTGTGCATGCAGACGTGGCTCCTTAGGTGTTGCTGTATCTGTGATGGGTCATGTGGGGTTTGACTCTGTTGAACATGTCACATTGGTCTCATGATTGTGACTGGGAGCAGTGCTGCGTGTTCCTCTGCTACGTGACATGTCCCATGTGTCAGTCATAGTACAGTCCTCATGCCTACAGACGCCCCGCCCTGTACATTTTCCCACCTACAGGTTGTTTCTCAGTGCGCAATGCAATGGATGCCACATGGTACTGGGAGGGAGGGGTGCTCCACCTTGCTGGTCTGTGGTAGTGGGAGCCTGGTGGGTGTTTTACTTCAGCTGTCCCCCTCCGACCCACTGTCTTTGTGTTCCAGCTACTTACCTGTTACTTGTCGGTCAGTGCAGCTATGGCGGACACATGGATGTGGGTGTGCTCCACCTTGCTGGTCTGTGGTAGTGGGGGCCTGGTGGGTGTTTTACTTCAGCTGTCCCCTCCGACCCACTGTCTTTGTGTTCCGGCTACTCACCTGTTAATTGTCGGTCAGTGCAGCTATGGCGGACACATGGATGTGGGTGTGGGGAGTGCTCATTCTGGCTCATCTGGAGTACAAGGGGACCTGTTGGAAGTTGCGGTGCTGGCTGACTGTACACATGCCCCCATGGTTTTGTTAGTTGGTAGCTTTGGGCTGAGTGTGTGTGAGTGTCTGTTGCATGTGTGGGTGATGTCTTGTGTATTGTGTACTGGACATGGGGGTGTTTGTCCCTAGGAGCTATGGCATGGTGGTAGTGCATGTGATTACATAGCGGTGTGCTGGTATACGTTTGTTTGTACTTACCAGCCTCCACTACCCCTGGTAATCTGGTGAGGATCTCCGGATGTATGATGACTCGCACCTTCTCCTCCCACGCCTTGAAGGTCTTGAATAGTGCGGGATTCCCTCCGCCAGTCCTGGCAGCCAGCTCTCGATTTTTGCTCTCCTTCTTCTTGACCACGCTTTTGAGGTCGTTCCACCTTTGTTAATTTCTCCTCTGTTGCGTGGAACGTTCCCGACTGCATTGACCTGGTCTACGATCCTGCTCCACAAACGGTTTCTGGTGGATAGTGGTGTCTGTTGGACCTGGTTGCCATAGATTTGTGGGTGCACCTTGACGATCTCGTCGACCATGACCGTTAGCTCGGTGGAAGTGAACTTGGGCATTCTGTGTGATGCCATGGTGTGTGTTTTGGTGTTTGGGGTGCTGGTGCGGTGTGTGGTGTGTGATGTGCAGGGGGTTTGTGTTGCCGGTGTTTGGTGGTGGTGGTGGTGATGGGTGTGATAGGTGCGTGTCTGTGGTGTGCTGCTGTCCTTTCTGTGTCGCTGTGTTGTGTGCTTTCGTCCTCAGTTTGTAATGTTGCAGGGGGTTGTGGTCTGTGAAGGGGCTGGTTTTGTACTTACCTATGTGGGTGTGTCATGATGGTCTGTTGTTTTCAGGTGTGTTGTGGCTGGTGTTCTGGGAATTGTTGTTGATTTTTTTGTCCAGGGGGGTGTGTTTCCGGGATGTGTACTGTGTTTGGGTATTTGTGCGTGGGTTGCTGTGTGGACTTGTTGGCCATGTTGTGTGTGTTTGTTTTCGTCAGCGGATGGTTTCTGTGCATGGACGTGGCCGCCAGGGCTTCCGCCGTGTCCATTTTCGTCACTGATGTTTGCGCTGGCGGGCGGTGTATTTGTGGATTTTCCACGCTCATGTCGGTACAATCCTAATTTCACGGGCGGTGTCTCGGTCGTCAGGGCGGGCGGTTTTGGCTTGTTGTGCGTCTTTCCGTCCGTGGCGGGCGGATGGACTTAGACTCGGACATGGGCAGGCGGTATTTTCTGTTTATTTTCCGCCTCCGGCGGTTTTCGGTTCGCGGCATCGTAATTGCTCGGTCGGTATTCAGTCGGTGTAGGCGGGCGGATTTTCGTCACTGTGGTTGATGGCGGATTTTTATCCGCCCGACATCGTAATGGACACCTAAGGTGTCTATTACGATGGCGGTCGGATGTCCACCGCCGGGCCGGCGGTGGCGCCCGCTGTACCGGCGGTGGACATCCACCCGCCATCGCAACCTGGAAAACCGCCGGTCATATTAGGATGGTGGTGGTGACCGCGGCAGTAGGAAATTCTGACTGCCGCTTTACCGCCGGTTGCCATCCGCACTCCTGCCTGGCGGACGGAGCAGGACCGGGATAATGGTGGCGTGCAGAGCAGGCTGCGCCAGCAGGATTATGATGCCGGCGGTAGCCAGCCTTTCCTCAGCGGTCAGACCGCCATTGAAAGGCATGCGGTGATTGTCTTCCGGGGTCCTGTTGCGGACACCCAATGTGTTGGGGGGGTTGTGGGTGCACTGGGGGGGTACCCATGGTCCCCCCTACATTTCCCTGTACCAGGTGGCAGGCACTGTGCAGTGCCTGCCACGCACTGCAGGGAAATGCAGGACATGCTCATTTCAGCATCGCGGCAGTGCTGCGGGCAGCAGCAACCGCCGTAATGTTAATGCCCGCGATCAGACTGCCGCAGTCGGATTTCGACAGCGGGTCATCGTAATGCGACCGGCGGTGATGTCGCGGTACATGCGGGTGGTCTTTTCCCGCTACCATGGCGGTCGGGGAGGTTTCCCAACCGCCATCGTAATAAGCCCCTAAGTAAGTATATAAATTAACCAACAAATAGAGCAAACAAATAAAAAACAATAAATTAAATAAAAAGCAAATTATAACTAACAAATACTTTTCTCGTCACAGCTTCTACAAATTCAACAAAACAACATCAACAAAATAAACTTCAAGTAAAAATAGTAAGTGTTTTTTCTCAACTAAATAAAAATAGAAACTAAATAAACGAAATACTCAAATTAAATGTAAACCAACAGAAAAAAAGAAACCAGTGAATCAACCACAACCATCGAAAAAATATCCAACCAGAAAATTAAAGCAAGACAAATGTAAGTTTATTTTCAAATATAATAATTATAAAAACATGTGTACTGTTCAAGACCTTATAATTAATAACTATATATATATATATATACACATATATTCACATATAGACAAAACAAATGTCAGAAGGAACCAAATTCATCGCATCACAAAAGGGAAAACTACTTCTGTGCTACATGGGCTATACTTACACGCAAGAAAAAATAAAAGGAAATAAAACCCATTGGAATTGTATTAAATACTGCTCCAATTCTAGGTATGGGAGTGCCACAAAAGAAGAAACAAATGTAGTTAATGTCAAGGAACACAACTATCCCCCCAATGTGTCAAAAATCAAGGTCAGAGATGCTCTAGAAACCACCAGAGAAGCAAGCACTAGTTTCCAACAGACCAGTACCCAAATACTAAAAAACGTATTAACTAGGGTTTCTGAACACGGGCCAGGACAACTACCATCCATTCCCACTCTAAAAAGATTATTAGCTAGAAGTAAAAGAGCTACTGCTCAAACACCACCCACCCCCCAATCCTGTGCAGAAATGGAAATCTTACCGGAATACACTGTCACCCACAAAGTTGAGGAATTCATTCTTCATGACAATAACAGTCATGAAAAGCAAATTATCATCTTTGTCACCAACAACAACATACAAAAATTAAAAAACTGCGAAACATGGATTATGGATGGTACATTTAAAGTTTGCCCCAAGCCTTTTTACCAACTATATACCATCCATGGCGAATATGAAGACACTAACAATCCCTTCATATACGCGCTACTCCCCATTTAGCAAAATACCACCTACATAGAGCTCCTCACAATAATAAAACAACACACCGGCAACTACTTCCTGCAAAAAATAATCATTGAACAAGCAATGATTCAGTCAATTTTAAAAATATACCCATACACTGCAATACAAGGTTGCTATTATCACTTCAACCAAAGTATCTGGAAACACCACCAATAGCAACTTTGCCTATCAAATCAAAAAATTAATAGCCCTGGCTTATGTACCAACAACTGAAGTAGCCAACCACTATAACATACTTCTTGAAAGCCCTTTCTACCAAGGAAACAAAACAAAACTAACTCCCTTCCTAGATTACTTTGAAGACACTTCGGTGGGAAGGCTACATAGGTCAGGGCACCGTAGACAACCAAAGTTCCAAATCCCCTGGTGGAACGTCTATGATAGCACCCTAGCTCAAAAAGCTAAAACTAATAACGCGGTGGAAGGATGGCACAATGCTTCCAAGCCACAATAGGAGGAGGACAACCAACTTTACACAAACTAATAGAAGCCATCAAAAAAGAACAGAGTTATCAAGAGCTAAGGCTAGAGCAATGCCTAACTAAAATAGGCCCTAAACTCAGTAAGCAAACCAAAACAATGTATAAATACCTACAACACAAAACTCGACTATTTCCAAACACCAAAGGGCTAGAACACCTAGACACGAATGTTAAATATATACTTTAAACAAAAAAAAATGCTAAACATCATAACCATTTTAAAATCACAAAATATTTAAACCACAAAATTCTACTCTTTTTTAAATTAACAATTATAATTATGCCATTTAAAAATTAAAAACGTACATATAAATATATGACATAATATAATTATTAAAATAAAAAGAAACAAACAAACCAAATGTAACCAAGAACATTTCCCACCCATAATAATAAAAAATAAATTACAGTTGTGTCGCAGTAGACGGTCCTCGAAGACGAACAAATCCATAGTAAATAAATCAAAAAACGAATTCATACGAATAGAAAATCCCCCCAAAAATGCAAAAATACAACTGTAGAAAAAAGGCTCCAACGACGCAATCCTCTCAATAACAAAACCCTCAAAACCCCAAAAATTAGCTTAAAAAAAAATGCTCCAACAAACCTGAAAAATAAAAGGAAATGTAAAAAATAACTTGTTTCAAAGAAACATAGGGGGTCATTATGATGGCGGGCGGATCGCGCCCGCTGGGCCAGCGGTAGTCACCGCTGGCCCGCTGGCCCGGCGGGGGCGATCCGCCAGCCATCCACACAGCAAAGACCCCCGCCATATTATGATGGCTGGGGGGTCCGCGGCGGACGGAAAGACCATCCGCCGCTTTTCCGCCGGTCGACTCGTCGACCAGCGGAAAACAAGGATAATATGGTGGCGGTGTCTGCAAGACACCGCCATCCATATTAAGATGAATGCGGAAAGCAGCCTTTCCATGGCGGCTTTGCCGCCATGGAAAAGCATACGGTGTTTGCTTTTGGGGGCCCCTTGCGGGCCCCCAGGGTGTTGAGGGGTTGGGGGGTGCACATGGGGGGTTCCTATGGTACCCCCCTGCATTTGTATGCACAAGGTGGCAGGCACCGCGCGGTGCCTGTCACGTTGTGCATGCAAATGCACGACGTGCATTCACAGCATTGTGGCGGACGGTGCTGTGAGCACCGCCCGTCACAATGCTGGAAATAGGGTGTCCCACCGCCACAGTGGCGGTGGCATCCTAATGTCAGGTGCGGGTACCGCCGCACCCCTTGCGGACGGTCCCGCATTCCGTTACGGTGGCGGGCGGACTTTGTCCGCCCGCCATCGTAATGACCCCCAAAATACATTTTCCTTTTTTTTTTTTTTTAAACGCGTTGTCAGCACCATCCGTTCATAAAACGGGAAACCTGTAAAAAAAAAAAAAGAGCACCCTCCCACAATAACATGTACAAACCCACACACATTCATATCAACATTAAACATAACATAATTAAACAACACATAACTAACGCTACATAACACTCGACTTCTCTTCAACACTACGTCAAACACATAAAACACGAAACTACCAAAACAACTCCTAACTACACCAAAAACGAGCAATTAACACCTAACAAATCTAACTACACTGCTACTGCCTCGCCCCTACCCTAAAACTACCTTAAAAGTAAATTAAATCAAACTTACCTTAACCGACGAAACACAGCTCCCAACCATGAGGTTCCATCTTGCAAAATTACCTAAAACGAAACAGATAGACAGAACAGTGAGAAAAAGGAAAAAAAAATGGCCGCGTAGTAAAAATGAAAAAAGACTGACTTCCCATAGACAAGAATAGATTAATAATAAAAAAATAAAAAAAATTAAACTTATATTTTTATTTACTGTCAATTTTTTTTAAAACTGTTCAAAAATGTTCAAAAATTGTAAAATATATTAAATATTATATTATCAAAAATATAATACTCAATATATATTAAAATGTATGTTTGTTTGATGTACTCACCTTCAAAATATAAAATTACAATAAGACTATTGTAAATGTGCAACCAATATAACAGTGTTTAATAAAAAAATATATGATACAAAAATATATTTGTAAAAAAACTTGTACGTTATATAATATATTAAATATTATTTTTAATAATAATATTTAATATACTAAATAATAAAAAAATACAAAATATAAATATGTAAAATACATATTATATAATTTTACAACAAAAATAAAATTATTTAAAATGTATTAAAAACACATGTAAAAAAATATTAAAAAGAACCGAAAATATATTTACTTTACTATTACATGACTATACCTCAGAAAAATGTACCATTTTTCCAAACTGTTAAAAAATATGTATGTAAAAATATATTTGTAATTTTGCAAATGTACATGAAAAGTATATGTAATAAATATATTATACTTTATCATAAATTCTGAATAACATCAAAATTTCTGAACCATGTTTTTCAATATTTTCAAAAATTGTATAACAAAACTAAACAAAAACAATTTAGGGGCCGATTCCGATCTCGGCCGGTAGGGCTCCGAATCGGATTTGGCATAACCGGATCCGATTCGGAGCCCTATTTCCCGACCGATTCGTACGCGCGTCCGGACGAGCGAGTACGATGCGAAATCGCCGACCGACTCGTTCGGGCGTCCCAACCGCTCCGACCGACTCGTTCCCGGGTCGAACTGCACCGACCGACTCGCTCAGACACGACTCGCACCGCACAATGGAGACGTTCCCCAGCCGGGTAAGTACGATGCGCGCCGCGAGCAGTCCGACCGACACTCGCCGTCCGGCTCGAAAGAGCAGTCGGAGCCGTGCTCGAGGGTCCGTGTCGGACCCCCTGTATGAGTAGCCGCGCGAGTCGCACACAGGGGGACCCATGGGTCCCCCTACCTGTTCGTGTACGGCGCGAGTCGCTTCGCCGCGTACCTGCTGTAGGGGTTGCCCTTGTTCGCCTCGCACCCATTGAGGCAATGGGAGCCCGCGTACGCGTTGTACGACCGGGTCCCATTGACTTCAATGGGAGTCCGACCGACTCGAGTACGATAGCATACGGACGCATCGTACTCGTTCGGTCGGGCTGCACGGGTCCGATTCGGTCGGAAATCTCTCCGGGTCCGGCTCGGTCGGAGAGATTTCCGGCCCGAATCGGAATCGGCCCCTTAATTGTGAACAACAAAAAAAATACGTGTTTGCAAATAAAAATGTTAACAATTAAAACAAACATACGTCTTCCTTTTTATTTGAATGTACATATAAACTCTAAAAAAATCTACATAATAAACAACAAAAATGTACTATTCCTAACTCCAAAACCAACTAAACTCAGGGAAAGTGCTGGATAATAAACCATAAAAAATTACTATTCCAACACCAAAACCAAGTAAACTCAGAGAAAGTGCTGCATAATAAACCAAATAAAATTACTATTTCAACTCCAAAACCAACTAAACTCAGGGAAAGTGCTGGACAATAAACCCCAAAACATTATTATTCCAACTCCAAAACAAACTAAACTCAGGGAAAGTGCTGGACAATAAACCCCAAAAAATTACTATTCCAACTCCAAACCCAACTAAACTCAGGGAAAGTGCTGGATAATGAACCAAAAAAAATTACTATTCCAACTCCAAAACCAACTAAACTCAGGGAAAGTGCTGGATAATAAACCCCCCAAAAAATTACTATTCCTAATTCCAAAACAAAAAAACTAAAGGAAAATACTAAATAATTAAAAATTATAAATATATAAAAATCTAAAATATTTCAAACTATGAAAAAAAATCAAAATTAAAAATGTAACACAAAAACTTTAAAATTGTGTTCAACATTTTTTTACATAAAAAATTACAAAAGAAATTATTGTAAAATACAATATTTTAAAAAATTGTTATTTAAAATTTGAGATACCCCTTCTCAAAAAATAAAAATATATAAATATTAAATTCAAAATTACATTGAAAATTTTTTAAATTTTAAATTCTAAATCTTCCAAATAAAAATAATAATTCTTAATAGTAAAAAAATTAAAAACAAAAACAATCAAAAAATTATGTAAAAATATATTTACAATTAATTAACCTAACGTATATTTACTGAAATATTGTTTAATTTAAAAAAATATTTATAAAATATTTTATACAATTTACATCAAAATATTAGCCCCCCAAAAAAACCTTCAAAAGTTTTGAACATTTTATATTTCAAATTTAATTTTTTTTAAAATTATTTTATCTTTCAATAATTTTTTAATGAAATTTATTTTTAACCAACAGTCTTAAATTACTCCCAACCCTTATCCCCTATAAACCCAACATCCCACTCCCAAATTTTTACATAAAATGTAAAAAGTATAAAAAAATATATATTTAAATTACTCCCCACCCTTATCCCCCTATAAACCCAACATCCCACTCCTAATATTTTACATACATTTATAATTATTTAAAACTTTAAACAAATATTTTTAAATTACTCCCCACCCTTATCCCCTATAAACCCAACATCCTGTTCCTAAAAATAAATGAAAATACAATAAAAACAAACATTTTAACATGAACAAATAAAGTACAACATATAAAATAACTACTACCAAATAAAAAAACAACTTTAAACAATTAGAAAAAAATACAAATAGTCGATATTATTTACAACAATATATTTGCCATATATATTCACAAAATCGATATTTCTACATTACACAAAAATCGATATTTTTAACGACGAAAAAACTTACCTCGATATTTTCCACCATCGATATTCCTGACTCGATATTCATGCAATTCAATATTTCGACATCCATATTCTGGGGCCGATTCCGATCTCGGCCGGTAGGGCAACGAATCGGATTCGGCTTTACCGGATCCGATTCGGACGCCCTGTTTCCGACCGATTCGAACACCCGTCCGTGTGAGCAAGTACGATGCGAGCGTACGCGAAATCCCCGACCGACTCGTTCCCGGCTCTGAACCGCTCCGACCGACTCGTACGGACTAGACTCGCACCACGCAATGGAGACGTTCCCCGACCGGGTAAGTACGATGCGCGCCTCGAACAGTCCGACCGACTCGCGCCGTCGAAAGAGCAGTCGGAGCCGGACCTCGGGGGTCCGTGTCGGCCCCCCCTGTACGCGTAGCCGCGCGAGTCGCACACAGGGGGGACCCATGGGTCCCCCCTTCACATGCATGTACGGCGCGAGTCGCACCGACGCGTACCCGCTGTAGGGGGCGCCCTTGTTCGCGACGCACCCATTGAGTCAATGGGAGCCCGTGTACGTGTCGTACGACCGGCTCCCATTGACTTCAATGGGAGTCCGACCGAATCGAGTCCGATAGCATGCGTCCGCATCGTACTCGTTCAGTCGGACTGCTAGAGTCCGGTTCGGTCGGATATCTCTCCGAATCCGACTCGGTCGGAGAGATTTCCGGCCCGAATCGGAATCGGCCCCTCTGTCTCTGCTCCGTAGTAGTAAAGGGCATGTCCGACAGCCCAAGCACTTAGGGGCCGAATACGATGGCGGTCGGAAAAGCATTCCGACCGCCGTGGTAGCGGAAATTAACCATCCGCATGTACCGCGGGAAAACCGGCGATCAGATTAGGATGAACCGCCAGAGTAATCCGACCGCGGCGGGCGGATTCCACGAAAGTCTGCCGGGAGCGTGCGGAGCAGGTGAAAATCCATCCGCGGCTGTCGGATTTGATGCGGAAAGACCCAAAACCGCCGCACGGCCAGCGGCTTGACTGCACGTGAAATTATGATACGATTGAGGTGACAGCGTAACGATCAGTTGTTTCCGACCGCCGCGATCGCAAGCATCGATGAATGGGAGAGCCGGCGGAAGGGCTGTTGTATTCCGACCGCCGCGGTCACTCCGTAAGAGTAATGGCGGACGAAAACAACCACACAACAAGGCCACCAAGTATGGCCAGTAATCTGGCTCAGCCACAAAAAACACCTAACATACCCCAATTACACATTCCCATGGCAAGTAAAAAATACAAATCCCAGGTCAACTCACACAACACACCTGACATGAATACTCCATTTTGACCCACCCACATAGCTGAGTATAAAACCAGCCCCTTCCCTGACCAGAATCCTTTGCACAACTCCACAACTGAAGGGCCCAAACCCACAGCACAAAGGAGAGGCAAATCTGCACACATCACACCATCACAACCACACACACACCACACACATCACCACCACCACCTTCACACCTGCACCTTTAACCCATTTGCACATCACACACCATGGCACAGAAGAAAATGCCCAAATTCACTGACAATGAGTTGTCAGTGATGGTAGATGAGGTAATCAGAGTCGAACCACATATGTTTGGAAACCTGGTCCAACAGACACCATTAGCCACCAGAAATCAAATGTGGGCAAGGATAGTCAACAAGGTCAATGCAGTAGGGATCATCCCACGCACCCAGAAGGAGATCAGGAAGAGGTGGAATGACCTCAAGACCAAGGTGAAAGAGCGTAACAACAAGAACCGGAAGCTGGCACAGAGGACTGGCGGTGGCCCTCCCATTCCACTATGAACATTCACCGTATGGGAGGAGAAGGTGCTCGCCATACTGCATCCAGAGAGTCTCACAGGAATACCCAGGGGAGTGGAGGCTGGTAAGTACCAACAAATGGCTATCATTACACTGCTATGTACTGTCTTGCACAACTACAGAGCAACACCTCCTAGGCCCAAATGCACCCATGTGCACCACACTCTCCCCAACACATGTCTCACAGATCTAACATTTACTACCTGTGATTCACCCCAAAGGTAGGTAGCAACATTTCCATGGGGGCATGTGTACAGGCAGCCAGCACTACAACTCCCACCAGGCACCCTTGTCCCACAGCTCAGCAGGATGGAATACTCCCCCCAGCCAGAAGCATGTGGCAGACATTGCATTGCTCACCTTCACCTAACAGGTAGGTAGCCATCTTAACACTGAGGGGTGTTTGTGGGTGGGAATCCAGCACTACAACTCCCACCAGGCACCCTTGTCCCACCCCTGAGCAGGATGGAGCACTCCCTATACCCACAACCATGTGTCAGCCATTGCATTGCTCTCTTCAAACTCACAGGTAGGTAGCCATCTTAACAGGGAGGGGTGTTTGTGGTTGGGAAGCCAGCACTACAACTCCCACCAGGCACCCTTGTCCCACAGCTCAGCAGGATGGAACACTCCCCCCACACCCATGTGTCAGCCATTGCATTGCTCTCTTCAAACTTACAGGTAGGTAGTCATCTTATGCTCTCTTGTCCCACCCCTGAGCAGGATGGAACACTCCCCCATCCAAGAGCCATGTGTAGCCTATTCCCTTCCTCTGCTCCACTTCACAGGTAGGTAGCCATCTGAACAGGGAGGTGGTGTGTGTGGGTGGGAAGCCATCACTACAACTCCCACCAGGCACCCTAGTCCCACCCCTGAGCAGGATGGAGCACTCCCCCCACCCACAACCAACTGGCAGCCATTGCATTGCTCTCTTCAAACTCACAGGTAGATAGCCATCTTAACAGGGAGGTGGTGTTTGTGGGTGGGAAGCCAGCACTACAACTTCCACCAGGCACCCTTGTCCCACAGCTCAGCAGGATGGAACACTCCCCCCCACACCCACAACCACGTGTCAGCCATTGCATTGCTCTCTTCAAACTTACAGGTAGGTAGCCATCTTAACAGTGAGGGTTGTTTGTGGGTGGGATGCCAGCACTACAACTCCCACCAGGCACCCTTGTCCCACAGCTCTGCAGGATGGTACACCCCCCACACCCACAACCATGTGGCAGCAATTCCCCTCAACTGTGTCACAGGACAGGTAGGTAGACAGTGCATGCACCCTGCCATTCCTCCCAAAAAGCATGGAGCCATATGACCACACCAGCCCTCACATGTCACCCAACTTGGCATAGATCCAATAGCCACTTCCAGTGTGCAGACAGCTAAGCGTATGTAACTGTCACAGAAATTAAAGATTGAACCACCAAGTCACATGTTGAAGAAAGTCAGGGCACAATCATGCACAGCACTGAATGCTATGTGTAAGTGCCATGGTGGCAGAGTTTGAAGGCCCATATGAACACAAAACATGCATGGTTAGTTGTTAAAAGGAAGCAAAGTACATGACATGACAAGGGCATGCATAAGATTACAATGGCCAGTTCTTCCTCAGATCTAACGTCTTCCATGCAGAGCAAACCAAAAAGACACATCATATAAAGTTGATGTGCTGCAAGTCTTTAGCCGACGACATGTCCTTGTAATTACACAATCTGTAAGTGGAACATGGTATCTATTTACATGTCACACCATGGACAAGTAATGTAGGTACCTCCACATCATGTCATGATGCGCAGTACATTGCAGCCATACAAAGTGATATCAATGTAAACTGTGTGGTGTATCACATGTAACATCCAAACGTCTAACACCAAGCTTGTGGGGTGCACTTCAATGACCATTTCACCTCTGTTCAACAGGAGATCAACATTTGACTGCTGCAGAAGACAACACCGACCTGCAGAGCCAGTCTCCCTCCCCGAACATGGACTCTCGGATGCATATACCCTACGTTTCTCGGATGAGGAGCCCGAACCTGGCCCATCCGGACTGCCAGGGTGCACCACGTCCCAGGCCCCCACTGTCCCCACCACCACCTCAGCAACAACAACCGCGCTGACCCCTGCTGCAACTACCTGTGCGGCCTCAACCACCACCACCAGTGCTGCCTGCAACACTCTCCCTGCCTCAGTGGTTACCAACACCATCACACAATCAGAGGAGGGCAGGGCGAGTCTGGGGGTGCGTCGAGTGGCAACGCCACAGGTCCGGGACAGCAGGGCAGGTGGGAGGGCAACTGGTGGCCAAATTCGTGAGGACACTGGGACCGAAGCCCTGGCCAACATCGCCAGAGTCCTTGGGGCATACGAGCAAAGCCAGGGACAGATGGGCCAGGTCGTGGAAGAAGTGCGTGAGCTCCGCCTGCTGGTGAGGTCCATGGACACGCGTATGGGCCAAATCGTGGACCTCATGGGCCAGCTCGTGGGTGTTCTGAGGGACAGTCATGCGGCCCAAAGGACAGCTCAACCCCCCTCCAGTGGCCAGCAGGATGATACTCCACCACCTCAGCTGCGGCCACAGAGAGGGGTGAGCTGCAACAGGATGACTCCTCAGACACCGCTGAGCCCGCAGCAGTGGCCCCCCCTGCAAAACGCAAAAGGGGCCGTCCAAGAAACACCAGGGGAGGAACACGTGGCAAAGCACCATCCGAACGCCAGTCGCACAGCCAGCCATGATGGCACCTCTGTTCCCCTTCACATTGACTTTGTTGACTATCCTTACCCACACTGCCATGTCGATGGCAGGTGTCTGTTGGACTGGGTCACTACATCAATGTGGTGACTACTCCATTGTCTCATTTACCGTCACTGTCAACTCATTAATTCACTTAGCACCTGTTTTGGAAAACATCACTTGTCTGTCACAAACACTCATAAATAAACACTCTTTACACACCTATGTCTTTGTGTCAGCTCCATGTTTATCACAGTATGTACAATGTTGACTCTGATTCCAATGTACCAGAAGCTCTGATTGTGACGAGGCATTGAGAGGCGAAGGGACCTAGAAAGACACAAGAGAACGACATTTACTTGTCAGGTGATGGCATCACAGCCAATACACAACACTAGTTATCAAGGTACATAAACCAGCACACATTACAATGAGAAACAATATCAACATAGACATCATGTGGCTGGCCATGACTAGCCTGTGCCACAAACATCAGCCATCAGCACAGAGCCAACAACAGGCAGCAGTCAAAAAGCTCCTCTAGGCCTTTACACTACCATCGAAGATAGCAGACAATGGCACTGTTGTACAATGTCACTCACACTCAAGGGAAGTAGTGGTTGATGAGCTGTTGACGCAGGTCGACACCTTCCTCCTCTCCACCATCCTCGTCACTGGACATGTGAGGGTTTTCAGGGGGTTGCATCTGCTGCTCATCATCGTCCAGGAGCAGGGGGATCTCCTTGCGCAAGGCCAGGTTGTGGAGCATGCAGCATGCAACTACGATCTGACACACCTTTTGGGGAGAGTAGAGTAGTGCACCTTCGCTCTTGTCCAGACACCGGAATCTAGACTTAAGAAGACCAAAAATACGCTCCACCACACGAAGTGTCCTCCCATGGGCCTCATTGTAGCGGACTTCACCCGGGGTTCTGGGATTCCGCAGTGGGCTCAGCAGCCAAGGCCGGTTGGGATATGCAGAGTCACCTAGGTGTGAGATACACAGACCAATTTTGTAATATAACTGTGGCTGAGGACAGCATGTCACACATACAGCACACTACTTGACTCTGCGTACTCACCCACAATCCACGCACGCTCCGGAAGCAGATTTGTCATCAGCTGTGGTACGATGCTGTTACGCAGTATGTAGGAGTCATGGGCTGATCCTGGAAATCTGGCACAGACATGGGAGATTATCATATCTGCCTGGCATACCACTTGCACATTAATGGAATGAAAATGCTTCCTGTTCCTGTAGATGTGCTCACGTGCCTGTGGTGGAACCAGGCCAACATGTGTGCAGTCAATGGCGCCAACAACATTAGGGATGTGGGCAAGGTCATAAAAATCACCCTTCACAGCTGCCAATTCTTGTCTCCTGGGAAAATGGATGTAGCGGTCCTTGTATGTCATCATGGCGGACAGGACATCACGTAGCACCATGCTGAACTTTGGTTGAGACATCTCACCTGCGCTGGACACCGTGTACTGGAACGAACCAGTAGCAAAGAAATGCAGGGCCGCCATCACCTTACATGTTGGTGTCAAAGCAGTCGGATAGGTCCTGCGAGGCCTCAGATGGGGCTCCAACTGACCACATAGCTCCTGAAGGGTAGGTCGATCCAAACGGAATTTACATATGCTGTCCTCATCCTCCATGTCCGCCAGCAATGTGAATGGACGATGCACATTTGGTCGCCTCCTACATAAGATAAAAGGGGACACATGTCAATTCAATTCCCCTCTGAGATGTGTCCAACATCTTACGTCTTGACTGACACAGCGCCAACAATGACTGGCCTGAAACAACAGCTTACAGCACAAGGCACATGCAGAGACACCTGGATCTAAAGTAGTTGTACACGTGTTCAGTATGTACATAGTGAGTACCTCCCAAACAGATTCAGACTATGTGAATGTAAAATGGTACATTCCGACATCTTGTCTCACCAGCCCTGAGAGTAGTTAACACAGCACATGTCTGAAACAGCAACACTGCTGGCTTCTACGTAGCTGCTGTACCTGCCACACCTTCTTGCGTGAGTCGGACAGGGCACACATTAACAACACAATGAGCACAGTGTGTGCATGAAGATCAAGTATCAACATGAGTTCAGAATTCTACACAGTGAAATAGGCACAATATGTAGTCAGTCCATCATTACTGTGGGTTGCTAAGCCATTTCACACATTGACATGTTTACATATTTGAGAGTCCATCACACAACAGATCTGTGTACATGCACAACAACATCATAAGTGACATGTGAGGGAGTACATGCCAATGCATGCAATCCTGTGAACTGACATGGCATGTGTAGTCATCATTGAGTCAAATGTCACACTAGCATTGGATATAACTATCTGGTGGCATGATTCATAGTAAGGGGCCGATTCCGATTCGGGCCGGAAATCTCTCCGACCGAGCCGGACCCGGAGAGATTTCCGACCGAATCGGACCCGTGCAGCCCGACCGAACGAGTACGATGCGTCTGTATGCTATCGTACTCGAGTCGGTCGGACTCCCATTGAAGTCAATGGGACCCGGTCGTACACCGCTTACGCGGGCTCCCATTGCCTCAATGGGTGCGAGGCGAACAAGGGCGCCCCTACAGTGGGTACGCGGCGAAGCGACTCGCGCCGTACACACACAGGTAGGGGGGACCCATGGGTCCCCCCTGGTTGCGACTCGCGCGGCTACGCGTACAGGGGGGGTCCAACACGGACCCCCGAAGTATGGCTCCGACTGCTCTTTCGAGCCGGACGGCGCGTGTCGGTCGGACTGCTCGCGGCGCGCATCGTACTTACCCGGCCGGGGAACGTCTCCATTGCGCGGTGCGAGTCGTGTCCGAGCGAGTCGGTCGGTGCGGTTAGACCCGGGAATGAGTCGGTCGGAGCGGTTGGGACGCCTGAACGAGTTGGTCGGCGATTTCGCATCGTACTCGCTCGTCCGGACGCGCGTACGAATCGGTCGGGAAATAGGGCTCCGAATCGGATCCGGTTATGCCGAATCCGATTCGGAGCCCTACCGGCCGAGATTGGAATCGGCCCCAAAGTGTCTACTGTTCAATGATGAGAACTGGCCATTGCTACAGCAAGATGTGTCCATAGGTGGCGTAAGCGTGCACCGCCACCGCAATCACGATCATTGGCACCAATCTAAAAATGCCAATTCGCGGTCGCGACCGCCTGGGCCCCGCGGTGTGACACCACCAATGCCCATGCCCTTTCAGCCAATAGGAACCGCGATCGCGGTAGTGAAATACACTTTTGAAACCCACGGTAGGCGTGCTCCGCTACCGCGGGCCCGGTCATTGGGTGCAATTGAAAGATGCACGATTGTGGTCGCGACCGCCTGGGCCCTGCAGTGTGAAACCGCCAATGCCCATGCCCTTTCAGCCAATGGGAACCGCGATCGCGGTAGTGAAATACACTTTTGAAACCCGCGGTAGGCATGCTCCGCTACCGCGGGCTCGGTCACTGGGTGCAATTGAAAGATGCACAATTGCGGTCATGACCGCCTGGGCCCCGCGGTGTGACACCGCCAATGCCCATGCCCTTTCAGCCAATGGGAACCACGATCGCTGTAGTGAAATACACTTTTGAAACCCGCAGTAAGCGTGCACCATCACCGCGGGCCCGGACATTGGTTACATTTGGAAAAAGCTGACCTGGAACACCAATTGCAGCAGCTGAGTACCAATGGAACAACCCCAGGGGGCTATATATGTCTGTGAGTGAGCCACACATTTCCACTGCATCCAGACACTGCTGCCTGCCATTCTTCATCCCCAACTGCTGCTGTTCCTGTCTCCTGGACCCAGTGATGGCGAGAACTGAGAACATCAGGGCCCGTCCCTTCACCACAGAGGAGCTGGAGGTCCTGGTGGATGAGGTGCTTTCACAGTATGGGAGGCTATATGGTGCTCCTGATGTACTGGTAAGTGTTTCAGAGTGAAAGTTTGAGAGTGCAAAGAGTGCACACATGATGTTGCTCTGCTGTAGTATGTGCCTGTGAGTGCAAGTTAATGTGGATGCATCCTCATTTTTGAAACACCATGCTCCATACATGGCCTAGTAAATATTGCACTTGAGTATTTGGGGAGGATGGCAACATGTACATTTCTACAGCCCTTCTTCAGCAATGACAATACAAACGTTGGTCTGAGCCTGGGTAATGTAATTGTGTGATACACTGCCTAGCATGCTGACTCCTGGTAAATGGGGTGTGTAGCCTTATTTCCACAGATCCATGGCTGCATTTAAGGATGGGAGGGACATGCAGTGTTTTTGCAGACATACAGTAACTCTGCTGGTTTGGGCAGTGGAAGTCTGAACAACATTGCCTGTGCTAATGGATGTCAGAGTCCATGATGTTTTCACATGCTCATTTGTGACATTACAAATGTGTTTCGTCCAGAGGGTACTACTACTGAGGGATGTGTGTACAATTTTCATATTGCCCCCATGGATATGTATGCATTATGCACAAGATTGAAATGCCTGAGTGTAACACTCTTGGTGGAAATTCACCTATGACACATCAGATTAATGTACTTCAGAGATATCATCCTTCCATTGTTTTCATTATGTGCTCTGACTCGCATGTGAAGGCACTGTTTGCCCTCTCATATTGTACATGCATGTGAATGTTCGGATGGCCCACGTTTAACCTCAGTGTGAGTCCCCCTGGCCTGCACAGATACTGCCCAATTTGACAAGGACCCATCAGTAAATAAACAGAGTGAAACATATGTGTTGTCTTCCACCCTATTTATCCACGAGCAATCTTAGGCCTGAGGAATGCACAAGACAGACCTTGTGAGAAGAGTGTGAGTATGTAAGATCATGTCCCTAAGTGTGACATCCATGACACAGGTAGCCATTCACAGGCCAAGGACATTGAGGGGTGTGTAGTGTTGGACACAGTGAGTCTGCCCCGACACATCATTTCCAATGTATTGTATGTCTTGCTCACCCACATACTGCATCACAGAAGAGAGCCTTCTTCACATTGCATTCTGTGCTGGCATTCTGCATGTGTATGAGATGGCCATGTACTGTGTCCATCATCATGCCTGCATACATTTCTATGTGATAATCTGTTGCAAATGTACTACTTGTCATGCTGTATGGCCTCTGCTCAACATTTCTGTATTGGTGTGCTATGTTTTTGCATGCTCCTGTACTGACACACAGTGGTACATAACACAGTGTCACTGAAACTTCCTCCCGTGCCTGCAGCTTAAAGTCCGCCAGCGTAAGGCCTTATGGAGGACCATTGCACGCAAGGTGCGGGCTCTGGGTGTCTCCAACCGATGGCACACACACTGTCACAAGAGGTGGGATGACATCTGCCGGCTGAGCAAAAATGTGGCAGAGATGACGCTGGGGATGCTCCCTCAGACTGGAAGGTTGGCGCGCAGGAGCATGACACCACTAATGGCCCGCATTTTGGCAGTGACACAGCCAGAGCTGGATGGACGTTTGAGGGCCCATCAACAGCAAGTTGGGGGTGAGTGTTCTGCGAAGGGTGACTTTGGGTGTGAATGACTGCATGTATCCCAACCCTGAGCCATTGCGGAGCTCTGTGATGTTTCTAGTGTGATGCAATGGCTTCTAAGTGGCGTCTGTGTTAAGTGCAGCTGTCATGCATTTTCGCTACGTGTACTTTCTCATGTGTTCAATACAATGGCCCTTGACATTGCAAGATGAGATGTGGCCTTATGACATCTTCTGCATTATGGGTGTCATAGACACCACCGGGCAGTGAACAGCAGTGTGCATCATCTTAGTGTGCTTTTGTAGATGTGTGCAGTGCCTGACTTGGAAATTGTGAGAGCTACACATCTGACACCAATGTGCAACGGTCGTTGTGCTTCAACCACGACATGGTGGATATCAGTAGCTCATGGCCATTGTAAAAGGACATTTTGCCGTCAGTATCTGTGTTGTTCCCTTAAAGTGACGCCATGTGTGACTGAGACAACATGTTGAGATGTATATCTATCTCACCCACAGGCACGTAGGTATGCTTACAGAGATCAGTATGTTAGGTTACAAGGAGGCACGGGCCAGCTATTTGGCTGTGTCAACGTCACATGGGTCATTAATGTCAACTATGCATGTTTCCATGCATCTTCTGAGTTTTGCATTAAGGTTGCACATGCAGACTGCACAGGGTGGTGGGCAACAAGGGGGTATCATATTCTAGTCTTGTGCTTTGCTTGCCAATGATGTTTGTGAGTATGGCACTATACTGAACCTACGTCTCTGTCTATTGCAGCATCTACCGAGGGCACGGAAGGACAGGGGACGGACACCAGTGGTGAAGCTTCTGGCACGACTGCTACACATGAACTCACTGACACTGATGTGACCAGCGCCTCGGAGGGGGACTGGAGTGCCCTGGACGAATCACGCCAGGAAACACCAACCTCAGCATCATCTGACTCCAGCGGTGACTCCTCGATGTTGGTGGGCACAGGGAGTTTGAAATATGCCTCTTCTTCCACCACACATCGTCCAGTGCCCACCCTCCCGGCTACTACCAGTAGTGCTGGCCGTGCCCGCAGCCCTAGGAAGGGTAGAGTGTCCTTCCCCCCAGGCACCGCTGCCCCTGCCCCTGCCCCTGTCTCCCCTGCTGCCCTCAGTGTTGAGGCGGTGGACCTTTTGCACCAGCTGTGTATGCATCAGACTACTCTCCTGAATGCCTTCCAGGATCATGACAAGAAGCTGGCACAGGTAGTTGCCTTCATGGAGGGCATTCATTCTGACGTGGGTGGGCTACACAGAACTGTCCAGTCTTTGTCCTCCACAGTGACGGCAGCCATTCAGCTGTCACAGGCTCCCAGTACAGCTCCAGTCCCTTCTGCAAACACCCTGCCAGTGACACCACCCGACGAGAGTGCCCACATACCACAGCCCTCAGGCGCCAAGTACTCCACACGCAGCACACAATAGCAGCAGTCCAAGCGGCCAAGAGCACAGACACCATCCCCAAAAAATAAAATAGACACACAGGAGCGCAAAGGCAAAAGCCCTTCACGTGACACCCAGGGGCATCAGGCCAAGAAGCAGGCCTCAGGCTCACATTCATCCAAATCACCCCCATCCAAGGACACTTCCATCCCCACACCTGCTCCCAAAGACAAAAGAACAGTTGCCCTGTCTGCTGTGAAGCTGGTGCCTGCAAAGAGTCAGCACAAACAGCTCTCTGAGGCAGATTCACCCACAACGTCAACTCCCACCCACACCCCTGTGAAGCTGGGACAGGAGAGCAAAGTGGGGAGTTTACCTGGACAACAGGGGATGGAGGGAAAAAGGCAAGGCCAGACCAAGCGTACCACCAGATCCAGCATATCCCCACAGGGAGGGGCACCTGCACCTGGTACACCTTTGGTGGAGAGTGAGGCTGTTGTGACAACACCACTTCCCACTCCTGCCAAGACAATTCTTACCTATCGAATCCCCAAGAAGTGGAGACCCAGCCCTCCACATTCACCCTCTCACACTGTGTCTCACGGCAGCTTGTCTCCGCCTCCCTGTGCCACCATGCCACCCGGTCCAGCCAGCCCTCAGGCTCACACAGCCACTGATGCCTCTACCTCAGCTGGTCCTCTCTCTCCCAGCTCCAGTCCTCCAACTGGCCCGACAATCAGCCACCTCCCAGTTCAACTGACAGCCAAGTCTGAGGCAAAGTCCCCCTCCCAAACCCATCTCTCCCACAACGGTGCCTGGACTGCCCATTTGTATCCCCGGAGCTGTGTTGATTCCCATGGCAGTGTACGGTATTACCCACTCCCTGTGCAGTTTCTTATGCACACATGTACATACTTTGCACTATGGACTGGCCAATGGCCTTGCTGTTTGTCACTTTGGATGCCCATTTCCTGTGCAGTGTCTCATGCACACATGTACATACTTTGCACTATGGACTGGCCAATGGCCTTGCTGTTTGTCACTTTGGATGCCTATTCCCTGTGCAGTTTCTCATGCACACATGTACATACTTTGCACTATGGACTGGCCAATGGCCTTGCTGTTTGTCACTTTGGATGCCCATTCCCTGTGCAGTTTCTCATGCACACAAGTACATACTTTGCACTATGGACTGGCCAATGGCCTTGCTGTTTGTCACTTTGGATGCCCATTCCCTGTGCAGTTTCTCATGCACACATGTACATACTTTGAACTATGGACTGGCCAATGGCCTTGCTGTTTGTCTCTTTGGTTGCCCATTCCCTGTGCAGTTTCTCATGCACACATGTACATACTTTGATTTTGTACTGGCCAATGGCCTTGCTGTTTCCTACTTTTGATGCCTATCTGTGTATTATGTAATAAAGACAGTTACTCCTGTTGTCTGCTTTGTCAATGTCCTTGCTAAATTAAAGGTTTTATGTATGGGTATGGTTTCATGTGACATGCTCTGTATGCCACTTTAACATTGCCAATTGCTTGTTTTACTTTTTCAGAGTTTGCCAGAGGTGACAGGCACTTTAGTTCTTCTTGACTCTGAGGCTTGAGGGTGCAATGATGGTTGTTTGTGATGATCTACTGTTATCCTAATCATTCTATGGTCAGGTTTGCTAAATTGTACACATGTCATGTTAGGATGCAATACCACAACAGAGGTGAATTCTATCCACAGGATTACTTGCGAGCTGGCCAGGGTCCATCATATCTGTGTGATCTTTCTTGATGTGTGAACAGCAGTGTTAATGTGTGGTCATCTTGTGTAGGCCTGTCTTCCCAGTCACATGAGTACATTTGAATATGTGAACTTGAGTGGTCATACAGTGTGAATGGGCTGTCATTGTCAGTAGTGTTGATGTGTGTGTGCCCCGGCAATGCCAACTGCACACATGTATGATCCAGGTAATGAGTGCCTGTTTGTTTCAATTGTCAGCCATGTGCTTCAGATTGTGGGCACATGTAGGAGTTGTAGGTTGGGCACTGTGCAGTGTGTTGTTGTGTCCTTGCACTCCTGGGGGACACCTACTTGTTGTCGCTGCCTGTTGTGAGTATGCAGAGTGTGTGACTGCCAAGTCTGTGTTGTGTTTTGTTGCTCAGCCATGTGTCTTGTTACTGTTTGTGCTCACTGTGCAGACCTGCTCAGCCACACTGACATTATTTGTGAGTTTTCTCATGTATTGCTGTCACTTGACCCATTTTTGGCTCCAGTATGGTATGTGGTATGTGGAGTCATGCCATCCCCTATATGTGCTTCTGATGCCTACACATTGTGAGTAACTCCTCTATGTGTTTGTGTACTGTACACTCCTCACCTGACCACTACTGAGGTACACACCACTTCAATATCATTTCTTCCACCCCATGGCTTGCCAGTGTGTGAGCCTCCCCAACACTTCATAGTGTGACACTATACTGTGGGCGGATGATCTGTGTACAGGACCAATGTGCCACTCAGTACAGTTTCACAATTATTTATGTGTTGTTTTCTTCTACTATTTTGCAGTCATGGTTGCTCATGTGCAGTGCATATGTTTGAGCAGCACAGTTCTCTGGTCATGTTGTTTGCATCTGGGTTTCCCTGAGTTGTGCATCTGTGGGTGATGGGTAAGCTGTATGTGTGGTTGCTGAGGTACTGCTACCCTTCCTGGGTGTGATGTTATGTTTGTGCTGTGATGATTTGCGTTGTGGGAGTTAATGGTGTGGCACTCAGATATGTGTGCTACTGGTTTGGTTGGTGTGCACACACTGCTTGGAGTGCATGCAGTGCTGTCAGTGTATGTTGCCTTGTACTTTCCTGGTGTGCATCCCCCTGATGTCCAGCTGAATTTGCTATGTGATGGATTGGTATGTGCATCTGTTGTGTTTTTGTTGTAAATGTATGCAGTGTTTGGCCTGTGTTGGCTCTTTCTACTGACAGGTGCAATGTGTGTGTGATGTTCTATTTGCATGACATCGTGTGTGAGTAGTTTGTGCATTGTGATACATTCAGATGTGTGTTGCATGTGTAGTGTGCATTACTTGTGTGTCTGTCACATGCAGCAATGTGGATTCTTGTTCATGAGCTTGTTTTGAGTGCACAATGGTGGTTTATCCTCCTATTTTTGCCCTGTCACTTGTCAGGATTGTGCATGTGCATGCTTGTGGTACACTATGGCACCATGTTCACTTGATGACTGGTGTGGTGTGTATGTGTGTGTTAGCTGATTTGTTACATTGATTCCAGTTAGTGTTCATGATTGGCTTTTGGAGATGCAATTCTTGTTTGTGTTGGGGTATGGTGTCTGTGCATTGGTCCAGAGTGACAATGTTGTGTATTCCTGTTCTGTCTAGGTTCACATTGCCTTTCCACTGTTTGGCTGCACATGTCTGGGCTTGTTGGACTTCTGTGGATGTTGTTTGTGAGATTTGTGCTTGGCTATTGTTTTTGTGTCAGCATTGGTTCAGGCATCCCTGAGTGTGAGTCTGATATTTGTGGATGCACCACAGGGTGTGTGATTGGTTGTCAGTGACCTCACAGGACATAATTTGCACCATTCTGTGTGTTTCTCACAGGTGTTGGGTGTTGCAGGTGTTAGATGGGTAGATGTGTGGCATGTGTGAATGTCCTACTTGTGTTTGACAGTCAGGGAGTGTGACAATGAGACATGTGTGTTGTGCTGATGGCATACACATGTCAAGTAAGTTGACACAGATGTGTGGCTGGTCACTGTATGACTTCAGACCCTTCCTGTCATTCCTGTGCCTATGCATGGCTTGCCTTGATGTATCCCTGAGTTGTTGCACAGAGGTCACTTTGGTTTAATTTCACTCACTGTGCCACCCATGTCTGATTTGATGGCCTACGGGTGGTGTGATATGTTCCTTCTCTTGCATGTGATGTACACATGCTATGTGGCTTGCTCCATGGTTTCCAGCAATGGCCACTTCACTTTTGGCTGGCCCATTTATTGTCCTCCATTGCTGCTGACCTATGGTATGGGTGTCAGTGTGGGGTGTTTCTGAGTGACTTGACAGGCAGTGTGGACAGTTCAGTGGTTGTTCATATGCAGTGTGAGTCTTCACTTTGTAATTATACTCAGTTTGATTCACATGAGTGAAAGGTAGGTGTGAGGAGGAGGGTTGTCCAGCCCCTGTGCTTCTGTGCAGGGTGTTCCTCTTCACCCACACCTTCCCAGACAATCTCCCTTGTCCTTTGATGTGTGAGGTGCGAGGTCTGGCTACACCTGGCTGATTAATTGTGCAGGGGGGCACAGGAGGGGCACACAGCATGTGCTCAAATGGGTGTGTGATGCGTACTGTGGGAAGGGTGAAGGTGGAGCCCTGTGAATCTGGCTGGACTGCCCATGCCTGGCGCCGGCCCTGCCTACTACATTGTGCGCATGTTTTCCTGTGTCTTCAACGCTGCGGTGACTTTCCCGGGACATTGCAGTGATTTCACGGTTGATGGGTGACCCGGATGCGGAGGTGTGGGTTTCTGACATTTAGGACATGTGTGGGTACACTGGGGGATATGTTCCTGTCTGATGTGGACAGGAACCGTTTGTCAGCACAGGAGTTGTGTGTTGTGGTTGTATGCGGAGTTGTGTATTTGCGTACCTGCGGCGTTGTCCGCGACGGTGTATTATTTGCTGCTGGTTGATGAGGTATAGCAGCGGAAAGGCTTGAAGGGCTGGATCCATAGCGGTCATGACCGCGTGGAGGGGACCGGGAGTCGAGTTTCGCTCTCCGCTGTAGTGCTTCCAACGTCTCTGGGTGGGTGGATTCTCCGCTGCGGTGTGATGGGCTGTTTGCGGCATCATAATTTGTACGGCGGACGGGACGTCATTCCGCACTGCGGTGTGTCTCGATTGGCTCCTTCCGCTGCGGTTGCGGGCGGAAATTTCTGGCGGTTCACGTAACTCCGCAGCGGATGGAAAAAGGGCTAAGTTTGCCCATCGTAATATGGCGGACGCGAGGACCGCTGCTGGAGTGCGGAAAAGGACATTTTCCGCCACTGCCAGCACCACGGATGTGCCTCCGCCCGCCATCATAATGAGCCCCTTAATTCCTATCCAACAAGATTTGCATTGCTGGGAGGTAAGACTTAGGGGCTCTTTGCATTGCTGTGAGGTAAGACTTAGGGGCACATTACGATGGCGGAGGGACCACCTAACTATTACGGCCGAATTTCTCTGGTTTTGTACGAGTAAAATGTCCGCCTAATTATAATGTCACTGAAACCTGTGGTTTTTCAATGAATTTCTAAGGTTTTTTTAAATGCTAATACCTAGCTATAACGTCCCTGAAATCTGTGTTTTTTCCAGTGAATATATATATATATATATATATATATATATATATATATATATATATTACCTACTGGCGGGCGCCAGTAGGTAGTTATAGTTAGGAACTAGGGGTCGATTGCGATCTCGGTCGGTAGGGCTCCGAATCGGATTCGGCTTTACCGGATCCGAGTCGGAGGCTTTGTTTCTGACCGAGTTGTACTGAGGTCCGGACGCCCAAGTACGATGCGATTGAACGCGAAATCGCCGACCGACTCGTTTCCGGGTCCGAACCGCTCCGTCCGACTCGTTCGCACTCGATTCGTACCGCGCAATGGAGACGTTTTATGACCGAGCCAGTACGATGCACGATCCACACAGCCAGATCGAGTCGGAGCCTCCGACACGAAAAAGCTCTCGGAGGCGGACTTCGGGGGTCCGTGCCGGACCCCCCTTCACCCGTAGCCGTACGAGTCGGACACAGGGGGGACCCATGGGTCCACCCTATACATGCGTGCATGGTGCGGATGGCACCAACGCATACCAACTACAGGGGGCCCCCTTGTGCGCAACATACCCATTGAGTCAATGGGAGCCCATGTACGCGTCGTACGACCGGCTCCCATTGACTTCAATGGGAGTCCGACCGTACCGAGTCCGGCAGCATACGGCCGCATCGTACTCGCTTGGTCGGACTGCAAGGGTCCGGCTCGGTCAGAAAACAATCCGGATCCGGATCGGTCGGAGAGCTTTCCAACCCAGATCGGAATCGGCCCCTTAGTTTCCATAGGAAACGCGTTTTTTGATTTGCCAATATCTTTGGCGCCGTTTGACGAATCTTCACGAAATTTTCAAAACTAATGGGGCGCTCTAGTCAGCTCCTGTCTTGAAAGTTTCGGGCTGATTCATCAAGCGGGGGCCGATAAAAAAGGGGGGTCCCAAAACACGTTTTCCCCATGTTAATTTCCATAGGAACTTTAGACACGGCTACACCCTGAACTGCTGAACGGAATTACACCAAACTTGGCAAAAAGGTAGCTCTTGGTTCAGAAAGCGCCCTTTTTTAAAATGGTGTAAATCCGTTCAGTAGTTGCTGAGAAATTAAAAAAATAAAAATATTGATATCTGAGCACCGAGGAGGATTCGCGACTCCTCCCGAGCACGAGCTTCATTTTGATTGGCTGTCAACACTCCAAACCAGGAAGTGTTGACCGCCGTCTTGTAACCGAGTCACAAGAAAAAGGGTGAAAAAACATTAAAAAACAAGAAAAGGGGGCAGGGTACAAACACCCTGACCCCCTAGGCCTACTCAGGGGGTCCCACAAGGACCCCCAGGGCCCAAAAAAGCATTTAGTTTATAAAAATCAGCCGAATTCGCGCTGGGTGCGCGAACCCAGTGAATTTTTTTTTTTAAACGAAGCGCGCGCTTTGTTTCCTAATTGCCCCCGGGTGGGCCAGGTCCCAGGGGCAATGCCGAAATAATTAGCGGGGGCCCATGGGGGCCCCCGCAGCCCCGGGGACTGCCACCTCCCCAGGGTTTAAAAAAAAAAATGTGTGGTGCTGCCCCGGGGAGCGCCATCTCCCTGGGGCTTTTAATTATTTTGGGTGGGGGGGCATCGCGGGTCCCCCCAAACCCCGGGGACCACCACCTCCCCGGGGTTACATGATATAAATGCGGGGGGCCACACGGCCCCCCCGCAGCCCCGGGGACCAAAACTTTCCCGGGGCTGTATTCAAAAACAAAGTGTTGCATGTTGAGAGGGGGGCCGCACGGCCCCCCTCCTGGAGCCCTTGATGGCCCTGGGGACCACCACCCCCCAGGGCCAGCTCCTGCAATGTCCCGGGGTGCCCACCCCCAGGACATTGCCATTTGCTATGGCAGGGCGGGGTCATAGCAAACTCCTGCTTTGCTTCGTTGAAGCGAGAGCAGGAAACCTGCCCTCGCTTCAACGTAGCAAAGCAGAATTGCTTTTGGGCAAGTGGAGCTGCATGTTAGCAGCTCCCCTTGTCCAAAAGCAATGCCGGCTCCTGCAGGAGGCAGAGAGCCGGCAGGGACCGTGGAGGCATTGGGGCTCCACCCACGGTCCCCAGCGCTGAGGGCCGGCCCCGGGGGATGGGGTCCCCTGGGCCATAATTGGGCAATAGCGGCCCAGGGAAGGGAGGCCACGTGGCCCCCTTCCCGTTATTTTTTTTTTTAAATGCTCAGCCCCTGGGGGATGGGGTCCCCAGGGCCCAAAAAATACTAATAGAAGGGGGGTCACACAGCCCCCCTTCTAAAAATATTTTTTTTTAAAGAAAAGCCGGCATCTCGCTGGAGGCACCGCCCCCTCCCTGCATCACTCTGCAAACGCATCCCCTGGCGCGTTCTAAGTTGGGGGATGAAGTACCCTTCAGTCCTGAGGGTCCCTGGGGGCCAACTAGCCCAGGTACCCAGGTACCTCGAGTAAGCCCCACACAGTGGGATTGCTGAGAGGTGGTCTGAGGCCACGCCCCTTTTAATACCACTCTGCAAACACGCCTCTTGGCGCATTGCTGGTGGGGCGATGAGGTCCTCTTGTGTCCTGAGGACCTCAGGACTAAAGTGGACTTCATCACCCGCGCAGCAGTGCGCCAGGAGTCGCGTTTGCAGAGTGGTGTAAAAAGGGGGTGTGGCCTTTGAGCACTCTCAGCAATCCAGCTGTATGCGGCTTACTGGAGGTAACAGGAGGGCTAGTTGGCCCCCAGGGACCCTCAGGAGGAAAGGGGACTTCATCCATCAACCAAGAGCACGCCACGAGGCATATTTGCAGAGTGGCGGAGAAAGGGGGTGTGGCCTGTGTCCACCTCTCAGCAATCCCACTGTATGGGGCTTACTGGAGGTAAGAGGTAAGGCTAGTTGGCCCCTAAGGACCCCCAGCAGCGAAGGGGACTTCAATCCCCATCCAAGATCACATCAGGGAGCACGTTTGCAGAGTGGTGGGCAAAGGGGCCCGACCTGCTATGGGAAGTTAGCAATCCTGCTCTGTGGGACTTACTGGAGGTAATAGGAGGGGTAGTTGGCCCTCAAGGATGTCCTTGGGGGCCAACTACCCCTCTTGTTACCTCCAGTAAGTCCCACACAGTGGGATTGCTAAGACGTCTTCGGAGGCCAGGCCCCCCTTTCTCCACCACTCTGCAAACGTGCCTCCTGGCAGACTACGGGATGGGGGATGAAGTCCAATTTACTCCTGAGGGACTTTGGGGGCCAAGAAGCCCTCCTGGTACCTCCTGTAAGTCCTACGTAGTGGAATTCCTGAGCACTGGTCGGAGGCCCAAAACTTTGTCCATCCCTCTGCAAACGCAACTACTAGTTAAAGAAGTGTTTGCAATGTAATAGATTTCGCATTTGCGAGAGTTAGAGCTGTTGCCGTTGTAAAGGTAAAAGTTTTTTACTAATGTTTTTTGGAGTGGAGTGGATGTACGTTGTGTGTAGTGGAATTATGTGGTAAGTTGTGCAGTGAAATTATGTGGATAGAAAGTATGTGGTATTTATTTATAGGAATTATGTAGAGTGAGATTATGTGTTATGGAGAGTAATTATGTGGTATGGTAGCCTGTGTTGTGGAGTGGTAACCCCAGGTTTAGTCTTCCTCGTTTCCATAGAAGCTCAACTATGAACTCAGTGAGACAAAGAAAGAAGGAATCACTGAGGAGCACTTGTGGACCTAGTCAGAGGTATGAGCAGGGCCACTGGAATTATGCGACTGTTTGGCTGCACCGACTTTCGCACAATTATACATTTTCCCCATTAGCCACATAATCCATCATCTGCTCCCTAATCTTGCAGATTTGAACAAAAAAAGCCTTGTTTCTAGCTCAAACGGCTCAAACAATTCTAAAAATGCAGCGACAAGTGTTACATCGTGGTGGAAGGCACTTTGCAAACCTAGAATGGTTACCTGTTACTTACTGCTAAATGTGGGTGTTAAATTGGTACTAATGGTGTGCAAGCCACTCTTGCTTCCTTCTGCGCCTCTCTTGCCTCTTTCTGCATTTCTGTTGCTTCTTTCTGCACATTTCTTTCTTTTTCTGTACTTCTCTTACCTCTTTCTGCAAATCTCTTCTACTTTCTGCACCCTTCTTCCCTCTTTTTGCAACTCTCTTGCCTCTTTCTACACCTCTCTTCCCTCTTTCTGCACCACTTTTGCCTCTTTCTGTACCTCTATTACTTCTTTCTTCACCTGTCTTGTCTCTTTCTCCACCCTTTGTGCCTCTTTCAGCACCTCTGTTGCTTCTTTCTGCAGTTCTCTTCCTCTTTCTGCGCCTCTCTTCCTCTTTCTGCACATGTCCTACCTCTGTAGGCATAGTTTGAAATTAGCATTTAAAAAACCTTTGAAATTCACTGAAAAAACCATAGGTTTCAGGGACGTTACAGTTAGGAATTAGGATTTAAAAAACCTTTGAAATTCACTGAAAAAACCATAGGTTTCAGGGACGTTATAGTTATAAATTAGCATTTAAAAAACCTTTGAAATTCACTGAAAAAACCATAGGTTTCAGGGACGTTATAGTTAGAAATTAGCATTTAAAAAACCTTAGAAATTCACTGAAAAAACCACAGGTTTCAGGGACGTTATAGGTAGTTGGACATTTCACTCGTAAAAAAACTGAGAAATGTGACCGTTATAGTTAGTTGAGCTAACTATAACTCGCGCCCCTGCAATGCACTGCTGATGACGTCACATATTACATCATTCATGACATGGTCAGTGACATCACTGATGACATCATTGATGACATCTCAAATGACATCACTGATGACATCACTGATGACATCATCCACATGATAATCTGATGCACCTCCTCATACCCTAATATAACCTTTGATACACCCACTCTAAAAATACAGACTACCATTTTCGAAACCATAGACACACCAATACCAGTTACTACATACCCACTCACTGATTCCTAGGTCTACACACACATCCACTCATTCACCCATACAGTCACTCATACATGCAGTCACTCATCAATACAGCACTATCATATGCTCTCATACACATATACAGACACTCACACACCGCCACTCATCTATAGAGTTACTCACACACCTAGTCAGTCATGCAAAGAATCAGTGACACTCCCATTTACTCACCTATACAGTTATACACACACCACCTCACTTATTCATACAGCTACTAACACATACTTACTCTCTTATACAATCACTGATACAAGCACACACTCATCCACACAGCCACTCTCACAATCACTCACTCTCACATATAGTCATTTATATACTCCAACACTCACATCTACTGCCTTTCACATATGTAGTTACTCACACATGTACCACTGAGATATCCATTCACTCACCAACACACCCATACACATACTCACCCACCCATACAGCCCTTCACACATGCAGTCTTGAACCCATACACCCAGTGAATCACCCACTCACACATCTATGCACAGAGTCACACACCCCCACCCACCCACACAGACACTCAGGCACCCATACAGATACTCAGACAACCAATCAATAACCCATATAGACACTCATGTAGCTACTCACCAACCCATGCAGCCGCTTACACACCAACTAACAGACTGATACAGACATTCACACAGTTTAGTCACTAACCCATGCATTCAGTAAGACACGTTTAATCACTCACTTATACAGTCAGTCACGCACCTACTAAATCATCCATTCAGACACTCATACACCCACTCATTCTTCAATACACCTTGGCATTTATATATATAAAACATATTTAAACTTTACAGAAACACACAGTCACTGGATGATGTCATCAGTGATGTCATTTGAGATGTCATCCGTGATGTCATCAGTGATGTCACTGACCATGTCATGAATGATATAATATGTGACATCATCAGCAGTGCATTGCGGGGGCGCGAGTTATAGTTAGCTCAACTAACTATAATGGACGAATTTCTCTGGTTTTGTACGAGTGAAATGTCCAACTAACTATAACGTCCCTGAAACCTGTGTTTTTTTCAGTGAATTTCCAAGGTTTTTAAATGCTAATTTCTAGCTATAACGTCCCTGAAACCTATGGTTTTTTCACTGAATATATATATATATATATATATATATTCGTTCCAACGTCTGCTTCAAAATTCACCACAGACTCCAGCACGCTCGGGGTTGCTTAAATGCGTGTTTATTCAGGCTACATACAGGTAGGTGACGCGTTTCAACCGCCCAAGCGGTCTTCTTCAAACCTAAAGTCGCCGCCATTTTTTCTCTTTTATATTCGTGAAATGCTTAAAGTGATAGTGCAACATTAGCAGCAAAATAACAAGCTTTAAAATATAAAGTGACAGTGCAACAAACTTTCTCCTAAAGTGACACTTGCAATCAAATTCATCACGCATTGTCATTGTTTTTGTTGTATAGTGCTCAATGATTCAAGCAACTAAAAACCCACAATAAAATCACAAGTTTTGTACCTATTAAGCAATAAATATACTTAAAACAATTAGACAATAAAACAATGTTCAATCTTTAGACAAGTGCCTTATTAATGGCCAACGTAATTGTGCCCCATCCCATCGGGGCCAATTGTCTGCCATCAATAGTCCTTGTATGCAAATGTCACTTAATTTATAAAGTGAAAAGTGCTGTGTGCAAATAGCGTCTCATTGTTTCACATTATAAAATAAATATGTGAAACTAACTCATACAGGATATATCTACAGGTACTCTGAGAAGAGCCCACTGTAGCTTATTCCTATCTTAACCATTGTGGGCAAGTGCCCTTAAACTTACAATGATTTACAAGGCTATTCACAACCTAACTAAAGTGCTATGTGCTACAAACCCAAGTGCAACCATATATTTAAAATATTTACATGGAGTGGCTGCTAATCAGCAATTTATAAACTTAATCAGCTATTCTCTCCTCAGGGAGAGACAACTGCATAATTATAAAACCTCTGAACCCTGCAAAGTTAAGAAAACATAAGAAGAAAGAAGAATTGTACTCAACATCTCATCTCACGGGTACTGATTCTGTTACAATTATACATCATGAATCACAGGTGTACATGTAAATCTTCTTCAGTATTATGTCCATACGGAAACTTACTATTGAATCTGAGAATGTATTGCGATTCAAGCTGCCTCAGGCATCTCTCTCTATTCCCCCCTCACAATCTTTGTTGGACTTGATCAATCACAAAGTATTTTAGACCTTCCAGCTTACCGCCATGAAACTTGTGGAAGTGTCTAGCCATGGGGTATGACTGATCATTGTTATTTATGGCTCGAATGTGCTGTAAGGCCTGTTGGTGCACTGGTAAAATGGTACTCCCTATGTACATTTTAAAACAAATGCATTTTAAAATATACACCACAAATTGACTTTTGCACGTCATAGGCTTCATGATTTGCCACTTTTTATTGGAAAATGGCAAGGGTACCTCCGTAAAATTCTCTCCATACTTGCACGCCTTGCATTTGTGGCATTTCCTGAAGCCTCTGCTCTCCCAAGCCATGTTGTTTGTTGTGGGATACCTGGGGTATTAGTGACCAAAGCCTGCCGCAATGATCTTGCTTTGCGGAAGGTAATAAGTGGTCCATTGCCCAACTTTTGGCCCAAAAATGCATCTCCACGTAGTACATGTCAGTGCTTTTGCATGATACACCTAATATATATATATATATATATTACTTTCATTTCACTGTTCTGTCCAAAGTCACCGCTCTCAAGGTAGTGGGTGCCGTGACCCGCGAAGACGGACTTGTGCATACTTTCAATCACCTCCAATGGAAACTGCGCACTCCCAAGCTGATTGTAATTGTTAATTGTTTGGCTTGCAACACTGACAAATGCGTTTCGGACTCCTGGCCTTTCTCAATGTCAGTTTCACTCTCTCGCGTTTCACATTATATTACATGAAAATTTAATTGGGAAATTGATTCACATCAACATACATGAAGGACTACATGTTAACATGCATTAGTATATCTAATGTGTCTTGTACATAGGTGGTTTGATTGATCACCCCTCCCCTTAAAAAAAAGTCCTCAAATTCGGACAGTGGTTCAAGCAATGATTGAATGCCTGAAAGTATAAGGCGACTCAGAGGTGGGCATTGGGGTTTGTGCATTTTCAGCAAGATATAAAATGCCGGTATTCTAGGTGAGGGATTCACCAAAAAAGTCAGCCTCTTTAGCAGTGATCCAGTTTTTATCTTTGACGTAGTTCACCATGGCTTTCATTGTTCCCTGTAATTCCACAGTGGGGTCCCTCATGAGTGGCATATATTTGGTGCATACTCCCAAAAGTCCTTCTGCCCTGAAGAAATTGCCAACAAGTAGGAAATGGCAATGAAACATGTTGGCTGTTCTATTTAAAATGATCCAAACATGGTATGGTGTTTTTAATCATGAGTGCGGGCATTAGTAATTACAGACAATTGCTTATTGCCTTTTCCAACTCTTTTTCAACTTTTTTCTTGTGAGGAAGAAGTTTCTCCTCCCTCTAAGGGGACCTTGGGGGGGGGTTGATGAGATGGGGTGTACACATAATGTAATCAGATAGTTCAAAACACACACACAACATTCTTCTGAATTTGTTCAGGTGTTGGTTCCTTCCCATGCATAGGAAAGCTGTCGATGATGATAAAGTGAGCAAATTGGTGAGAATCTGCCAATCGTTCCTTGGTGGTTGCTTATGTGAGGTACTCCCTATGTTTTTCCCCTTGGGTGTTTTATATTTGCACTTTGTCCATCCCTCAGCACTGGACCTGTTTCTTGTTTATTAAACATAACACACACACAAGGATGTTTTTTTAGATTAACACTAGAGCTAGTCCTATCCTTGATCTAGAAGAAGGGGACCCCGTGATTTATAAAAAAGATTAGATATGTGTGTCATACCAAGGGTCTTTGTGTAGAATGACTAGTTGAGTGGAGGGCGCCCTTAGGGGCCCATTATGATGCCGGACGGAAAAGCCTTCCGCCCTCCATGTTGCCGTAAAAATACCACCCGCATGACCCGCGGCATTTCCGTTGGCCAAATTAGATGCAATGTACGCAAAATCACACCGCGGCGGACCGATGTCACAAAAGACCGTCCACCTTGGTCGGAAAAGCTGCAAATCCGACCGGGGCGGACGGGGAAAGCTGGTCGCGGCTTGAAAAGGCCGCTCCTGCCGCGGCATGACCGCACGGCCAATTACGATGAGAATGCGGAGCTGGCGGACCGAGCACTGCGTCCGACTGCCCGCATGCACATAGGCCAAATGAATGGCGGACGGAACCAACTTCACAACAATGCCCGAAGTGTGCCTGTACTCCCTGCCGCCCTCAATCACAACACACACGCCACAATGATACACCCCAACTTGCTCCTGGTAAGGAAAGCCATGCGCAGCATGGAAGAGACATCTGGAGGTCATCACTCATGTGGACACACCCACATACCACAGTATGAAACCAACCCCTTCCTGGACCAGCATCCTTTGCACACCACAAGCCGAGACAGAGAGACAGGACACACCTCACACACTTCACATATCTCCACCACTACCTTGCACCCTGCACCCCTCATTCAATTGCACCATGCCCCCCAAGGCAATGCCCAAATCCACCGACTTAGAGTTGAGAGTGACGGTAGACGAGACAATCAGGGTAGAACCACATTTGTCTGGGCACCTGGTCCAACACACCCTACTTGCGCGCAGATGTGTGCAAGTTTCCACAGCAAAGTCAATGCTGCAGGGACAACTCTACACACTGTGCGTGACATCAGGAAGCGGTGGGGCGACCTCAAGGGCCAGGTCAAGCAGCGGCTACAGGGAGGAGTGAGTCACACCACGGCGAATCTGCAAACACCTCTGAGCATGCAGCAGGTTCCCCCCCAGCCAAACGGCAGAGGGGGCGTCCGAAAAAGACCCCGTCAGGATCATGTGGCACAGCACCGTGCCGTACCAGTTCTCGGAGCAATCGCTGACATCACCACTGTAACACCGAGCATTGACTGTCGTTGTAAACACCAAACCACATTGCCACAAGGATGGGAGTGTTCGTTTGCACTTTTGAACTCTACCATTGTGTGTCCTACCCTAACTATCCATGTACCATCAACTCCTACTTCACCCCTCACCTGTCACACATCGCAAAATAAACACAACTCACAACAGTATGCCTTCGTGTCAAGAGCATTCTCATCACAGTAAGTGGCATGCTGACTCACATTGCAATGTATCCGAATATGTAAAAGTGAAAATCCATTGAGAGAGCGGAGGTACCTGGAAAGACACAAGGAAACAACAGTGCGTTGCCATAATATGCAATAACCGCAAAAGCACACCACGAGGCAACACTGTACAATATGCATTACAGACAACACCGGCAAACACCATCAACATGGACAGCAGGGGGACTGGAGCACCCGACTGCACCTCCCAACACAGTTTCGCCCTTAGCATCCTGGTGAATGCAGTCCAGTTGAAAAGCTTACTTCTGTTACCATTGTCGTGTGTCACCTAGGTTGGTGCAGGTCAGTGCTGTGAATCGCTAGACACATGTGTGTCGCGTTATCCTCCCACATCAGTAGGGGTAAGATACATTGTGTGCTGAGGAAGCTGCCAGATTCTACTCGGGTCTCTGTACCTCTCCCTGCCCAACTCAGGTGAAACACCTCAGTCACATGACAAATAGGCATCATGACTGAACTGCATTTACCAGAATGCCAAGGGGTGAACTGTGCTGGGAGGTGAAGCAGTGTGCTCCCATCCCCCTAATAACATCATCATGGACATGACGGAAGTTGTCACAGATCACACAGCGCAGAACAATGAAATCCTTAGCAGTGTGCCCACAAGAGCCAGCATCACAACACATCCTGTCATGTGGACGATGGTAACATTGTTGCATTCACACACTCAAGTACTGTTGCACAGGGATTTTCATGTGACATGTATGGTCTATGTATGTTTACCCACATGTACACCAGTCCCTGACAACATACCCACGCTACATCTGTTTTACAAATGAAGTTATCCTCTCCTGAATGGGCACAAGTGCTGCGGTCACAGGGCAGGCATCGCGTAAATAGGAACTGTTGCACGCCATGTTCCTTGCTGTAGCAATGTCCTCCCCACTCCCCCATATGTGATTGTAGATAGTCATTTGTGGCCTCACATTCCCACAGCGAAAGCGGACTTCAATAAGTGTGCAGGCACAATGGGCTTCTGTTTCAGCAAGTAGTCGCTCCCACATCAGCCCGGAGACCTTCGAATTCCAGGTGTCCTGACCGTCCCGCGCGATTCAGTCACTGCTGAACACGGCACTCCCACTTTTTACCGGGGGACCGACACAAGAATCATAGAAAGCCTCTGCTACTGAAGGCCGTTGCACACTTTTTAAAAAACATGTGGGCTCTGGCCTTGTCCCTTCGTTTCATGCGAATTCTGGAGTTCTACGGGGTGTCATTCTTCCAATTTCCCGACTGCATATAGCGGTTTGATATCACTACTCGTGGCTGTACAGCTGAGTGCTGGTTCTAAGAGTGCTCTCACGCCATGTCTGCCCATCCTGTGGTCCAGTCGAACCCCTGTCAGTTGCAACTGTACTGTGACCACATGCAGCTCCTCTTTGGATGTGTCCCATTAGCTGTGCTACGCATCAGTTATAGGCTAACCTTCCGCTATGCCTATTTCACCTGCGTGCAGCCTGTGTTCTACTGCCGAAGATGCCCCTTTCAGTGGTCCCTGGAGGTCTGCCTTTCCAACACATCCCTTGCTGCCCTGGATGATGAGCTGTGGGTGAGTCCTTTGTTGGTCCATGATCAGTACTGTTCCGGTGATACACGTTTGTGGGATGCCTTCCAATGTGTCAGACAGGCTGACAGCTGTGCCTGTGCGTTTGCGCAAAGGCTCCTGTGCCATGCCTACATCGAACCTCTCCCCGTGTGCCATGGGATGCTCCTTTCATCCTCGTGGTGCGAGGAGCACATCTGTTCCTTCATACTGCTGGATTGGATGGCGGTCCTTTTTGCTGGAGATGATTTGGATCGTCTTTTGGAACTGATTGCCTTCGAGGCTACCTGTGCCTTCTTGGATTCGTAACTACTCAACAGCAACAGGAACTGTTGGTGACTAATTCAATGTCCTTTTAACCTTTTTAACGCCTACTAACAGGAATTGTCATTCAGCTCTCTGACTTTTGTCCTATCTGCATTTGCTTTGACTCTGCTGACCTCTGCGGTCTGTTTCGCTTGGTACCACAGACCTGAGCAACGGGGAGGCTGTCATCTGACCGTCATGGACATTGTCGACTGGCATGAGCCCGGCCTCCATCATGCAGCTGTAGCGCACGAAATTCACTTGGCGTAGTCGTTTTGCAAGTACATTAGTATTTGTCTGTCACATGAGAAGTGTCTGCAGAGCTTGTTCTCGGCGCGGTCCAGGAGCACTGCCTGTACATTCTGTCCGTGGTCAGAAGGGATTGTCCGTTGTCATTCTGTTCTGGGCAGGCCCTAGCACCCCCGCTCAACAAGGTGTCACTGCTGCTAGAGGACACGGGTGCCTTTTAGGTGTCATGGGGAGGCGGGCCAGTTGCCCCACACTTTGAGAGTGATCCATCCAGTGATGTGAGTGACACAGCACATGGGATGTACATTTCACCATGTACTGGCTGAGCAATGGTTCTGCTGGCAAAGCCCATAGACCTGGGACATCTCATTCGACTCCTCCCAGCAAGGGGTGGGGGAGTATGCTCGTGGGTCTTCGTCCAGAGGGATTATTGATATGACATCTTGCTTCATGTGTTATGGATGTGTCACTATGGAAACTGTATATGTACTCATGCATTCTTAACTTCTTGTGGCACGTATGTTGCCTGTATTGCAACTGTAGTAAATAAAGCACATTTCAAAGCGTGTCTTGTCTGCAACTTATCGACTTGTGTACACGCGCTTGCAAACCTCTGAGTGAGTGGGAGAGCTAGTGAGGCACTATAGCAATTGGGTCCTGTGCTAATGGGTGTTTTCGGGTGCTCAGTCCCTGCCTGCCCAAGTTCTCCAATCCCACGCATAGTCCTGTATGTGTACAAAATGCCAGTAACAGATCTCAAAGTTTGTTCGACAACAGCAAGGCACGCAGACACAGTCTTAGTCGCTCATTGTTCACTTACACTCAATGGAAGTAGTTGATGATGAGCTGTTGTCGCTGGTCAAGGCCTTCTTCCTCACCACTGTCATCGTCACTGGGCATGTGTGGGTTGGGTGCGGGGGCTGCTGCTGTTCATCGATGTCCAGAATCAGGGGGATCCTTCTGCGCATGGCCAGGTTGTGTAGCATGCAGCAGGCGAGTAACATCTGGCATACCTTCTGTGGTGGGTACTTAGGTGCACCACCACAGAACCAGTCTGGTCCAGGCACCTAAATCTTGACTTCGGCAGTCCAAATGTGCGCACCAACACACGATGTGTCCTCCCATGTGCATCATTGTATTGGACTTCCCCCGGCGTTGTTGGATTCCGCAGTGGGGACAGCAACCACGGATGATTGGGATGCCCAGAGCCACCTAGTTGTGAGACAGACAGGCAAACAGTGTGATCTGAATGTGTGGGGAGAGCAGCATGTCACACATACATCACAGTCATTGACACAGCCCACTCACCAACAAGCCAGGCCCGCTCGAGGTGCAGATTGGCCATCAATTGGTGTATGGTGCTGTTCCGCAAGATGTAGGAGTCATGTGCCGACCCAGGATACCTTGCACACATGTGTGGGATGATCTGATCCGCCTGGCATACCACTTGTACGTTGATGGAGTGGTAGTGTTTGCGGTTCCTCTAGATGTGTTCACTTGCCTGTGGTGGAACGAGGGCAATGTGGGTACCATCAATGGCTCCCACAACATTTGGAATGCCTCCCAGGTCATACAACTCCCCCTTCACAGCTGCCAATTCATCCCTCCTCTGGAAGTGGACAGGTCTGTCCTTGTAAGGCATCAATGCTGACAGGACGTCATGCAACACCATGCTGAACATGGGCTGTGACATCCCCTCGGCGCTGGCCACAGTGTACTGGAAAGACCCAGTACCGGAGAAATGCAGTGCAGCCATACTCTTCACTGTAGCAGACAATGCAGCCGGATATTTTCTTTTGGCCTTCAAATGGGACTCCAACTGGGCACATGGGTTTCGTAGTGTGCGGCGATCCAACCGGAAGCCCCGGATGATTTCGATGTCCTCCATCGTCGTCAGGTCGGGGACAGGGTGAAAGATGGGTGGTCTCCTCCTATGTATGTCAGGGTACACAGGCATGGGCTGAGTTCTAGATGAAATGTGGTGCACAGCTTACCCAGAGATTCGCACAACCACAACATTGACAGGCCTCATGGTCACGTGAATTGCACAAGTGACCTGCATTCAGACGTTGTTTTTCTTCACTCACTCGACATACTGACACTACGACATCCAAAGAAGTCGATCTGTATGGCATGTAGTACACTGCTACATCAAGGATGAGCTGCCCTGTGGTCAGATGGCACGGCACTAGTGTTTCCCAGCATCAGTGCTGAGTTGCATGTTGTTGCTGTCACTGCACGAGCGCAAGCTTCAGTCCTACAATACACAACACCATTACGGGATGAGGGCAGTGGGTGTCATCTGGACAACGTTACATGGTTGCACGGTGGACAGACACATGTGGACATTATGGGGTCAGTCCTGCGTGAATGTGTGTGGAATTTCCGTAACAGACATTTCAATGTTCACCTGTATGAGGCACAAATGCACATGGATTGTGTATACATGCCCACATGGCTGCCAATGAGCGATGATGTCGGTCAGAGCTATGTTTGTTTGTTCCACATGTTCACTCCTATGACGTGTGTGTGAACATTAACAGGCAATGGCAGCTGTGCACACTGCACGCCACACCAGTACGTGTGTTGGGAGTGCTAGGGGTTACAAGTATGTCTGATTTGCAGACAGTGGACACCTCTGATTGTCTGCCTACGTCACTGGCCCTTCACAAGTCGACCCCTGGCCAAGGGAGACCAGTCAGTTGTCAAGGGATGTACAAGCGATGTTCACAGGTTGGATGTTTCATTACACAACATTGGTTCAGTGCGAGAGACCTTTGTCCTTTTAGAATCCTTCCCTCATTTTGGTCCATGCTGGCCACGGGGCATGACTATGTATGTACTTTCACCCTCCTTTTCTTGGACATGCCATGTGTGTGTAGACTTGACTCAAGGGTCACACTCTCTCATACCTTCACAGTGTAGTGAGCAGCTGGTCACTGTTCTAGTTGTTCTGATGTACCAGCCAATCACAGAGAGCTGGCTTACCCCCCACGACACAGCCACCCAGCACAGGCGTCACTGGACATGTGACCCTGCCAACAAACGGGGCCGGACACACGTGCCCTGGGCCAGTTCTCCTATACATGTATGGTGTCTGTGTGGTTACTTTATATGCATGGGGGCCTCGTGGCCCACAACATTACACATGGGGTGCACCAATCACTTTAGGCAAATGAGTTGTGATGGGTGATGTAATTCGCATGGCGCAAATGCAGTATGTGTTCGCATGCACGGTAGCTGGCATCCGCAGCGATGACATGCATTGGCCCCAATTGGATGATGCAGGGTTGCGGTCGCAGCTTCCCGGCCACCGCGGTGTGGCAACCACTATGCAAATGAGCCATCGGCCAATGGGGCCCTTCGGCGTACATATTTTGATGTTGCGGTGTGCACGCTCTGCTACTGCGGGGCTCGTCATTGGCCCCAATTGCCTTCAGGGGCACCGAGGGTCACTCATGGGGATAGGGTGGGCCTCGCACTTTGCATTTGGCAGGTTGCCACATTCATCGTGGTGCCGCCACGCTTGCTGGGAGTTGTAGTTGTTCATGGGTTGCATGAGTGGAGATGTTTGGTACGTACCTCTGCTGTTGGGCACGGCAGCGTCTTGTCTGCGGGAGGTGTAGCAGGTTGTGCAGCGGGAAGGCCTGTAGCATTGGATCCATGGCGGCTCCAGTGCTTTCGATGGGTGCTGTATCGGTTCTTCCTCTCCGTTGTTGTGTTTCCGCCATCCGCAACGTGGTGGTTTTTATGCGGCGGTGGGAAGGGCTGTTTGCCACATCGTAATCTGTTTGGCGGACGGAAGGTGTTTCAGCATGCCGGTCCTGCTCTATTGGCTCCGCCCGCCACCCTTGTGTACGCAAAAAATGTGCGGAGCCTGACAGACCGCGGCGGACGGTAAATGGCCTCTGTAGGACCATTGTAATTTGGTGGTCGCAATGACCGCACCTGGGGCGGGAAAATGAACGTTTTCCACCACCAGCATGGATGGGCTTCTGTCTGGCATCATAATGAGCCCCTTATTGTGTATTCCCTCTTTTGCTCCTTTCTGTATACACTGGTCCCGATGATGCCAATTGCACCTGCACAAATGGGGAATCCTAGATTTAATTTGAACCAAATGCCAAATATGAATATGAATCAATTTCAGAATGCCATGCCTCAAATCCAAATCAGAATACCTTGCAACAATTTGTGTTATTCGAAACTGATGGTTCTGGTGCAGGGAATTCAGAATGATGGTGTCTGAGAGTGGAAGGAGATTGCGTACTTGGTGCAGTCTTAGAGGTAGACCAGAGTGGCCCATATGTAGATGCAAAGGTTAAAGGCTACCCCGTATCCTTTCTCATTGATACCCGTGCTACAAGGTCCAGAGTTAGAACAGTGGAAGTCCCAGACTTACCTCTCTACAGGAAAACTATCCATATTGTAGGAGTAACAAATCAACAAATCCAAAACCCAGTTTCTGAAAAAGTTCCAGTAAAGATAGATTAATTTGAAGAGAAACACCACTTGGTTGTTTGCAATTCAGGTCCTGTGAATTTGCCAGGAAGGGATCTATTGTGCAAATTAAATTGCATTATTTTTTGTACCCCTGGATGATGTCGCATTCCAGACACATGATGAGGATGTGGATTTTAAATTGATCAGACAGCAAAATATTCCCTTTGCTAACTATTGGTGAGTTACCAGAAGATATCAAAGAAACAGTGAATGCCAAGGTTTGTGATTTTACTGGGAAAGACATCAGACTAATTATAGGTGTAGAACCAATCTGAATTATGGTGAAACCCAATGCTAGCTACCCCAAAACACGTCCATACCATTTGAACCCAGAGATAATTACAGGAATACAACCAGTGATAGATGACATGTTACAGAAAGGAGTCTTGAAAGAGCTAATTGGAAGTCCATGTAACTCTCCAAGTATGGGTTTACAGAAACCCAACATTAAATATGTGATAGTTCAAGATTTAAGAAAAGGTAAATGAAATTGTAATGCACTGTTGTCCTGTGGTACTGAATCCAGCTACCATACTGTTTCAAATTCCACGTACGGCAGAATGGTTTACCCCAATTCAACTATGTCAGGCTTTCTTCTCAGTGCCATTGCATGAAGAAAGCCATTTTTTATTTTATTTTGGCTTCCAGCAGAAGGTATTAATATGGTGTCGTGTCCCCAAGGGTATACAGAAAGTCCATCTATCTTTAACCAGATTCTAAAAAGAAATTTGGAGACCCTGAAAATGCCAAACAAATCCACTCTCATTCAATATATAGATGATTTGCTTGTGGCATCAGAAATGCAGAATGCATGTAAAAATGACACCATCACACTACTGAACCACCCGGCTGAGAACGAACACAAAGTGTCACCAGGGAAATAGCAGTACTGTCAAAAAGATTATTATCTGGGACACATCATTGTAAAGGGAGCTAGCAAGGTGTCACCAGAAAGGGTGGAAGTAATCTTGCAGATGAATCCACCAAGAACTCCGAAAGAAATAAGAATGTTTTTGGGAATGGTTGGCTACTGTAGACAGTGGATACCAAACTTTTCCTTGGTGGCAAAGCCTCTAGTGAGGCTGACACACAGAGATGTGTCTGATCCAATTCCATGGAACAATGATGGTACAAAAGCATTCCTAGAGTTGAAGGGAAAACTGTGTTGCACTCCGGCACTCGGAATTCCAGATTATGCAAAATAATTCACAATGTTTTGCCGTGACAGAGATGGGTGCGCTTTCTTGGTTTTGACACAAACACATGGAGGATCTCGAAAGCCTATTGCCTACTTCTCTACCACCCTTGACCCTGTAGCGGCAGGACTTTCCGGTTGCCTTAAAGTGGTGGCCACAGTAAATACTAGCCTGGAAAAGAGCGAGAGTATAGCGATGGGATACCCATTAACTGTAATAGTCTCTCAGTCTGTGGAGCTGATGTTAACCAGAGCAAAGACTCAATATATGACCCACAATAGGTTGACACAATATGAACACAGTATCCTCTCATCGGACAATGTTGTTTTAAAAAGTTATTGCCTGTGAATGTTGATGACAGTTATGATGAAAGTAAACACAACTTTCTAGATGTTACGCAATTGTGCACTAAACCCCGCACTGACATTAAGGATGAACCTCTGACTGAGCCTGATCATGTGTTATTCATAGATGGCTCATGCTTGTCAGGTAATAATGGGACACTCAGAGCAGCATATGCTGTGTGCATCATAAATGATGTGGTTGAAGCTTCATGGCTTCAAAAAGTCTTTTCTGCCCAAGTTGCTGAATTAATTGCTCTGCAGTTTAACTGCTCAAATGAGAATCACCATATTTACTAACAGCCAGTATTGGTTTGGTGTAGTCCATGATTTTGGACAGTTGTGGTCACAGAGAGGCTTTCTTATATCCTCAGGAACCCCTATAAAGAACGGAGTGCATGTCAAAGACCTACTGGATACTTTGCAGCTGCCAGGAGAGTTAGCTGTGTTAAAGTGCTTAGCACATCAAGGAGGAAGCGGATACATTGCAATGGGCAAATGATATGCTGACTCAGTAGCCAGATACTGTGCTCTGTTAGGCTGTTCATTTAATGGAGGGTTCACTTGTGAGTCCAAAGAGGGGAGTTCTTTTGCAATGTTGGTAAAAGTCACAGATACATGGGATGAACTGAAACGTGTCCAGGAAAATGTGTCAGAAGCAGAACAGAATGGTTGGATAAAGGCAGGTTATGAGAAAATAATATTTGGATGTCAGGAGATGGGAGACCGGTATTACTGGATAGCATTTTTTTACCAATGACACAATACACCATGGATACACTCACTTTGGGAGAGATGCAATGGTGAGACTTTTCGGAGAGAATTGCTATAACCCCAGATTCAGGATGCAGGCAGAAGAGGTTTGCCATCAGTGTATAATTTGTCAACAGTTGAACGTAGGGAAACTGACACACGTCACTCTAACACACCTAGGGAGAGCAGATGGCCCATTCGACAGGATGCAGATACATTTTATCGAGATGTCTGTCCATAGTGGACTGAGATACATCCTAGTGATTGAGCGTGTTTTCTCAAGGTGGGTGGAAGCCTACCCAACTCGAAGATGTGACAGCTTCACTGTAGCGAAGTTGCTGTTGTGTGAATTGATACCCAGGATTGGCATGCCGATTTCCCTTGAGTCAGATAGAGAAACACACTTCGACAATGTAGTTATGAAAATTATCTGCACAGCCTTCAAGATTGAGCAAAGATTACATTGCAGTTACAGACTAGAAGCCTCTGGTATCGTTGAACAAATGAACGGTACCCTCAAGTCTAGATTGGCTAAAGTCTGTGCATCCACCTCTCTAAAATGGCCAGATGCTTTTCCATTTGTGCTGATGAGTATTTGGAGTATACCTGACAGGAAGACGGGGTTATACCCCCACAAAATCTCAATGGGCAGGGCAATGAGATTATGTGCGGATCCTGCAAATTATCTGTTAAGAATTACTGACAATATTATTCTGTATTACTGTAAAGGACTGGCTTACATCATCCGTTCTGTGTCTCATCAGGTCTCAGCTGCCACAAGATGCACATCAAGAACAGTGCACACTACCTGAATCCTGGTGAGTGGGTCATGATCAAGAAGCATGTTTGGAAGACTTGCCTTGAACCTAGATGGAAAGGCCCCGTTCAGGTGATCCTCACTACACATACAGCTGTTAAGTGTGCTGGAATCCCGAACTGGATTCATGCCTCGCACACCAAAAGAGTAAGCAATCCAGAAGAAGGGCCTTTGGTCTTTGATCCTGAGCAAAGAACATTGGTGATTGCACCACCAGTCGAGAGACCCCCCCAGGCCAGCAGCACTGTTTTCATTCACAGCAAGAGGATGAAGATCATTTGACAGAAAATCAAGTGCAAGTGCCTGAAATAACGCAGAGTGGCATGGAGATCTCTAACAAAAGAGAAGCTGAGATTGAATCACTGGGAGAAAATGCCGCTGATGTGGTCATGAGACAAGAAGATCCAGGCGAAGGAACTAGCACTGGAATAAGGAGGGTAAATCAACAAGCAGAGTGCACACAAAGCTATGAGAATAAGAATCAGAGAAAAAGTTACAGAAGATTAGGGACAACATTTTAGAAGAACACTGAGTAGGGTTAAGTATTTTCTGGTCATAATCTTAACTGAAAAAAAAGCTGTTAACTGAACCTCGCTGCAAGCTATTGGGCTAAGACTTATCATTCTCTTATAAGGAAGACTCGGGCTGCTTACTACAGTGAGAGGATTGAAATAGCAGAGAACTCCTCTAAGGAACTTTATACTATTTTTAATAGATCTCGTCTCTCGCTAGAACCTCAGCCCCGACCAACAACTCTATGGACTCTTGCAATAGGGTGGCCGATTTCTTTGCGGAGAAAGTAGAGAAGATTTACTCGACCTTCCCTGTTGCAGCACGTAATGGGTGCCAGGAGGATGAGGGGATGACTGACTTAGGGAGGCAGAATGTCTTCGTAAATTTGTGGTCCCCCTTGTGACTCTCTCACTGGCGTAGCCTTTAGCATTAAGTCTGGCTCTCCCAGAGACCCTGCGCCCCTAAGGTGCTAAAGGGGAGTCTTGAAACTCTGGAGCCTTATATCAGGCACCTTCTCGAGCTCTCCTTTACCACAGGAACGGTCCCAACAAGATGGAAAGAGGCGATCGTCCTTCCATTAAAAAAGAAGATTGATGTTAGTATGAGCCAATTGGAGAACCTACATCCGATTTCCCTGCTGCCTTATTTTGCTAAGGTTGCAGAGAAGGTAGTTAATACCCAACTGACAGCTCACATTAGCAAACATAGCCTGCTTCATCCCTCGCAATCGGGGTTCCGGACATCTTATTCCACCGAATCGGCGCTGCTTCTCTCCACCGAAATTATCCGCAAATATGTGGATGCGGGACAAACAGTGGCGTTAGTCCTACTTGACCTCAGCGCCGCATTTGATACGGTGGCTCATCCAACCTTACTTCAACGCCTGAGGAAAGGAGGTTTGGTGGACCGAGCCATTGAATGGCTTGAGTCCTTCCTGCACGAGCGTAGTTTCCAGGTGTCGCAGGAACCTTACTACTCTAAAAGTATTAAGCTGAATCAAGGGGTCCCTCAGGGCTCTATCTTGAGCCCTACCCTCTTTATTTTTATTTTTTATTTTTTTTTAAAGTCTTTATTGTAGACATCCAACACATACAATCCTTTATACACCAGGTTTATCCAAACAATATTTCCAAAACATATGTGGAAGATGTCTAATATATATCTTAATACCCAGCACCCCCTATCCTACCCCTACCTCCCCCCACCCAAACCCAAATGGAGCCCATGGCGGTAACATAAATTGAGCTATAACACAACCATAATGTACATTTCTTGGTAAAACCTCTTAATATAGTGACAACCTAAATAATACCAACAGTCTAAACATCCTATGCTAATCCCTTAACTTATATCAACACAAATCAGATCAAATCCTGACCTCATTCGTCCAATTCGTTATTGGAAGCCAAATTGCAAGCCCCCTCTTTTAGCATTAAGCCCCCTTCGTTTATACACCTCTTTCTCCCACCGATATGTGGCCAGAAATTTCCCCAGCCAGCAATAAACTGAGGGGGTCCTTGTCCAGCCACCCGCTGGCCAAGGAAAGCCTAAACACTGCCATAGCTATAAATAACAGAGCTCTATTTGGTTCCGGCATGGCTTGATTACTGACCCCCAACATAATTACCTGCGGTGAAAGTTCCACCTCAAACCCCAGCATGCCTCTTAGGTATTTGCCCACCTCAGTGATTAAAGGTACAAGTCGAGGGCAAGTTGCAAACATGTGTACACTATCAGCAGCGTAACAGTTACATCGAGAGCAAAAAGAACCACGCGAGCCTCCCCATTTTACTATGCGGGCTGGAGTAATGTACAAATTAAGCCAAGTTTTGAAACACTGCACTTGTAGGTTTGCCGAGAAGCATGCCGTTTGACTTAACAAAAGAGAGTCCTCACATACCTCTATCCCTGCTTGCAACAGATTCTTCCAGCGATTAGTATGTTTAATAAAGTCATCGCTCATTAATTTACTAAGCATTTTGCAGAGGGGAGATAGTGTTAAAGATGTCCCTAATATTGCTTCAAGTAAGGGGATTTTCTGACAACTGGATATTTTTTTAGAAACAAAATCCCTAATTTGTAAATATTTAAAAAAATACTTATTACCTAACCCGAATTTGCTCTTAATTGCATCAAAAGAAAGGATATTATCATCCTCCATCAGATCTCCAATATACCTTACTCCTTTATTCATCCAGACTTTCATATAGCCATCTAGTAGAATTTCGGGTAGTAGGTTATTGTCTGCCAGAGGAGAGTATCTATGTATCCTACCTAGTTTAAGTTTCTTCCTGATGGACGTCCATACTTTAAATGATCCCAGTAAAACCTTAAATTTAACTCTTTTAAAATAAGCAAAATCAATATATCGAAGAAGGCAGCCAGCTGAATCCGATCCCAAGAGTAACCTATATATAGAAGGGCTGGATGTTTCCTCTATTGATGTTGGTTCTTTCCCCAATATTGGTGCCATTCGCTGCAAAGCTGCTGCCCAATAATAAACCTGGAGATTAGGTACCGCCCAGCCACCCCGATTTCTAGGTAGGGACATATATCTCAGCGCTCTGCGGGGGCGGTTACCGGCCCACAAAAACGTGGAAATTGCTTGATCAAATGCCGAAAACCAACTCTTGTTTATTTCCGTTGGAATAGCTCTAAAAAAATTGAGAATTTTTGGTAAAAATAACATCTTGATGACATTGCATCTCCCTAAAAGAGTGAGATGCAAATTATTCATTCTGTTAAAATCTGTTCTAGTCTTGTGTAGCAGAGGTTCTAGATTAATCTGTACGATTTTATCGACATTGGCAGAGATCTCAACCCCCAAATATCTAGTATTTTCCACTACCCGTGTATCAAACATAGCCACATTTGAGTTTTTAACAATCATGGTCTTATCCTCATTAAGATGATACCCCGAAATTTGACCAAAATCTTTTGAGGCTCTTTCAACCTCTCTAATAGCTTCTGATGGATTGGCTGTGATTATTGCGATGTCATCCGCATATGCAAGAATCTTAGTATCCCCTCCCATCGAAGGGATGGCTGAGATCCTATCGTTCCCCACAATTTTCCTGATTAAGGGATCTATATATAGGGCAAATAATAGCGGGGAACAGGGACACCCCTGCCGCGTACCTCTTGTTATTTTGATTGGCTCCGATGTGTACCCCATCATTGCAATTCTAGCCCCGGGATCCTGATATAAACATTTAATTGCTCCAATAAAATCCTTCCCCAAGCCGTATTTCCCCATAACTGCCCATAAGAAGGGCCAGGAGACCCTATCAAATGCTTTCTCCGCATCAAGTAATATTACAGCCATAGGGTCTCCTGACACCTTCGTATAATCAAACAACGTAATTATACGTTGAATATGATCAGTCGTGCCCCTACCTGGAACGAATCCGTGTTGAAACGGGGAAACTAGTCTTTTAATGACCGCTGCCAATCTGGTTGCTAAAATTTTAGAAAAGATTTTCACATTGCTGTTAACCAGCGTGATTGGCCTATATGAACCCAATTCTGAGGGGGTTTACCTTTTTAGGAAAGACTATTATATTAGCTGTCTTCCAGGAATCGGGAATCAGCAGTTCTACTTGTGCTCTATGAAAAACTTCCAGCATAAGTGCCACAAGCTGTGTCTTAAATTTTTATAAAATTCTCCTGGGATCAAATCCGTGCCTGCAGCTTTGCCTGAAGGAGTAGAATCTATTGCTGCTCTGAGTTCATCTAATGTTATTAATGCACTAAGGCTGTTTTTCTCCTCACAGGATACTTGATCAGGTAATAGCCCTTCTAAGTAATCCTCAATATCAACATCTTTGTTTTGAATATCCTCGGTATATAAGTTTTGATAGAATTTTTGAAATGCCATGAGAACTGCATCAGGGCTATTTACCATACCTATGTCTGGATCCCTGATTTCGCTAATTCTAGACTGTACCGTTTTTTCCCTTGTTAGTACAGCAAGTACATGGCCCACTCTCTCATTGTTCTCATATACCCTGCTCCACCATGCCGTATATTTCCCAGCTGCTTTTTTGGTGGAGATCTCGGAGATTGCAGACCTAGTAATTATAATTTTTGATTGAGCCGTCCCGCGTCTCCCCTTCGGCCAGAACCCTTACTAGATCGGCCTCCTCTTTACTCAAATCCTCATACAGGGTATGTACCAAGATGTTATCCTTCTTCTGTGATTCCCATCCATATTTCGATGTTTCCCCTCTAATCCCAGCCTTCAAAGCATCCCAAACTATACCTACGTCTGTACTCCCTAAGTTCTCTGCTATAAACCTAGGGATCCATTCATTAAGGTGTTGTTGATACCCCTCCTCGCTTAATAAGGCCCTGTTAAATGTCCATCGTGTCTGTGGGGATTCTAGTCTGATATCAATTTCTATTACCAGGGGGTTATGATCAGACATAACTTTTGGAAATTTACTAATCTTACAGCCTAATAACATCTCCTGGGATACAAAGAAATAATCTAATCTCGCATGCACTTGATGTGGTGCGGAGAAAAAGTGAAGCCAGGGTCATCCTCCTTCTGTTCTGCCCATACATCCGCTAACCCATGCAATGACCTTAGTTGCATCAGGGATTTAAAAACCTTTGGTTTACGACCATGGTACATCACCCTCTATTCCTAGATACCTGACAGCTCATATTAATGTTCATATCCCCACATATAATCAAAGGTAAAGGCCAACCCACTAATTCAACATTTAGCCATTCGAACAAAGCCGGGTCATCCAAAACGGAACCATAAATTGAGCAAAGAGTAAATATCTTATGGTCCAGACAGCATTGTGTTATTACCCATCTCCCCAATTTATCAGCAGAAGAGCGCGGAAACGACCCAACCCTTTCCTTGCCAAAATTGCCACCCCTCTTGTCTTTGTAGTTTGTGTTGTGGAAGCTACAATTTGATAGCCCACCATCCCCAGTGCCCCCTTGTTACAAGCTTCCACATGAGTCTCTTGAAGACAAATAATGTCTGCCTTTAGGAATTGAACCTCCAAGCTGATTCTCCTTCTTTTAACAGGATTATTCAAACCGCATATATTAATAGAGGCTATTCTTAACTTCCTAATTGAAAAAAATAAGATAGTTCCAAACCAGATAAAGATGCAATTAGTGAGATAACCGTCTCCAACTCATACCAGTGCCCAAAGAAAAACCCGCCCAAGATACCACCCCTCACCCACAGGCTCCAACCCATCCCCCCCCTCCCCACCCTGATCAAAAAGGCAAAAAAGGTCCAAGGACCCTTGTGATGCCTCCTGCATGATGTGTGCCCCTAGCCGCCTCCTACAATAAAAACAAAATCATTAAAGAGAGAGAGAAAAAAAAAAAAAAGACAAAGCACCCAATTACCCCGCTCTAGAGTCAAGTCTTATTTTTAGTAAGTTCTTGCAGAAACTCCTGTGCCTGGATCTCAGAAGAAAAACTCTAATCGCCCCCTTGCAATTGACTTTGAGCCTGGCAGGATTCATAAGATAGACTTCGCAGCCCAGTTTCTGGAATGGGGAGATCAGCAGACGCAGTCTCCAGCGCCTCTCTACCGTAGCATGACAAAAGTCAGGCCGAACAAAGAAGGAGTGCCCCGCAGCTATCCTCCTAGCATCAGGTCTTGCTTTTTCAAATATAGATTGTCGAAGGAGGAAATTACCGAAAAAAATAAGAATGGCTCGTGGTTTGTCATCTTGCCCTGGCTTTTTTTTAAGCATCAAGGGAAATCGATGCACCCGCTGTATTTCAGACTCCCAGTTCCAATGACCAAGGTCAGGAAAGGCCTCCTTGAATAGTGTCAATACAAACACCCGGATGTCATCGCCTTCTGCTTTCTCTGCAATCCCAAGTAAACGGAGGTTATTACGGCGTTGTCTATTTTCAAAATCTTCCAGCTTCCAAAAAACATCAGACATCTTACTATCATTAGATTCAGTTAATCGGGTGGAGGTTTCAACATCGCCCTCCAGTTGCACAACGCGTTCTTCCAAAGCTGTGGTGCGTACTGAAATCTCGGTACAGGCTTTGCTAATTTTGCGCACAGCACCCTGTAATTTTCTAGTGGCTAAATGAGCCCTTTTATGTTCAAGACGTGCCTCAATCTGCATCTGCTTCAATGTTGAATATATCAGATCCATTGATGGTTGTTGAGTTTGTAGTTCCATTATACCATGATCTTTCGTCATACCCTCTGGGGCTCCGAGCTCATCCTCTAGACTCCTCCCAAACTGAGTGGCAGAGTAGTCCCACTTTAGCTGGCTAGATTGACTGCAGTCGGACGTAAGCCCCCTGTCTTTATCTGACTCCTTTATACTCTTTTTCTTTTTGCGCACAGGTATGCGTTTTTGAGTGGCAGGGTTGGTGAAGGGGGTGCCGCTGTCCCCCTCTGAGAAATCTTCATCAGAACCACCTTTGCTGATGAAGTTGGATAAATCCGAATCATCAGTCAATGAATAAAACTTTTCCCCATTATCCGGGATCTTTAAATGTTTGCCAGCTGCTTGGATGGTAGCCTCCGGTTGCTCCTTATGGACAGTAATGTTAATTGCGTCACATACTTCTTGGAAATAACATCCTGAGGACCAGAATTCTCGGGTTGCCCCACTTTTCCAGAAGTAGTTTGTACTAACATTTCAGAGTGCCCCCCAGATATAGAAGCGGGGCCTGCAATACTCACAGTTAATTCAGGGGAGATCTCTATTAAGTTGCTATCATTTTGCATGTCCTCGCTTAGTACCAAACTCTTTGGGCTGTCTGCATGAGTTTTGCCTTTAAATACTTTCTTTTCGCCGGATAAATAAGGGGCTCCCCTTCCGGCAAACATCCCAGGGACAGTTGGTTGCTTTGGTCTAGTAACCATAGCGCCAAGACGCTCACCACAGTGCTTCCCACTGAGAGTTTCCTTGGACAGCCCTTCTTTGTCCAAATCTGCTTGTAAATTGACTCTCTGACTCAGGCTCTGGTTCAGCCCCTTTCCATCCGCTGCTGCACGCCGATTCACCGATACAGGCTTGACTCCTCCAGTCGCGCTGCCATCTCGCGTCAACCCTTTGGTCTTTGGCGGCATAGCAGCGGATCCTGTCAGCCTCTTCTCCACTGCCACAGAATATCGTTTATCCACGCCGGGGGCAGATACAATCCCTCGTGATACAATGTATCGGCGAGTTGTCCCGGGCCTCCTTAATGCCGCTTGACGAGCGCCGGATGCTGCTAGTACCACTGCAAGTAGAAACCTCGATGCTCGAGCCGTCAGTACACCGATCGCCGACAAAAGCCTCATCAGCTTATACTCCACGACCAAATTTACAGCTGAAGCCCCTGCCAGGTACGTGCTGAGTTGCTTTGCCAATGAATAATGCCGAGTTACATCAACGTATAAAATTTTCTCTCATTCCGTAGCTGAATCGCCGAGGTAGGGAGAGCGGCTCCACACAGCTCTCACACAGCCGCCATCTTGCCTCTCAAAAAGAGCCCTACCCTCTTTAATCTCTACATTGCCCCTCTGGCAGAGATTATTGAAAAATTTGGGGTTAGTGTTGTGTCCTACGCTGACGACACTCAATTGGTGGTGTCCCTAACACAGGAACATGAGAAGGCTGCCATCAATTTCTCGACTTGCCTTCAAGAACTGGCATCTTGGATGGCGGACAACTGCCTTAAACTTAATGGTAGCAAAACTGAGGTTCTTGTGCTAGGTAGAGCCCCCACTATTTGGTGGTCAGCATGGTGGCCACAGACACTGGGACCTACCCCGCCCCCATGTGATCAGGTGAAGAATCTTGGGGTATGGCTAGACTCTAAGCTTTCTTTCGATAATCACACTAGGCGTGTGGCGGGGAAATGTTTTGGGGTTATGAGAGGTCTTTGGAAGACCTTAGATGTACTGCCAGTTGCAGCAAGGAAAACTATGGTCCATGCCCTGGTGACGTCACGCTTGGATTATGGGAATGTCCTGTATTTGGGAGCCAGTTCCAAGTGTGTGCAAAGACTCCAGCGTATTCAGAATGCTGCGGCTCGTCTGGTTCTAATGTTACCGAGGAGAGCCTCCTCCAACAAGGCCCTGGTCTCCCTTCACTGGCTCCCGGTAAGGGAACGCATCCTGTTCAAGGCTATGTGTGTGAGCCATCGCATTTACAGAGAAAGGGCCCCACCTACCTGCACGACTTCCTTACCCCATACTCTCCGACCCGTCACTTGAGATCTAGCGGGACAGGGCAAGTTTGTATTCCTAACATCAGAAGAGCGAGGATGGGTGGCCGCTCTTTCTGTTTTCTAGCTGCCAAATACTGGAATAAACTCCCCGGGGCTCCGGGTGGAGTCTGTGGAGACACTTTTTCGGAAAAAACTCAAAACCTGGCTTTTTCCTCCTCTGAGTTCTCTGGTTTAACTGGGTGCCTCCCTCTGCCAGCGATCTGAACTGTGCCGCAGCGCGGGAACACACTGGTTAGTGTAACCATGCGCTTTATAAGTTTGTTATTATTATTATTATTAAGTGCTTTGAACTGACTCAGAGAATGTGTTGCATTAGAATTAAATGTAAATATATTATGGGTTCCATTTTCATAATAACAATAATAATGATCACTATAGCACTAATAGGATTTTACCTAGTGCCAGAGTCAAAGCTTAGAGCAAAGAACATTACCAATTCACACAATCATAACACTAGAGAAGACCCCTTTAGTTACTCCTTTGTAAGCTACAAGAAAAATTACTTTTCGACTAATTTCTATTCTAGGTTAGCACAGGAATATACTAATGCCATGAACACAAAGGACTGCTATATATGTTTACACTTACCTACATCAGTGTCAGAAGAAGTTACCTATAAACATATGCCTTTATATTATGCTATTTCTTGCAGTATCCTATTAACATTAGTTTATAGGAGAGGACATTTTGAGTATTTTTGTTCTAATCATGATCTAATACTTTCGAGTGCACCATTAATAGAAAGCATAAATCTACACTCACAAGCAAAGGAAATAAATACAGCCTGGTACTGTTTCTTTCCTCACAGACCCATAGATAGTGTAAAGGCTTATAAAGACAATTTAACCTATTTAATGTGACCTATAGAAAAGGCTTATATAATGGCTTTAGAGAGAAGATAAACTAACATGACATGTACTACTGGCAAAAAGAGTGATGTCCCAGAGAATGCTTAGAGGAAAGAAGAAAATGAATTTAGAAAAAAGATAGTTTACCCTAAACTAAGACTTGACAGCCAACACAAAGGGACAATTTGTGTCTATAAAAGATGAACACCTAAAAGAACTAGACATGTAGGGATTAGTAGCTGTGAACACACTTTCGAGTTGACAGGGGGATCCTGGCAAATTTTGCAGGGAAGCAAGAATGTTATTCCAGGGGTTTATTATATTTGTGGACAGAATTCTTACTCATTGGGGATCAACAGTTGTCAAACAAATGGCAAATAGCACATCTGGAGCTTTGCTTGTGATAAACACAGAGCTAATAGCTATAAGATCGATGTTTTTACAAGACCATCTTGCATTAGACATTTTGCTTGCCGAAAAGGGTGGAGTCTGATGAATACTTAAATTAACTCACTGTTGCACATACATACTTGATGAGAGTAAGGAAATAGAAAGCTCTGTAAAGAATATTTCAAATTTGGACCCTGAATTTGTGATATGGAAACACCAAGTTTGTTCGAAAATTTTGGGAAAGGATTTACCACAATTGGCAACTGTTTTTCCATGGCCGGAAAAGGTATTTTAAAAGCTATATTAATGGCAATAATCATAGTGGGGATTTGTCTAATATTTCTTTACGCATTATTCTTTGGCTGTAAATACATGCTTAGAAAAAGGAAGGAAAGGTTTAAAAGAAATAGTATGAGAAAGATTTAGGACTGAGGGGTATTATGAATGATGATTACATTAACTAATTGAAATTTAGAGATCTAAAAAGAAAAAGACGAGACTCAACTGGCGATGAAAGCGCACTCTGAAATAGACTCACATAGGAAACATTTAGATGTGATGATTTTGTAAATCATCAGCTGGGGGATTGAGAAGTTGAAAAAAGTACTACCCATTAATATAGAAATGTGCTTTAATGTTAACATAAAAATGAGTAATAATATATATGTTAGTAAAATCTGCCTTTATTAAATTTGCAAAAGTAAAAATGCTGCTTATTTCTGACGAAAGCTCTAATTTCTATTGTTCTTCTACTGAAGGGCCTCACTATTCTTTTATTCTTCTCTATCCCTTCAAGAATATAAATGCTTTTCGCTAAATATTTACTACCATTATAACTGAACTATTGAACCTGACTTCTTTGTGAAATGTGCTGTTTCCTGAAATTTTTCTTTTTCTTTTTCGTCATACCATATGATTTTACTGTTTTTAGATAGTTTCCTCTGCCACAAATTCAAAAAGAACAAGCATATTAATGAAAGAAAATGCCTGCTGTAACTTACATTTCGTGATCCAACCAGGACATACCAGATTTAAATGTTTTGTTTCATAGAACAGCTCAGTGTTATACGATGGGACACTAAGCTGTTAATAGAGTAGGCTTGCAAAAAGATTCTCATGAGAACCTTCGTAGATGTATCTTTTTGTAATAAGCTGTAGCCACATCTGAGTGACTTCATGACGACATGGACGTTTACCGTGGGAATCAAGGATGAAGACAACAGACCATCGGACGATCTTCACCCATTGGATGTTGATGACATATTTGCCTGTTTTTGCAACATGTTTAGTGGCTTTTCTATATAGTCCATGCTCCTAGCTAGCGAGTCAAGGCATTCTATGCGCTCCTACCCTGCCATGCCCTTTAGCACTTTATGGTGCTACCTCGAAGCTTCCTAAGCTATTGCTAACAGTGATTTTCTTTGATTATCCTTGCTCTAAGTGAGGAGACTTTCTATCCCTATGTCAATCATAGCTACTGCTGTGGTTCTTTCCTTCTACCTGTCTTAACGGTTGCTACTGTAGCTGTTTGGAAAACACGGCTGAGTCTCTGGAACTACCCTTAATGGGGAGTTCTACCTTTTAGTTATCTGACTTTGCTCCAGAATTTATTTGCTCTTTTTCAATGGGAACTCTTTATGGGTCCTCGTTAGGATAGGATAGGTCCTTTAGTTTAGAATTGGGACTAAAATACTTAATGGAACACACTGTTATTTTCTACGCTTGTTCTCACCAAACCTATTTTTGAACATTTCTGTAACTGGATCCTTTTTGACTAATCTAAATAAAAGAACAAAAATACCAACTAATCTCTTAAAGAGAAAATAAACTTTTGAAACTTCACCAAGCCTCTCTTTATTCGCTGAACATCAAATGTGAATAATGATGTCTATTTTATGTGAAGCTCCATTCTAATAAGGTGGCAAAGATTCATTGACTTAGGAAGGAGTCGAAATTCCAGGTACTCTAAGTAAGTTTTATGGTGGCACTACTTACGAAAAATTTTATACGATTTCCGTGCTCGCACAGTGATTAGCACCGAGCCTTATGAAAAGCTTCTGAAGGGTTTGCCATTATCTGCCACAGAGTCCCTTGCCTAGTGGCTGGTGGTGTCACACTTCTAGAGTTTGAGCTAAACAGTGACATGAACAGTCATTCTAGCATCATGAGGAATGGTAATTAGGAATGAAAAAAGCCACCCTTCCAATAGAGAATCAGGTGAGCAATGCCAGTTATTCACTCAAGAAAACATCTGATAGATGAGATGTGCATTGTTTTGCACATTCAACGGAAATGTGTCAAGGAGTCCAGTAGCACTCTGTCAGCCAAGCAGAGTACTGATCCACATTGTGGGCATCTCGCTGATGAGCGGCGCCTTCTAAAGTTTAACCTGCACAGAATTAGGGTCTTCAGAATCCTAGGCAAGTGATCCTTGCATTTACTGTATTGTTTTGTTACCACTCTGTGGTTGCAAGATCTGTCCCGCTCTACAAAACCACATTGTAAGCAAAAGGGTCCCCTTACAACATTAGCCTCCACACTTATTCAGACCGTGGGAAAGGTGAAA